>JAKFHU010001035.1:43307500-43877076 GCA_023783475.1 Daubentonia madagascariensis
GATACCCTTGCAGCCCTCTGGGAAAGTATCATATGCCGCTGTATCAAAATAGCCTTTGGGTCCCCAGAACTTTCTAGATATGCCCCTGCTCAAGTATGGCAGGAAGATTCATCTCAGAAGAAGAAAAAGCTAATTTGCAAGCGACTCTGAGGAGCCCTGTATCATGTTGTTAGAGTTTTCAAGGACCACACACACAGCTGTAGCGAGAAACAAAGCCAGTTACTCTCTTATCCACTGCGCTGTTACCTGACGCAGATTCCTGGTGACTTTCACATCATGCCAGGCATTATCATTAAACTTTCCATTCACGGGCTCCACTAGTGCTTCAAAGGCCCCTGATCCCAAATTAATGACCAGAGAGACAGCTCCATTTTTCAGGGCAAGATTGACATAATCGGCTGATTTCCCAGTGTGAAGCATCAGTCCATTCCTCTGAAGGGTTTTAAAGGACAGAGTTATTTCATCACTGCTGCTTTGAATGGGGTTTTGAGATAAGTCGTAGCAGAAGTATTCAGATCCCTTGAAAGTTGCAATATATTCTTCTTTTCCTAGAGGAAAACAGATAGATACATGCATAAGTAAAGAAATATATTGTGCAAATCAACAGATCTTAACAGAAACAATAACTAATCAGTTCCCAGATTAACTCTTTGCCTTATTAACATTCATGACAAGAGCACTGTCAGAGTCAAACAGTACTGTAGGTGGCAGTATATTTTTAATAAACCTCCTCAGCTATTGGACCATCAACTACAGTAGCTAAAGCTGACAGTCTTGAAAATTCAATTAATTTTTAAGTATCGCTGCAAGAGCTCTGATCAGAGAAAGTAGCTCTGTGATGTCTCCAGGGCAGGAATCAGGTATCATAAATTGCACATTGGATGGTTCCACTCTGCTGGCAACAATGGATTCCAACATGTTTGCAACATTCTTTCTATCCAACTGAGGCATTATTTTAATTTTCAGTGAGACATTTATATTCAAAGATCTTTCAGAGCCAAACATTTTCATCACTGAGAGATCATAACATATTATCTGGTGAGGGGAAAAGAAAGAAAAAACATATAATCTGGTCTGGCAGTAAACAGAACTCCTTTAGAGCACGTGCATTTTTTTCCCCTGGATGGGGGGAGTATTGATAGAAAGACTAATCGAGTCAGCTAGATTATTGATTCATTCCCTGGTCTCATCAAGCAGATGGTAGGCCTGGCTTTTATAAGATTGGTAAGAATTCCAGCACATCATCATGGGGATAGCATGTAAATGAAGTCTCAACATTTTCTATATCTCAGCCTTTACCATATTTAGGAGTAACAATGTGGATCCCACAAGATGCTAGACCAATCTAACAGAAATGTGACTATTTGGAAAAAGCAGTCTTCTCCCACTGATGAAGTGAGTTTAACCAAAGGAAGAGTGTAATCCAAAAGCTCCCTTGACTTCCTAGGCAATGGTGATGATGTGCCAAGGAAAATGAGACGGCTTCCAATAAATTATAAACATAGAATTATTAATATACATAGTACTGGAGAAACTTAATCTGTTCCACTGGTAATATAGTATCACTATAATGCACACTGGAGGGTTCATACATCAGCAGGCTTTATACTCTTCCCCTGTAATAGTTTGTTAATTCAGGACTATCTCCATTTGATTGTCAAATAATTCATGTCCTGGAATCAGAGCTCAAATCAAAGTTTCAGCTCATCAGTGCCAGATGACCTGACTCCCTGTATGCAGAAAATGCCCTAAGTGGCTATGGGTAGTCAAGCCAAGGCACTTATTAAGACGGTGAGCACCCAGGGATTGAGCCCTGCAATAACAGTCACTGACTCCAAGTAAATTATTAGCGAAGACTAGCAGTTAGGCCAAATCAACCACATTGTGAATAAGAGACAGAGGAAAGGCAAACCAGTCCATACTAGTGGGTCTCTCCCACTCAAACATGCAAACTATTGGCTGAGCACTTCCTGAGGGATAAGCCTAGTACTAGTTTTCAGGGATTGTGAAGTGAACAAAGCTGACCTAATTACAGGCCAGGTGTCTGCTTTCCTGGTCAGTGCAATAAGGCAAGTGGTTCAATACTGGGCACCACAAAACTAAAAATTACTGTTATTCTGGGAGGAAAAAAAATGTAAACCAAAATATAAGTTTACATCGTAGCTTAGCCACTAGCTAACTGTCACTAGGGCAATTACACACCTCTTTAAATCTCAGTTTCTGAAAGTGGTTAGTGATACCAATTTTTCAGGATGGGTATGAGGACAAAATGAGTTAATATCAGTGCAAGCATCTGGTAAAGTTGTTGAGTCAGTGGATGTGAGTCTCCTCCCGCCTACCTTATGTGATGAATGTGATAAATGAGCTAAAACAAACAATACATGCCATATTTAATTGTGAAATCTAGAATATTCTCTTTAAGATAAGAAAGAGGACAAGAATTCCCATTATCAACATTTCTATGCAATACTTTACTAGAAATTGCAGCCAATGTAGGAAGATAAGAAAAATCTATGAACATTATCAAGATTATAAGTGAAGGAAATATAGCAATTGATATAATAAGACTAAAATCTACAAATTATTGGCTAATAGATATTTAGAAGATTGTAGGTTTCTATTTACTAGGGACAATCAATGTTTTAACATATATACATAGATCTGTAGATCCAAAGAAATTCTGATAAAAATCTCAATGGATTTTTAAAATGAATGTGAAAAGCCAATTCTACACATTCTGTGGAAAAAAGAAAGAGCCCAAAATAACCAAGATATGCCAGAGAAAGAAGATGAAGCAAGTTAACTGTGTTAAGATGGACATCTATTAGAAAATTACGGTAATTAAGAGAATGTCTTAAGATAGATAAAAGGAGATAAAGATAATCAAAATTAAAATACTCATAAGCATATATGAAAACAACTTATATTAAGTCAGGCATTGCAGATAAGTGAGCAAACGATATATTACTCAATAAATGATGCTGGTACAACTGGTTATTTATCTATATGAAAAAAGTGAAATTGAATTGTTACATCATTTTGTTCACAAAAATCAATTCTACATGACTAAGGATTTAATTCTGAGTGACAAATCTGTAAAAACTTGTAATACAATAAATTATGACACAGAAGTATGGAAGGATTTATAAAGCAGATATAAAAAGCACTAATAAAATGTAGATAAATTCATCCACATTAAAATTAAGAATATCCATTCATCAATAATATCATAAGGAGAGTAAGAAGTTAAATCAAAGATTGGGAGAAAATATTTTCATTTCATATTAATCAACAAAGACTTACAATCCAGGATATGCCAAGCATCCTCAATGAACCAATACGAAAAAAAAAATCAAACAATGAAAATAGACAAAAGAAAATACAAAGTAATTTCATGGAAAAATAGATATATATGGCCTATGAATAAGTTAAAAATGCTCAATCCTATTACCAGTCAGGGAAAGGTAAATATCTATATTCAGATATAATTTTATAGCCATGAAATTGACAAAAAATGAAAAAAAGAGAAAAATTCCAAATGTTGGCAAAGCTCTTGATAGCTCATTCTTATCTACTGCTAATGAGAATGCTGATAAGATGAAAACTGACCATTATACCATAAGCTCCATTTGGCAATATGCAATCCCATGAGAATTTCACATATTATAAAGAACTTGGGGGTCTCAGTCCTTAGAAAATAGCTAGCTTAATCAATAAAAAATAACGTTTCCCAATTTCTTTCAACTCATTTCTCATTGCTCATTGTTCTGATCATTTGATGACAGGTAGTCAAGTGGATTCTTGTTCACATACACATACATACATTATATTAATTTATGTTGAGATCCACTTATCTGAATATGACATCTGCAACATTTTACAGATCCATTGAGTATTTAGAATAGGTCTCTGAGGCAGAAGGAGCCTGAAAGACCCTACTCTAGCCCAACTCTTTAGTTTACATCATTAACACAGTGAGGCCCACGGACTTTAAATGACTGTCAAGTTCATAAAATGTGCCAGTAGTAGAAGCAGCACTAGAATTCAGCCTCCTGACTACCAATCCAATTTCTGTCTAACATTCCATACCACCTGTGTTTCAGAAAGAAATGATGTGTAGCATTCTAAAAGCAATAAAAAAAAAGAGAGGGAAAAAAACTGTTTGCAAAGGTGTGTCTTAGTAAGATAAGAGTAGGTATGCTTAGTCTACTCAGTTTAAAAGGGCAGGGAAGCATATAATATATTCAGAAAGATTCCACTTAAATAACTAAATAACAAGGTTTGGGGGCTTGAAGAAGTTTTATCTAGTTAAAAGGCTGTAGCATTTTATCAGAGCAACCTCATATCATTCCAAGTCTACATAATTCAGAATGAATCTCAACAAAGGATTTGTTTGCCAGATAATGTGGCAGAGCCAAAGGGAAAAAATAGTAAACAAAGTTTGCAATTTACGAGGCCATAAGCTTTGAAGTTATATGGGTGTTGATGTCTTTTAACACTATGATATTCCTATAACTTAAACATGAAAATATATCACTTTTTTATATTATTTAATTCCAAATTTAAGTAATTCAAATTTGCCTTAAAAACAACCACATAGTTTTGGAAAAATTCACTCTGTGGAATACACAATTACCTTAAAATGCCATAAATGAGACATAAATGTAAGCTGGGAAAATATGTTTTTCTATGTTCTTTTTCATAAAGAATATGTATACTAGACGAAAATACAAAAGTCACTCTATTTTTTACAATATATTTAAAGAGGATTATATTTCTTCTAATTCTTTGCTACCTTACAGTCTTTGTAATTAAGCTTTGTGGTATGCTATATGCAAATACCAAGCAGCACAGTGAAATTATATATGTATTCCCATTGAACACTTAAATAATAGGTCTAGGTCTAGGTCTATTTTAAAATACAAGTCCCAAATATCTTGTGCACTTTTAATATGTGCTAAAACAATAAAAATGAAAAAGAAATTAGACCCACAGCAATGACATGTAAAGAATTTATAACAAATCAATAATAAAAAAACCCTGACAAACCTACAAAAAAATAAACAAAATGCTTGAAAAGACACTCCACAATAAAAGGAATATCTTAATAAAACATCCATATGAAAAGATGTTCAACTTAGTCTTCAGAGAAATGCAAACTAAAACAAAAATGAAATACCACCACATTCCACTAGAATGAATAAAATGGAAAAGACAAAAAAATACAAAGTGTCAGTACAGACGTGGAGCAACTAGAACTCTCACAGATTGCTGGTGGAATTACTTTGTGAAATTGTTTGGCATTATCATCTTTTAAAGCTGAACATATGCCTACCCTATAACCCAGAAATTCCATTCATAAGTAAACATCCAACAAAAAATGCACACATTGGTCATTAGCATAACATACCAGAATGTTTATAGTGGCACTCTGCATAATAAGCTCAAGCTGAACACTACTGAAATACCAATAAATAGTAGAATGCACAGTCACACAATAGAGTATTAAATAGCAATGACAATACAGATCTACAACAACATGTAGAAATATGGATAAATCCCACAGTAATAATGTTGAGTAAAAAATGCCAGACACAAAACAGAATATACTTCTGATCCCATTTGTATAAAAATTTTAAAAACAAGTAAAATTAGTCTCTGCTGTTGTTAATCAAGATACTGGCTACCTTTGGTAGAGATGGAGAAGGATACTAGTGAGGAGAACTCTTGGGGTACTAGTAATGTTCTGTTCTTTATTTGAGCATCGGTTATAGGTGTGCTAAGTGTGCAAAAAACTCATTTACCTGTACATTTATGATATGCACTTCTTAGTGTGAATACTGTATTTCAATAATAAGTTTAAATAATCTGGATGATTGAACACAAAATCAATTAATCTGATGAAGAATTTTCTTCCTGATTAATAAAATGATACGAGCAAGACACTACTCCTATTAATGCTACTATAGTAGTAAAAATTAAATACAATAATAATAGTGATGATTAAATTGTGACATTTAAAAACTTTCAATGCATATTAATATCCCTTAATACCATTTTCTCTTCAGAGCAATCTCATGAGATTTTAAAACTATATAGACTGCATGAATATAATTATAATTGTTTAAGGGCCATACCCTAAATTTGATCATTGATGGATTGGTGTCGAGATGAAGAAAGACTCTCTATTACCAATCATAGAAATGTTATGATGGAATTGGGGGAAAAAAGTTAAATAAACTTTTAAAATGTAAAGCATTTGTCTAATATTCTATATTAATTTGTTTTATGTTGTCATTCAGTTGGAGGAAGAGATCTAAGAGGGTGCCATTAGATTTCAGTCCTATTCAATTTTCACCCCTTCATAACTTAGATGAAAATACAGAGTTCTTGCTTATCTAATTTTCTGACGGGAAATTCAATGGAAGAATTAGAATTCTATAAATTCTTGATATACTGACTGGATGAGCTGACTTTATCAAAGTCATATTTGATGAGAATAAACCTGAGTTATATTCTAAGATCCAAAACCACTCTAATGAACAAGTAATAGTACATAGGAAACATGAATTCCCATCAGCAGCAGGTAAAACAAATAAAGCAAACTCTTTAGGAGGACTTTGAATATGAATCAACAGCATGATGAAGACACTCAAAAAAGCCCATCTTGGCATGGGTTGTATTCATGAAAGTACTTAGAAGGTATATAGAACGGTGTTGTGCTTTAGTGCCAATCAGTTTACACCTGTTATCATATCCCTATTTAGAGAAGCTAGAATGTGTTTGCACATCTGCTAATATGATAAAAGATGTCCAGATTATATCATGCATTATTTAAAAACCTCTCTAAAGAAAGACTTAGGGGATATATGACAGCATCTTCCAATATCAGGAAGGATGTCTTTTAAAAGAGCAATTCCATTTGGTGTGACATCAGGGATGTAAATAGAATCAAAGCATAAAAGCTAAGGGAAAATATGACCCAAAATAATGAAGACTTTCTTAGAGAGTTATCCATAGGTGAAAGATTCTATTTGATATAGAAACAAACATCTCATCCCAGAAAAGACATAAACATTTAAACATAGCTGAAACACTTAATTGGATGTTGAAGAAAGTATTCAATCCTCAGATGGTAGATTGAACAAATAGCTCCCTTTCAATACCAAGAATCACTGATTTCTACTTCACAGAAAGGAATGGTAGACAAACAGAGGTTAAATGACATCCCAAGTTCACACAGAAATTTATTCTCAGGACAATGCTCCTCCCCATTACCTGTGCATAGGATATAATCTCATTAATTTGACCCTATGTTTCTACACCTTCCAAGTTCACTTAACCTCTTCACCAAATAAACAATCTGCAAGGGATTTACCCTACATCCTAAGTACAAGGATGCCTATGGGCAGAGAGAAGTCCCACTGTCCCCACTTACATGAAGAACATAAGGCCATTTTCCTGTGTCAAAAACTAATCTACATTATTATTCTAGATTATCTTGCTTTTCACATATATAATCCCAAATCAGACAGGTTTGTAAGGTTTTACTATAATCATGTAATTCTAAGATTGTGTTCAACACATGTCAGAAACTGAATTCAATATATGAAAAAACAAATGAACCAAAAAAAGACATTTGAGTCTGAGACCTGCTTCATTTGTTTTTCTACTCTAGAAGTCAAATACACAAGAATGTTGTGCCAAAAACATCTTTGACTAAACAAAGGTACATACTAGAAGTTGCATTATTAAATTAAATAATAAGACTCACTGTCTCTGACTCTATAAAGAGAAAACAACTTTGGAAAAACAGAAAAGGAAAGTCTGCCTACTTAATTCATGTCAGGTTAACTTCCCAGTCCCTAAGAAATTTGGTATTATTTTATTTGCCACAGCCCAGTGTAATTTAGAAATTAAAACAATCAATTGATTACTATGAGGAAAAATAGTATTACTTTAAAGGAAGAGTAGTGCACTCTTTCCTTAGATTTTCTACTAGACACAATATTGTATAACATTCTAATATCCCCAACTATGATTTAACATATGTAAATTCTGAGGCTAACTTCTATTGTTTTACAGCAAGAAATCAACCTTTATAAAATATGCATTCTTCAAGGTTTTATTTCACTTAGGTAAACCTAAGGAGATTAATATAGAAATAAATTGCCAAGTTCCCTTTAAATAACCCGAAAGAAGAGTTACCCTCTTGAAGGTATGCTTGAAGTCATTAAATATGAAAGCTAAAGAAGATTTAGATATTATTTAGTCCAATGCGCTCATTTACTACATGAACAGTGTGACAGCCCAACAGACAAAATTGTAGTCACATAACTAACTGAGAGAGAATCAGAATAGAATCCTTGCTGTCTTCATTCTAGTCTCGGGCTCTTTCTTATTTCCAGATATTGCCATGAAATGAGCCTTGAATTCATAATCAAAAACTAAATGTAGCTTAAACTTGAGCATATTTTTCCAAAAGAAAATAGGACATGGTCTACAACTCTAGCACAATAATTTTCCAATCCTATTGTGCAACTGATTTGCATTTGTTTAAATGACCACAGGTGCTGGGAACCAAATAGGCCACTCTATGCCTATCAGGACTGATAACCGGTCAGTTCTGCACACATCATGTGACACAAAGGGAACGTAATGGACAAATACGCTGGTATTCACCAGGTGTGCAATATTGCAATTAGTGGGCCTGCTTCAGGTTCAAGCCCCAACAATGTAATCTAACAACTAGAATCTAGCAGTTTTTAACCAAGAAGAAATCATTAATGCAATCAAAATAAAAACACATAGCTTGGCGAATATGCACTTCATAAAGATTCTCTGCAAGAAATTATAAGTTCTCTGGGTACCAATTAATGATTACTTAAAGAAGTAAATTACAGGAATACAGTTGTATTCATAGCAGATTTACAGACAATCCTCATGTATAAAATGGATATGGAGTAAATAATTTGAAGTATGAAATCACCCACTTGGTCAGGACACTATATACTGAGCAATTTCTCTGTTTAACCAAACTCCAAAGAGCAGCCAATTTATAATATGCTCCTTTCTCCCTAAAATCTGAATGGGGTGGCCTCTAACTCTAAGAAATCTATAGTTTAACTTGTGCAAATATTTTTGCTCCAAACCATAGAATTCAATTTTTTAATGATACGAATGATAGTATCTTGGAAGGTAACAGGAGAGGGGAGGAGAACTTCATAGGGAAGGGTAAAAAGTTGGTTAGGGTGGAATTGCTCTAACAAAGTAACGATCTCAGCACATGCTACCCAGACCAAAGGACAGTATCATCAACATCACTTCGGTATTAGGAGAAATTTAGAATTTCAGGGCTCCTTCCCCAAACTACTGATGCAAAATCTGTATTGTACTAAGATCTCCCAGGTGATTCTGGTGTACATTAAAGTGTGAGAATCCTGCTGTTATAGCAGATTCTTACATTGTTGCAATTTAGAATATCCTTTAAGAATTGTAAGGATATTTTGGGGTCTATCATATCTAAGTACTTATGACAAAAAATATATTGATATCACGGCACTTTTCTTAAGGAATAAACATCTAGATCAATTATTTTGATTGGAAATAAGAAGCCTGGGGGAGGGGGAGAATTGGATAGCTGTGATCAGTGTGTAAACGTTTCAAATATCTATTTAATATGCACCACAGCAGAGAGTCCAGGCTTTAAATCATTGGAAGTAATCTCTGAATTTTTATTCTCAACATGTTTCACCTTTAGGCAATATTAACAATAAAATTCTCTGTGGGTTTGCAAACTTGGTACCATTCTTCTGGATAAATCTAAAGGGTGTATATCTCCTGGTATGGTCTAACAGTAATAATTATTAGTGAATATACTTAATAAGGTTCATGCAACTGCATTTATAGTTCTCTCTAGAAATATTTTTTGTTCATACACTGCTACAACTGAAAACAAACTATCACACATTCTAGATGTGACCTGACTCAATGAAAACTAAGGGGCCTGGGTTGCCACATATCCATGTATTATAGTTAAGTGAACTCAGAATATTTTAAAGTTAATAATACCTAGCAATGGAGGAAATCTATATTGCTAACTCCAAGTCTATTATGTTTAAAACAAGAATGGCGATTTTTTAAAAGAAAGAAAAACAGTAAAGTTATGTTGGTATCCCCAGCATCTTAAGTAGAGGAGAGTGTAAATAAATATATGATAAGTATAATGAGGAATTATGTTGGATTGGGAAGAAATGTACTCATGTAACTCCACCCATTCCTCTGCTTCTTAAGGGCATTTTTGGTTTATTTTATTGTT
Source organism: Daubentonia madagascariensis (assembly GCA_023783475.1). Lineage (NCBI taxonomy): Eukaryota > Metazoa > Chordata > Mammalia > Primates > Daubentoniidae > Daubentonia > Daubentonia madagascariensis. Next base: position 43,317,819 of record JAKFHU010001035.1, read on the forward strand.
TTATTTTTTAACAGATAAGTCAGTATACACTAAAATCAGTATAAACCAGGAACACTTGGACTGCAGATACCATTCTTTGCACTAGGGGAAGAAAAGAAGGGATAGTAGAAACCTATGATACGTCTTTGATCTCAAGAGAAAGAGCATTGAATCCAAAGGTAACATACAGGTAAGGCACTTAGTACTGAAATTGGCATTAATATTCATTCAGGAATTTTTCATTTTACAAATATATATTAGATGCCCACAGTTTGAAAGCACTATTCTAGGTATTAGAAATACATCAGTAAACAAGGCTCTCAGGGTCTCGACTCTCATCAAACCAGTGAGGGAGAGAGAACCACAAATGAGAAAAGCTTAAATGAGTCATATGTGATACTGAGCAAACAAAAGGGTGCAATGAGACAGTGACAATAACCAGGGCAGGGTGATTGGTTTAGATAACTAGGAAAGCTCTGTTAGATGACAACATTTAAACCAAGACCCGAATGCTGAGGAACTACTTGTGGGAAGATCCCGAAATGAGAAAACATTCGGTTCACTCCAGCAATAGAAACAACTCCCTGTGAGCGTTGGGCACAGTGACACCGGGGCAACATGGAATGAAAGGAGACCAGAGCTGTGGGATAGAGCTAGCTCATGCAGGACCTTCTAAATTTTGGTCAAACTTCTGGAATTTATTCTGTGTACAATGGGAAGCCAGTGGCGTGTTGTAGTCTGAGGAGTGACATGATTGTTTTACATTCCAAAGGGTGACTTTGTCTGCTGTGTGGAGAATGAACTCTGAGTAGGTATGGGGGTGGTATCAGTGAGACCAACATTTATGAAGTTACAGACATAGGAGCACAGGTTATGGAGTCATACACACCTGGGTTCAAATCCCACTCGCACATTGTGAGCACTTGCGTAAATAATCGATTACCTTAAAGTCTCAGTTTTCTCATCAGTAAATGGAGGCCATAATGCTAGGATCTATCTCATAGGGTAGTTGTGAGAATTAAACAATATATATGTAATAAGTTTATTAAAGACTCTCAAGTCATGGGATATATTCGTGGGACATAAACATGAAAGAGTATCTATTTATGTACATATTATAGTTCCTCAGCCACTGCTTTTAAACATTAACAGTTACTTCTTTTCCCAATTTCTTAACAACACTTTGGGCGGAATCTTTGAATTTCTGGTTGCTTTTGGTTATTAAAAGCTTAGTCTAATTTATGCACTTCAGATAAGATTTCACTTATCGTAAGTGTATAATCTCATCATCTCATAGTTTTGAGGTGAGGTGGAGGGTGAGAGTGTAGCATGACTCTAAGTACCTTTTCATCACCCCTCCTTAAGACCTGGGCCTTCCAGTTTATTATGATGGAGCTGAGAAGGAGAAAAGAATATTGGTTACTCTTGTGGTCCCCTTTGTGTGGGTTGTTCCTGCTTCTCTGGTTCATCCTCACTGACCTCTGCTACCCTTGCTATGATAGACTCGCAAGTGCTCTGTGGAGCATCCCAACTGCAATTAACAAACATGAGAAAGAAAGAGAGATTAATCTAGCTCAATCTGCTTTATCCCCCAGTTCTATCCTTCACATAATCTCACAGCATGTGGCTACTATAATCCCATGGCCCAGTAAGTGGCCTTCTTGTGAGTAATACTGGTCAGATAGCTGAAGCCAAAGCCTAAATGGGGTGTCTGTTTGGCCCATGCTTACAGGCACTCTGGCTGCACCAAATGTTGAGAGTATAGGCTTCCACCCTGGCAGTCGCCTTCTCCCCTCCTCAGAAACAGGTAAGCCTGTTTTATGCATATGTATACAGAGTCATGTACTGGGAAGGTAGAACACCAGCCTTCCTGTTTTGCAGTCATACTTGGGCTCTACACATGATTCTAGAGTAGTCTCTTCCCTCAGTTATCTTGGGCAAGGAAGCACACCTCTCCATGAACTGTATATTTTCAAAGGTCCTATGAATTAGCAACTCTTTTCTCTACTCACCCATCCCTCGCTGCTTAGGGAAACAGGAAAGGTGGGAAGTGGGGAAGTGGACAGCATGTTAGGTATAGTTGAAGGGTCAGTTTTGCTATTTTCTAGTAAATGCTGAGGAAAATAACTGATCGGTTTTGGGAGGTTTTATTTATAACAGAGGTTACTTAAATTCTTTTGTTTCATAGGAGTTCTAATCAATAATTCTATGAAGAAAATTTCTACTCGACATGCTGTTGTGTACATAAAGTCTTACCTGGCATAGATGTTATGATCATTATTACTAAAGTAACTACTATATTTTAAACCACCACCCAGCAGTTTAAAAAATAATTGGCTTTTCATCAAATCTTTTATTAACCAGAATATCACTATGCTCAACACCCTAATTGTAGGAGCATTTGGGTTAATTAAAGGTTTATGAAGGAAGAGAGAGATGGAAGTACTGTAAATTAAAAAAAGGAAGGAAAAGATACATATATCTGTTGATGGTTTAGCCTTTTAAACAGATTTGTACCTGGATGACTTGGAAAATAATTTCATGAGATTTTTGCTATTTAATTTTTTTTTTTATTCTCTAGGGAAAAAGCACTGGGCTAAGAATTAGGAGAGGTGAGCATTGGTTTCTCCTTGGCCACTTTTCAGCTCTCTGCCCTTGGCCACCACACTTAGCTTCACTGGGCCTCATTTTCCTCCGTGGAAAAATGACATAGCTGGACTAATTGATCTCCAGTGTTTCTTTCAATTCTAAAATTCTATGGTTCTATAAAATTCTTGATCTATTGAGCCACTGTTTCATTGATTCATTCAATAAACATTTACTGAAGCCCAACTCTGTGCCAAACTCTATTGCTTTCCTGCTGTCAAAACCAGGCAACATGCTAGAGTTGAAATGTCCTCAAAGATTTTTGATGGCTGCTGCTTTTAAAAGGAACTTCCCATAGCAACCCCTACCTCCTTAGGCTTCTAGAGATAATTCTCATACTTTGTGAGGACTTAAAATTGTAGAAAAACAAAGGGATGTGGAAAGGTGTTCTATTCACATCCTATCAGATGTAAACTTTCTATTCTGGTCACTTTTCTACCTTAGCCCAGAAAAGAACCTTCAACAGATTTGCTGGAGTGTTAGAAGATTGTGTCTGATGATTATTTTTCCCCACATTTAAGGTACTTCTTCAAATAAATGCAATTCCTAGAAAAATAAAATATTTTAAGAGAAAACAAATATTGCTTACTATAAAATTATATAAATTAATATGTGATTATGCATATTTTTCCAATAAAAGTATGGCAAGCTCAATCGACAATGACTAGTGTTTTCCTATGGATAGAGCCCTTAATTTGGAATTAGGAGCCCAACGTTCAGTTCTTCACTTTATGGTTGGTTATGTGGTTATATGACCATGAGTAAGTACATGCAGCTGAGTCTGAGTTTCCTTTAGTACACTGGATATAGTCATTCTGCCATGCTGCACTTAGATTTTTTAAAAATGAGGATCTGGTAGTGTGTGTCTGTAGTACCAGTTACTTGGGAGGCTCAGGTGGGAGAGTTGCTTGATTCCAGGAGTTCGAGCCTACAGTGAGCTATGATTGTGCCACTGCACTCCAGCCTGGGCAACAGAAAGAGACCCCGTCTCTTAAGAAAAAAATGAAAATCTGTAATGTATTGATAGGAAATTATTATTGCCAATTATATACTGAGTCGTGCATAACCTCCCCTCACCCCGTCGCTCATAGCTACGTTGAAAGCGTCATTCTCTCTCTCTGCCTCTCTCATGCCAGGTTCCTTATCTGATTTGACTACTGTTTTCTCATTTCCCCAAGGATGGTACAAAAGTAGCACCATTCTAGATGCATAGGAGAGAAGTTAGTTCATCATATATGATGAATTCTTTAGGACTTTATTTCCTTCCCAACTCCTATAGAGCTCTGGCTTAAGTATAAACACGCACAATGTATCAGAAGGACTTTGAGGTATCTCACAGAACTGAAGGAATTGTTAAATCACCAAGTCTTGGAAAAGAAGAAACTCAGGGTAAACTCAAGCTCCTCAACTCACAGTTCTTGGTCTCCTCTAGGGCTGCACCATTCATAGGACTCAGCTCCAGTGAACCCCAGTCTTGAGGTAATTCCTTTTAAGTCCTGAATTCCCCAAATCAAAATATTTGACTAGCTCAGCTTGTGTTAGAAGTCAATTCCCAGATGAGTCTTCTGTGGCAGGAATAGGGGGAAGGGGCAGAATTATAAAATAGGGACTTGTCGGGGAATCATCGTGAGAGGACCACCTAATCATTCATTAACACCTGACATTGTCAACAAGTTCCTATGGGGACCTGAGATGAAAAGAACACCCTTTCTAGCAAGTAGGAATTATTACCATCCACTTTTTAGTTCTACCTATGATACAAATTTAGATCTTAAGATACAAGATAAATAATGGACCTCGGTTGATTTATGATAAACTTTATTTAAACTGTGAGATCTTATCAGAAATCTGAGAGACACATAGAATTATAAACATTAGAGTTGGAAGAGGGAGATCCATAAAGTTTATGAGATTTTCTCTGGTGCACAGGTAAAGTTGGAATAAGAAGCTGGGTCTTTAGACCAGCTGATCCCAAACAGGGATGATCATCAGAATTACCTGGAAAACACTCTACAAAAGCATATTTCCAGCACCCCTACCCACAAGTTCTACTTTAATATCAGAATGAATCTCTTGATACTATATTATTATTTTTTAGTTCCTAGTTAATTCAAATGGCCAGTTTGACTTGAAACTCACTGTTTTGGGTTTTTCGGTTTTGGTTTTGTTTTTTGGTAAAGTAATAGGCCTTCCCTCATCTTACTCGCCATGGAAAGAACCCACTTCCCAACAACCAGTGAGCCCAAAATTCACTATATAATAGATGAAATATAAATGAAGCAATCAAAAAGCAGAACACATTTTCACTTTTCAGTTTGGAAGCAATTTCATTGGTTAGAGAACACTCTGACCAGACTGAATAATACCACCTCTTGAATCGGTAGCTAAAATTCACAATACATCCATTGACTTCTTACAGTGAAAGTTCTCTGGTTTCAAGGATAGGACACATTCCACATTCACAGGCTGTAAATCCTTTTTTGTTTTCTTATCTACTTCTTGTGAATAAACCAAATACCATGTTAAAACAGGGTGGTTTTTTTTTTCTTTTTAAAGATCATTTGCTTTGACACTATATGGCAAGAATATTTTATATATTTTATACCCTATACTTGAAATAAGTTTTCTCCACCTCCATTCCCCATACTATATGCCTTCCGTACCAACAATTCACAAAAATATAAAAGTTAAAGAGATCTTCTAATTCAAGGGCTTTGAAAAATTTCTTCCCAAGTTACCCAGTATTCATATACAATATATAAGCTTTCTACTTGCAATGCACTCTTCTATTTTTTATAGAAATAAAAATTATTCTAAATTGCTTTCATAATCCGATAATGATTCACAACCCAAACCTTGAAAAATATGAATGTTATTCAAACTCTACATTTAATAGATAAGAAAACTAAGGCCCAGAGTAATTAAGAGACTTGGCAAAGACCACTTAGCTTGTGAATGATTTGGACTAGAATTTGCATTTCTGACTCTAAATCCTATGGTCTTTCTACTACACTTTCCTACATTTCTAATACTGTTTTGGATAGGTTAGAATGAATATCTCCATAGTTTCAGATGGAAGAAAATATTCATTCTGAAGAATACAGGAGAGTCTATTTTTTTCATCATGGCAGTCCATCCTAATTTAAACTCTTTCTCAGATACCTAATTTTTATAACTCCTGGAGAAAATATATAAAATTATAGCTTTATAACTTTCATATCGCCAAACAATATTATTATTATTTTTCTCAGTTACAGTCTCAAAGTAATAGTCTGAACTACCTTACCATATTTACACTATTAGTTAAGCTTCTCAACACCAAAATTTAATTTTTGCAGTTTCTTTTGATAAATTATTATAATAATAGCTTTTGACTCAAATGTTCAGATATGCCCACTTAAAAACAGATCATGCATTTTATTTTGATAGTATTGTCCACCATGGAAACAAAATCTGTATCATTTTGGAATAAAAATTAAATACATGTCACGATTTTGACAAGAAGCTAATATTAGCTAATACTAACAACAACCAGGTATATCAGGCTGAGGTGATTTGATAAGATGTCTAATATTTATAGTGGTGGTTAATTTGGCATCAAAACAAAATCACCCTAAACATCCTTAAAAAATAGTGATGCCTAGGTCCTAGACCCCATCTCAATATTCTCATTTAATTGGCAGCATATGGCCTGGTCACTGGGATTTTTATTAATAGAAGATTCCCAGGTGATTCTAATTGCAGAAATGGTAGAAAACCAAGGGTTTAAAAAGACATGACCTATTAACGTGTAATAATAGTGGCTCTATAACTCTATTAATTTAGTGTAATAATGTCTTAAAATTTTATGGTTCTTTAAGCTCTAATTGCACGTTAGGTACGATTTGCCGGTGTACAGTATTGCCTTACATTTGCATATTGCTTGAGTAACTATTAAACAGTCTGGCATATTTTCTCTAATAAATCGGGAACACTTAAGTATATTTCCCGTCCCCCCACCAATTAATATGTGCTTAGATGGTACATTATCAGACTGACCTTTGCAAGTATCTGATTTTAAGTCACAATTTTAAGAGCCAAACTTTACGTAAAACCACATGAATGAACACTCAATCCCTTCAGATAGTACAAAAAGCTAAATCTATGCTGGTATTACATATGTCCTTCCCAAAGGAAATATCATCTGAGAAGCAATATAGGGTTGTTTCTTGCTACCTCACATTTGCCCAAACACATAGAAAACTGCAACTAGCTGAATTCAATTGCTTTCAAAATTTTTTTTTGTATTTAAAAATGCAGCCAATCTCCAAAACTCATTATACAACTATATAAGGTTTAAGTATTTCTGGCAAAATCTCATGTAAACATTCAAAGAAGGCAAATGTTCCAAATCCTTAAAAGGCTGTCTTACACAGCGTTCTTTAGTTACTGGTCAGAATAAAACCTTACACTGATGAAAAGGATATGGAAGGTAACTATCCCACTACGAACATTAAAAACAAGGATATTGTGCTCTGAGGAGAAAGTCAGGAAAGGAAGTCCTGGGATAAAATAAATAGATAAAGAAAGAAAGAGACAGAACAACAGCTAGTCCTGAAACAGCCTATGAGAAGAGCCAACACCCCATCCATCAGTAACTTGTCGCTGACAGGCTCATCTTTCTTTAACAAGGTGACATGTCTGTACACAGCAGGCAGAAATTTTAAATGCCTAAGCTCCTCTTCCTTCTTATAATAGACAAATGCACAAAAGGCTGATTTTTGCTTCCCTTGCTGCTGTGCCTTAATAAACAATTGGCTCAGGATCTTAACCAAGCCAAACGCTGACTAAAAGCCTCCTCACAAAAGCCTTTAATAAATTTCTGCTTGTGTTTTCTTTACATGTATTTCAATTTGAAGACAAAGAGTTTCTTCCCCATTTCCCTCATTTGCTGTTGCTCGTTCACTAATTAAAAAGCAGAGTCTTCGGATGCCAGAACGAGAGAAAATGGAAGAGTGGGTCAAGACTGAATGTCTCTGACTCTGGCAGTCCTTACGATTCTCTTCGGTGAAACAAATCCTTTATTCTCCATCTAGCTCAGACTCAAGGAAGGCACAGAAGCAGCCCTTCAGCCCTTCCTACCTCAGGTCAGAGTCCTTTTTATACTTGGCATACAAGCTAGAAACATCAGAATTCTGTACAAAATGGAAAGTTTTATGCTTCCAAGCAATTCAACTGCATTCTGTGGTCTCTCCGTCCTGTGGGCTGCCTTAGCAGATTTGAGGCATTTCTTAGGGCAAAGTGGTTTGAAAGCTTTGAGGTTTTCTTGGCGACTGGGAAGAATAATTTGACTTTTCTTGGAATAAGATCATATTCAGCAGAAAAGATCTGCTGTGCTCAAGGTCATGAATCTTGGCTCTGTGAATATTCAGTTATTCAGCAGAATAGCCACTCCCAGCCTTCAGAGCACTTTTGGATGCTGCTGCAGGTGCTGCCTGCAGAGAACTCCCTGACAGCCACTGAGTTCTTGCATCCGCATTTCTCCTTCTTGGTGCTGTCCATTCTGCTCTCTGGAAACTACATTCTTCTGTAATTATGAATATGTCCACAATCCCAGAAATGTCCAGATAAATGCTTACCCGAATCAAGATCTGTTTATACTATATATTTTACATATATAATGTGAAGTTTCAAAAGGGAATAGATTTTTTTACATTGATGTATTTTAAAAATTTAGAGTTGTATGCATTATTTTAGGATGTGTTGCTTGCAAAACAAATCATGGAAGTCCTAAGGAATTACTTAATTTATTAATTAAAGAAACATATATTAAGGGCCTACTATGTGTAAGGCACCATGCTAATTGCTTTGGAGAAACCAAAGTTAAATTAGACAGGGACTCAATTTATAAGGTGTTCACAATGCAAAGTGTATAAAAGGTATATAAAGTCCACAGAAATTTAAAGGAAAGGATTATTTCCAAAGTGTTGAGATACATTTCATTAAGAAGGGAAAGCTTAGATAACATCTTGAAGGACGACAGATTTAAAATTTAGGAGACATGAGGAAAAGACACTCCAGGGTAGGGATATAAACACAAGTAAACATTTTGAAAAATCAAACAATTAATAAAATTTTACTAGAACTAAGGTAGCATGATGAAGAATGATGGCAAATTAAGTGAGAAAGTTTCTTTCAGCCTTGATAAAAGGGGAAGACATCTCTGATATTTTTATCAGAATAGCCATTTGAGAATGAATGGTAATTTATTGATTGGCATGGATTTGGGAAAAATTGCCCTTTTTTTAATTATGAGCATAATTTTTTTTTATTATGAGCATAATATTGCAGTTTACCAAATATGAAGGTAATATTTTCAATGTAAAAATATGGAGAATTAAGCATTTGGAAATCACTATTCAGGTTTAATTCAGAGAGAGAAATAGCAATGGAATGGTCTATCACTGGACATTTTTATTCTTATTCCCTATCACATAGACCAACATGTAAGGAAAAAGACTTCTTGTGAAAAGGGTTTAATTTGCACTACCTTTCAAGGAAGATATTGGTCCAACTATTCAAAGAGATAAAAGAAAGTTATATTCTACTTAACTGTGAGATATATTCCAGTATATTGTATTAAACATGATTTTAAAATATTATGAAGAGGCTTTAGATTCCTTAAAATTACCATATTGAACATATAAGACATAAAAGTGCAAGGTATGCTTTAAAGTATATCCTATATGAATGCCAACTTTTCTTTATAGAATAAATTAAATTGCAAATGTATAGAGTACCTAAATACATTTTTCTTTTGACTTTGTTTTTGGTGTTGTGTTTAAGAGCCCAGCCTCTAGAATCACAGGAGATAAATCATCACTCTATCACTGATTAGCTTTGTGACTGGGGGCAAGTTTGTTAAACATTCTAATACTCCATTTACACACACCCCCCATAAAATGTGAAAAAAAGGTAATGTTTACCCAGAGGTTAATGAGTTGACACTTATAAAATTATTAGCATAGAACCTGGCCTCAAATGTCATTCAATTATCCTGTACACAATTTTTGTTTGCTTGTTCTTTAATCTTATGAATCAGTTCCATCAGACTTTTACTTCATGGCAAGCTGTTCTCATTTCTTGATTTAAAAAAATTCCCTACCCCGAAATTTATAAAGATATTTCCTCTTTTTTCTTCTAGTATTTCTATAATATTACCATCCATTCCGTGTTTATCTATATGAATATGAGAGAGGAACCTAATTTAACTTTCTTTTCCACATGTATAATCAGTTCTTCCAACACTATTAAATATTACATCCTTTCTTCACAGTTTTTAAACATCATGTATATCAGATACTAAACTCCATATTTACTTAGATCCATTTCTAGACTTCATTTCCTCCATACACCTTTTGTCTGTTTCTGTCAGAACCAGACTGTTTTAATGACAGTCATTTCATAGTACCTTTTAGTACCATCTTGGTTACTTACCTAAATTGTTATTTTTCTCAAAAAATTTAGCCTTTTATGGAACTTAATAATTGCCTATTAATTTTATAATTTGTCAACTCTAAACCCTCACCCCAAGTTGAAATTGGGAATTGAATTGCCCTAAATCTATAATTTAATTTAAAACTTGAATCATCCTATTAAGAGGCACATAGTTTGTTTTTCTACTTTTTTGGGTCCTGTTTTGTATCCTTCTGTAAAGTGGTATTATTTTCTTTATGTAAATCTTATACAAAGCCAGTGTTTTGTAATGTTTGGGTAAGCTTTTTATATTCCTAGAATCTTCATGTGGGGAAAATAAACTTAATGACTTAAACATCTACATTAATTTGATACATGAAATTATTTGAGAGAAAACCAAGTCAATATTTTTTGCCTTCCCACTCTAGCCTTCTATCCTGATTATGCTTGGTAACTGAATTGGTAAGAAAAATGCTTATTCTTTACGTCACTCTTTCTGGTCTGAAAATAGCTTTTTTTCAACAGGCATATATGCATATTGATAGCTATTAAACTATACTATTTTTAAATTATGTTTATGGCAAGGAACAACGCCTATAAATTTCAGAGGAGACTAGCAAATGCAAAAGAAATAAAGAAAACAAAAAATTTAACTGGAAACAAACAAGTAATCCCTCGATGGTTAATCTCCTTGACCCTACAGGCAGAAAATAAGGACTAAACCATCCTGATAGATGGCTATGGAACGGAATAAAATTTTCTTCTACCAGTTCACAGGAGAACATTCTTTCCTCCAAGTTCTTTTTATTTAGTCTGTCCTTCAGGTTGAAGGAAAATTATTCACTATTACTCACTAATAACAATGCTGAGGGACAAAATTACATTGAAAATGCCAATAGCCACGTTTTCACTATTGAGGTCCAGCACTTACCACGTTAACTCAGTAAATAAAAATGTCGTAATTTAAGCCAATTCAATATGATGGGCAGTAACTGCAGGTTTTTATATTTTTTTTCTTTTTTTAAAGCACAAATAATAAATTTCTTGATTTTGATGTTGAAAATAACATACCAAATTCATACACATTCAAAATGTGACTCAAATAGACATTCAGAGACATATTCCAGAAATCAATATTTTTTTATAAGCTGTATAGAAAGTATCTCTAAGTCTTCCTTTCTAAGTGAAAATAAATAATACAAGAATGAATAAAAATAACAGAGTGCCTCTTCTGGAATTAATAGCACCTATGTTGCTATACCCTTTTACCTGGCTTTATTTTTCTTTCTATGTAACACCTATTATAACATAAACTATGAAATATTTATTTATTTATTTCCACATCTCCCATGAAAATGTGAGCTCCCTGAAGACAGGGGATTTTTTGTTGTTATGGTGGTTGTCCTGGTGGTTGTTTACCACTGTATCCCAGGGACTGGGAGAGTACCTGGCACCTAGCAGGCACTCAGTAGATATCTGTCGAATGAATTATTCATAATCATTTAATTTATAACATGAGCACAAGAACTAAAAATCAACCAAATAAACTTTTCAAAATACAAATGAAGTTTTCCATCACTATTATCTACTCCCCTTCACTATGCTTAAAAGTAAAAATCAAATTTGATTATAGAGCTAAAAGAAAGTTATTGCCTAAATATAAGATCAAGAAAGGTTTTTATTTACATGACTCCCAGTCTAAGAAGGGAAAGCAGATATTAATCACACATAAAACAGACCATTCAATTACATTTGTTCAAAGTGCCACCTAGAAAGGAAAACTGAAATGTGCCTTGAGGGCAAGTACTCAACTGGAACACTAGAGGGTTTCAAGCCAGGTGGAAAGGGCAGGTAATATCCCAGGGATATACAGAGATACCTACAGAGTGCACGTGTAGGAAGATTTTGGCAAATCCTAGAACTATGAGACTGGAGATATATTAGAAAAGAATTAGGATAAAACAGGTAGAAGGCAACTATTCTGTTGGCAGATTTTCTTCTCACACTGAATTAGCCAGCTGGAATCATTGGAACTTTCCTAAACTTTTCTGCATCCAGCAGCACTCTGTCCCAGCCAGATGCTGCATCAGTAACAAGTGGAAGCAGAAAATACTCTGAAATTGGTCAATTTGTTTAGTGAGCAGGGTGACTCTTGGCTGGTGGAAAAAGACACTTTGTATTCAGAAAGTCTGAAATTCCTTAGATGGCTTTCCAAATTTTATGAGTGTACTGTGATATGCAAGATCAAACTGAGGAGAACTGGCTCTTTGACTGCAGATCTGAGAACTTTCTATGGGAGGACAAAACGGAGCTAAATCGCGTCCATCTATTTTCACGCTAGTGACACAAACTAGGTTCAATTATTCAGCTATAGAAAACTCAGTTTCCTTATGAATCCTCAAATGTCATAATTGTTCTTGCCTCTGTACTTTTATTTTCTCTTTTTTCGCTGAACTTTTCCACTAGCCATATATGTCTAGAGTTGGCTCAAGCCCTACCACAAGGATCCTTTCCTGTTTGAACTATCCTTTCTCTGAACTCCTCCATTTTATGCCCATTACTATACAATTCCTCCCTCGAATGCATCCGATTACCTTGAAAAGGAGAGTGAGAGGGTTGGCAGATGAGAGAAAGACTACACATATGAAGATCAAGTAATTTTTTAAAAAGAAAATTTCTAAGGATGTAAAAGATCCATTCAAAGGTCAAGCATTATATTACTTGGGATAACATTTTCAATTTTGGCATTATGTTTTAATGTTTGTCTATAGAATATTTGTGCAATAGAAGATCCTCTTGACTAATTACTTGTTAAACAACTTATATATCAAACACATCTCAATTTTAGACATGTCTATTTAGGTCATTCTCTGGAGATTGTCCTGAAGAAGGAAAAAAGTGGAAACTTGTAGATAGTGGGCCGGGGGAAAATGTAAGTTATTTTATTTGTTTTCCACTTTTGAAAGCCTCATATTTTCTTCTTGTAGCTGCTCAGGGTACACACAGAAGATATAAAATCTTTAACTTTATTAAAATCAGTTCAGAAAAATCCTTTAACCCTCCAACAAAAAAATAAAGAACATGAAACAATCCTATAATTGTAAATTAGTGATTAATAAATCTATGAAAAAATATACAACTTTATAGACATCTAGAAAAATGCACAGAAAAACAAAATAGAAATTGCTTTGTTTCTAGCTTACAACATTCAACACTGGTTGGGTGTAATAAGACAAGCATTTGGTACCCCAACTAGTGGATGTGCAAAGTGGCACAAATTATGGGGAATATAAGTTGGCAACTTGTATAAAAACTCAAAGAAAAGTTCTACCCTTGTCCTAATAATTCCACTTCCAAATAACATACCTGAGGAAAAAAATCAGACACATGAACAAAAATTTGTATGCCAGATGTCCATTACAGTCTTAAAATACAGGAAAATTTGTAAATAATTAAAATATTCAACTACTGGGAAATGCTTAGATAATTTATGATACAACATTAGAATGGAATATTTTGCAGTCACTATGAATCATGTTTTCACATTCTAATAGTGGGAGAAGAAAAATGCACCCCACATAAAACTAAGCAAAATAAATGTAAGGCACAAAAGTATGTTATAAATTATATGATTAAAATTATATTTATATGTGTATATATAATATGTATATACACAGAGATATAACCACATTTCTGGAAGGAACAAAACCAGAATGTTACCATATTGTGTTGTATGTCTTTGTTCTCTTTCAATCTTTCTGTAACTTCCAAATTTTCTAGAATGTACATTTTTTTAATAACCAAGAAAAAGTTGATAATATTAAATGACTAATTTGGACTCATTTCACCATGTGCTTGAATTATCCCACATCAATAGCTCCCTTCTACAAGTCAAGCCAAAGAGATGTCAAACCACATTGGGTTCTACAGAGACTCAATTTGCCAACAATGACATAATGCAAAACCTCCCACAGAGACCCTCTTCTCCTTCACACAACACTGTATTTTTTAACAATGCTTAACAGTTGGAAATGCTGAGAAGCTACATACGAGATTATTAGTAGAAAGTATTTTCCATCATGCTTTTGTCAGGGAAAATCCCTTAGTAGATTTGTTTCTGAGTTACGTTTTTAAACAGGCTGACAAAATTTAAAGCAGAGCATATAAAAGATGTATTTGCAAGCATCTTCCTCTACCAAATGGAATTCACTTTAGCAATCATACTGATAAAGATAATTTATCATGGGTTTGTCCCCTGCATGACCCTATATTTGGAGGGTGTGAGAGACTGAAATATATCAAGTGGTCAGGGCCTCAAAAGATGACACCTGAGCAACCACTTCTAAAATTGACAAGGAATACCAGAAAAACAGTGATGATGATCTTTATGATCTGATGGTGGTCTTAAGGATCTGTAATTCAACTAATCTATCCACAACTAACAGATTTAATGAGTCAACAAAGTTCAGAAAAACCCCAAATGCATTTTGGCTCAGTAAACGGGCTGCCCTCACTTCCACCCCATTGTAACCCATCACACTAGGCTGACCAATCCATTTCCCTCATAGATACCTTAGCCTTCACCTTTGTAAGCCCCCTTTTGCCTTTGATTGATGAGAACATATTCCAAGGGGTTGTTCTCTTTTGCATAAATGTATATCCACGTAAATCCTCAAAACTAATGGCCTCTGAGTTCTTCCTTGTCAATCTGAATGTCTCCTTCCTCAGATCTAATACCTTTGTGCTGAGTCAGGTTTTCCCTGATTTACCCAGCAGTGAATTCAACTTAATTTAAAACCCAGTCAGACAAAGAGTCCTTATTTTTCCTTTATCAACCCATAGGACTGATGAACAATAGTTAGAATTGTATTCAAATTTTCAAGTTTTGAGTAGTTTGAATTAAGTATTAGTTGAGGGGTCCTCTTTCAAGGAAAAGAATACACAATTAGGTATACAGACACACACACACGGCACACACCCAAGGAAATCACAAGTAATTCCTGGATATGCCAGATCCCTTTCTTCTGAGATTTCTTTAGGCAGTTTAGTACAGACAATGTCATAGAAATGCCTCCAGATTACAAATTGGCTTCCTCTCCTTGTGTAGAACACTCCATAGCTCCCAAAACTTCACTGGAGCAGATGCAAATGAGGAGCCCTAGATTAAGGTGAGAGAATAAAACTTAAAATTTCTGTTTACAGAAATGTATTCATTTGCTTATTTGTTAGATTGGTTGGTTTTTCTTTTTATTGTGTGTTATTTTCTCCTTCCTTAAGGGTGGGGGTCTGTTGCTGCCAACAATTTTGTGACTTTAGGTAAGTTATTTAAATATCTCTGAAATCATGTCAAATGGAACTAGCAATACATAATGTATCACTTGATCTCTGAGAATATTAAGTACAGAGTAAAATGGAAATGCACACACACACTATTGTCTGAAAATTCTTACACTCCTTCAAGGCAAGGAAATTTGCCCCCCTAGCACTCTTCTTGGTGCACAATACAGAGTTCATTGATTAGGGACTGATTTGCTTGAGAGCTGTGAATGCATCCTCAATGCCATCATTGCCCTTGCTCTGTCCCTAAAATGAAGAAAAATGAAGCAGCTGTGGTCATCTACATTCTCACTGTCTAATAACCACAAGCAGTCTAAATCCAGATTAAAATAAAGTGGACACGGGTTGGATTTATATTTATCCTCCAGCTGTTTCTGTCTCCCAATTTTACCAATTCCAATAAAAAATGCTCTTAGCCCTAAAGAATTTGAAAAACTGCCTCAATTGTGCATTATCCTCTGGGTGTACAGATGCAATATAAATGTCTACTGTGATAACAATATACTGAGGGCATTACTTTTATTCAAGCTACAGTGAGGTAGTTAGAAAGTGGTTCAGACAAAAGAAAAGATACTGAGTGTGAGGCCTATGCTTTGTGATGTAGACCTCCTCATTACTGCCTTCATATATATGATAAAACATGATTTCAGTGGGAGCAAGTGGCATAGGACTCCTGACTCAGTGTGATAACACAGTACATTGTTTCTGTGGAGATGTCAACTCAGTTCCGGAAGGATGATTCACTTTCCAGTTCTATGCTTTCTTCCCCTGGATCCTCATAAGAAGCTGCTGTGAAGTTTAAACATCGAATAAAAATGCTTCCAAACAATTAATGTGACAGCAAACACACGAATAAACCTATCGGCAGCAGCCCAGTATTTTACCCCAGTCTTTAATGTCAGGTTGCTTTTTGATTCCAGAGGTCAGGAAAACAAACACTCTGTGAGCTCATTTTATGCATGCCCAAACAAGCTGAAAAATAGGCACTTTTCCAAATGCCAGACAATGAAACCTAGGATTTTTCTTTGTACCTCACTGTAATTCGGGTGATAAAACACTTGCTAATACAAGCTATTAAAACAAACCAACAAACGGAAATCAGTCTTTCATAGTCTATTTTAGAACCCCCTCACTCTGCTCTTAATTAACTCCTGACTTTTAAACCAAAGATGCCAGTCAAGAAGTACAAAATTATCTTTAGGACTGTCTAACTTAAAATTTTAAGACCCTTAATATTTGAAGATAAAAAAGTATGAAAATAATAGATAATTCATTTTAGCCAACACATTGGAATCAACTTTGAGTGGTAGAAAACTACACAATACGAACCTATTTTTCTATGGTTTCTGGTATCTAGGGAATCAATGGATTACAGTAAACTTTATTATCTGATGCTCAGAATATTTCTTTTAATCACAGGTTCTTTTAATAACTGGTAAGAAAATAATTGATATCCATAACAATGACCCAAAGATATCGTAAGGTCCTGGGGATTAAATTACAGGAGAAATAAGTATTTCTGAGTAGTTTTATTAGGGTTATTTTATTTTATTTGTAATTCTTTAAAAATGAGTGATCTATGTGTTGTGTACATATATGATAAGTCTCTCCTATATAGAACACCCTCTGATCATGTTGAAAAATAAAAGTTGACTCTTTATCTATAGAAGCTCTTCTAAAGGAAAATTCTCTCTCTAAAGAATGTGAACTTGCTGATAACATGTTCTCTTCCATTCTCCCCCCCGCCCCCAACCCCATCTCTTCTTTTTTCCGTTTCTCACAATGATTGGATTAGTACAGTTTGTACTGGGGCTTCAGAAATATAATAAACAAAGAGCAATTTTCTAGTCCTAATTAACTTCCTTTAAAATAAGCACTAACAATAGTCTACCAAGAGTTGCACTGAAACAACAACAACAAATCCTAACATTCTATGAATAATGACCTCTATTTAAATGAGCAGATTATAGTAGAGTCTTAATGAGCTGCTCCATGACCACAGGACAGGTTTGCAGCCCGGAATAAGGGAGCATTTTCCAGCAGACACCTGCAGGGTGGGCTAGCAACAGAACGGCTTCCCTGGTAAAATCAGAGAGGTGACACGACATCAATGGTTTGTTACGTTTTCATTTTATTTTTTCACACATCTCTTCTGCAACTGACACCTGTCATTCCCATCCCATTTTGAAATGTTGCCTTCTTTTACTTCCAGGTACCTAACCTATTCAAGCTTTCTCTTCATTTGTATCTTTTCTGAAATATACTTTACACACCATTAAATTCACTTGTTTTCAGTGTACAATTCATTAAGTTTTGGTAAACTTACAATATTATACAACCATCACCACAATCTAATTTTCCATTTCCATTGCACCAAAAAGAAACCTTGTGTGCATTTGCAGTCATTCCCTGTTCCCACACCCAGACCAACCTAGCAACCAGTGATCTTTCTGTCTGTGTTAGTTTGCCTTTTCTGGACTATAAATATGGAATCATGTAATGTATGACCTGTTAGCATAATGTTTCTAAGGCTCATCCATGTCGTAGCATATAGCATGTGGAACACAACAGTATTCCATTATGTCGACATACACACTTTCCTTTTCTATTCATCAGTTAATGGAAATTTGTTTCTGCTTCTTGCTATTATGAATAATGCTGCTATGCTATGAACATTTGTGTACAAGTTTCTGTGGGGACACACGTTTTTATTTCTCTTGCATAGGTACCTAGGAGTGGAACTCCTAAGTCATATGGTAAATCTATGCATGAGGGTTTCATTTCTCCATTTATTCACCAACCCAACACTTGTTATCTGTCTTTTTTATTATAGCCATCCCAGTGGGTATGAAGTTCTATCTCATCATGGTTTTAACTTGTATTTCCCTGATGGCTTCTCCCATTGTGTCTGACTATTCTTTCTGTTTTCTTTTATTTATTCCTCTTTTTAGTATTCTTTGATATTTTTACATCTTTTTCTCTTTATAGCCATTTCCTGATCCACATGGATCATGTTGACGTCCACTCATATGTAATTAACTCCCATATCTCAATGCATGCTGCTAATGGCTCATTCTTAATCTATTTATCTCCATGAAGTTGCTGATACCATATTTCAAAAGAAAAACTTTAGGCAAATTAAATTTAGCAGATTTTATTTGAGCAAAGAAACAATTCATGAATTGGTCTGGACCAAAAATGGTTCAGAATGCTCTACTCCACATATATGCTGGTTATATTTATAGCCAAAGAAAAGGAAGTGGCATATAGAAACAATCTGATTGGTTGCAGTCAGCATTTGCCTTATATGGTCATGTTTGGTAACTTTCAGCTTCTGATTGGCTGGAGGTTCAACTGCTATGATTGGCTGAGACTCAGCTACTTGTTACAAGGGTATACTTCCAGTTTAGGTTGCAGTCTTTTTACACATCAAGTTAGGTTACAGTTCATTATATACAGGGAAATCTTTACACCAAAGTTAAAGTAAGTATGGAGACAGCTTTAAGCCAAATTTCATTCAATTTAATACATATTTTTACTTGAAAAGGAGGCAGGGAAGCTGAATCACAAATGCACACATAAATAATACACAGAAGTTCAAGTTTACTTTAACATATATTAAAGTATTAGTATCCTACAGTCATTCAGATTTTACATAAATATATTGACCACATGATCAGACTTGCCTGCTGAGCTACGGTTTCATGGTTACTGTAGGATTCATTTGGCTGAGAACACTTCTAATCTAGAGCCCAGATGCCATCACCATCTACTCCACCTGCCTCTTCGAAGCTTCATTCCCTTCTTTTTCTTTTGTGACATAATGGCTGCTGGTGAGGCACACAGGTAGAATCTCACTATATCACCCTCCCTTTTTTCTCTTCTGGACTTACTATCTAATCAGTAGCCAATATGAGGACTCCATACAAAGGCTCAAATGATGCTTAAACAAAACTTATTATCCATTTCATACTGTGCAACCAAGTGAACACGGGGAAACAGGAGAACAAAACGAGGAACAAAAAAGCAAAAATGGTCAAATTAATTTGCAACCTGGGGAAAACATGTCAGATCTTGATTTAAAATAGAAAAGTTTGGAAAATTGGATTGTTTGATACACAGTGGTGTGGCCAATTTAAGGGTAACAATAAACTGAGTGTTATTACATGGTAAATTGGACTAATCAGTTTAGCCATACTTTTCTTCTAGAAAATAACAAGCATTGGAAAAAATATAGCTGTCTTTCCCCTCTTTACTTTTCCTTCTGTTTCTTTTTTTCTTTTTCAGGACAAAAAAAAAAAAAGAAGATTTTCTCCAGCTATTACTAAAGAATCAAGAAGGGCTTCATTTGATACATTCTTATTTACCCTTCAAAAAATTCCTACCATATTCCAAGGCCATTGCTTCTGGAACCCAGATTTGTTCTAGCTTAAAACATAAGGGTAAGAAAATATATGCTTTTCTATCAGGATGAGTTTTGAGAAATTCTGATGAATAAAACCCATGGCATTCCAATATGATAAGGTTGCTGTGCTTGTTTGGAAGTAAAATGATATACAAACAGAACTGAAAAGTATTTGCTAATTGCTAAAAAGCTTCAGTGTATGACTTAGTTTAAGAGTTAAATCTTGGCATCTTGGTGGGAACAAAATACTTGTGAGTGGGGAATAGTTCTGTATTTTTGTGCTGTTGTTTTCATTTTAGGAGGACAGAGAACTAGGACTATGGTACTTTGAAAGCTGGGCCATCATCACTGACCTACCCTCCACATAAACATTGCTAATGTATATTAGTTTAGCTTTGTAATGGTATAAGTTGACATTTCTTTTTGATATTATAGATCTACACAAAGAAAAATACTCGAAGAGATAAGGAAGGAGAAATGAGAAAAGTAATTCTTAGACCAGCAACTATTTAAGGGTAACTTAACATAGTAATGTGGTGCAATTAAATTCAAACCACTTTTCAATCTACTTATTAATACAAAGAAATGGGAAGGTATTGACTTCTAGGCTTCAGAAAACTTAGGTAAAAATCATTACAAATCTGTCAGCTCTACCATCAAAATAAATCCAGAATCTAATGACTTCTCATTATTGCCACTGCTGCCACCCTGGTCTGAGTCACCAGCATTTTCTTGGATTTCGGAAAAAACTTCCAAACTTGTGTCTCTCAGTCTACCCCGGCCCCCACGCCTGCCCCTGGCAAAACACACACACACACACACACACACACACACACACACACACACAGAGGAAAGAAAGTAAGCCTTTTAAAACCTAAAGTCTAATCATGTCACTCCTTGGCTAAAGAGCCACCGATGAGAAATCAAGTAGCCTTTTAGAGTTAGAAGCAAAAGGGGTGTCAATTTAAAAGCAGCCCTTTTAATTCTATATTCTAAAGAGCAACTAAATCCATATTAAAACAGCCGCTTCCAGAAGTCATGAAAATGGTCTGAGAAAGTCACAAGATGAGGACAAGATAAATAAGTAAATATTTAGCAAATGGGAGTTTATAAAGTTCAATCTAGAAGTATTGAGTTTTAGATTCTTTGTAGTTGCTCCATTTAAACATTTGTACTAATTGAAGTTTGCAGGTGAAAAGTGAAATTAATTTACCATCTAAGTAATATTTATTTTGTGTACAAAAACATGTTTGAATACATTCAGTAGCCTAAGTTACTTCTCTTAGCTATTCATTCCTGACAAGATAGGAGTTCTGTTTGTGCTACTCTAATCATCACCATTAATCACATGATGGAAAACCTACTCCACAGCCCTTATGCCCCCACCACCCCACCCAAGCTCAAGGGCTCCTGGAGCCTTGTAGCAGCTTATAAAGAAAAAAAATCTCTTGGCAGTAACATTTTCTCACACTTGAGACAAAATATCTTCATTATAAGAAATGCCACCAAGTAAATTAATTCACTGGTTAAAAAAAAAAAGGAAGGCTATCCTACCATATTTGCATTTGTTTGTTTATTTGTTTGTTTTGGATGCTTTGGAAAATGAAATTAAATGAAAGAGAAATTAACAATAACCACCCAGAAATAAAAACTATTATAATAGTATGTAAGTTTTCTATCTTGCTTTTTCCACTTAATATGACACAAGCATTTTCCTATCTCATTACAAACTCTTCAGAGACACAAAAAAATAATAACAAAGCTCCTGTGGCTTCCCATCTCTCAGAGTAAAAGCCAAAGTCCTGCAGATGGCCTATAACTCTATACAATCTGACCTGCCCTTACCCCTGTGAGCTCATCTTCAATATCACCCTGAGACCCATCATTTTGCTCCAGCCACAACCATCTTCCCATTGGATCCTTTAACTAGCCAGACAGTTCCCTGGATCATGGCCTTTCACCGGCTCCTTCCTCTGCCTGCTATATTCTTCTCCCAGATTGCTTACTCTCTTACCTCCTTCAAGTCTGTGGGCCAACATCTCCCACACTTTGCCTTTCCAGTACCCTGCTTTGTTTTTCTCCATAGAACTTATGTACTTACTAATATAGTATTCAATTACTTATGTTTAAATATTTGCTTTCCCTCTCCCATCGTGGAATGTGAGTGACAGAGGACAAGGATCTTTGTTTTTCATTTGTTCAGTCTCTCCAGGGCCTAGACCTCATGATAGTCAACATTCCTTAAGGATTGTTGTTGATCCTTGTGATAGGTCAGGAGTGAACTTGTAAAGTCCTTTCCTTCACCCAGAGAACTGGTGCATATCTGTGCTTCCTACTGACGGAGGCAGAGTCGGGACCGGAGGACAGACATGAGATGAGATTTCCATGTTCTGCCCTCAAAAAGAAAAAAAGAAATTGAATGTCTTTTTAACTCTTTTACACTTGAAATTCTCATCTTCCTTTAAATCACAAGGATAATGTGTTGACCTTACAACAGCTCTGAGCTATTATTATCCTCAATTGAGAGAGAAAGAAAGAGGCTGTAGGGTTTATTGAGGCCAGAGGTGGCAGAACCAGGACTAGTAAGTAAACCATGTTATTGGGTTTCCTCTTCTATACAGTCACAATGAACTGCAGCCACAGCTCTGACAACGGTAAATTAGCAAGTAGACAGGAGTCTCTCCTTCCACCCTCAAAAAAGGCTTTTAGCCTGTCTAATTAGCTTCTCAATAAAGATACAAGAATCTATTTCATTGATATGCTTTCAATAGGTCTTAGCCTTTCTTTCTTTTCTATTGTTTGTTTCCTTTGTTTTGTTTGGTTCAGTGTGCAAGTGCTTGGCTTTAATCCTCATTTTACTTAATTTTATCCTATAATAAAAACGCTATATTTGCATAGCCCATCCCAGGGTCCAGAAAGCATTCACACCTTACCCATTTGATTTACCCTCAAAACAACCCTAGTTGAGGTAAGAGCAGGCGGGTGTACCTTCACTTCAGAAGGAGTGACCTGCCCAAGGTGACATAACTGGTAATCCTCAGAACCAGGACTCATACACTGATCTCTTTAGTGAAAACCCAGTGTTCTTAACTTATTGGAAATACATTCACTGTTTTGTGTGTATGTATGTGTTGGAGGGGATGCAGGGGGCAATTACATAATGGGAAGAAATGATCTAAATTATTCTTACTACAAATGTTTTCTAGAAATATAATAGTCACTTGTGCCCTTCATTTCCATTTCCTGGCAATTGTTCTGCCTCCATGATTCAAAGACAGACTCACTGGAAGTTCCTTCCCACTGCTTTCCCTACTGTCTCTATGGCCTCATCACTACCTTCTGTTATACTTATCTCCATTTCCTGCTTTTGAGCCTTTACTGACACTTCCTCTCTGCCATCCTCGGTACTCAAGTGCAATTTTGCCAGATTCCAGGTCCAAAGTTAACATCACCTCCTCTTTGGTCACACTAGTAAAGGTGCTTCCTTTTATCCCTCAATATCCATAGGCTGCCCAACTTTGAAGAGCTTCCTACCCCCTTTTTAGAGTTGTATAAGCTTTCCAAGAGCTGGCTCTACAATCTCATGCTCTCCAGCACGCATCAGTCTAGCACTTAAAACCGTGCCTTTTAGGTGGGTAGGCTTAGGTACTTGAGGAATGAGCCAGGAGCTCAACAAGATAGCTTCAGGGGCATCAGTGTAGAGGGTGGAGGCAGGAAGCATTGCTTGCCTCTCTGCACCCCCCACACTCAGCACTCCCGCCCTCTTTCAGTGCTGCCTTTCACTCCCCACTTGTATGCCCCACACATAAGTTGGCATGAACTGCAACTGCTGGCTCCTTCAAGTAGGAGGAATGCTGAACGCACCAATGACACATCGCTTCAAGGTCTCGTTGTACTGTAAATATATAAGCAATTGTTCTCTGGCCAATGCACACTTTTTCTATGCACTAAACTATATATCGTTTCACTGGATGCTTCTTACAGTGTTTGCCCATTACCAAGAACTTCATTATGCTTAATATGTATAGTTTTCATCTGCACAGAAAACACTTTTATTTGAGAGGCCTATTGTTTGATCCATTTTGTTTGTGTATACAGGATAATAAATGTCCCTCAAGAAAATAATGAGGTATTTTTGATCCAAGAAGCTTAAAAATCACTTTTTTGGAAGTATACAGCATATTGACTTACTGTCTGGGAGTAAGCGTGAGAAATGGAATGAATCCTATTTAAAAATCATTTTGTGACATAAATTAAGAATTTTATAATTTTAAAAAGATTATAGATTTCTTCAGATTTAATAACCAGAGATACTTCTATAAATGCCAAACTTATTTAGGAATATATTTTTGTATATTATGAGTTATATATTCATTTATATTTTTCTAAAGAAAAATTTGGTGTTTATGGTTTAATATGACTTGTAGCTCTCTTTCTTTCTTTTTCTAAATCCACAACATTTAAAAATCTTCAATAGGACTTACCCTCTGAAAGTTAATCAATGCCTTGATTAATATCTCACAGTAAATTCTAACTATCATGTATATTTGATTTTGCTCTGATTTCACCCTAAATTAATTTCTATTTTAATATTATTAGAACTTTTGAAGACAAAATGGAATCTATGAAGTATAGTTTTACTTTATATTAAAGAACAGAATTATCACTAAAATTGCTCCATGAGGACCGGACTTTTTCTGCTTTGTTCAGTGATTTGTCTCAACACCTAGAATAGTACCTCATATACAGGAGGCACTCAACAAATATATCAAATAAATGAATGTCTCCTGGTCTCCTGTCCACTGTACTTTACCCCCTTGGGAAAGTGGAGGTCAGAAGAGGTTCCTACTCTGCCAGACACTAGGCTAAACAATGTTAATACCTCATTTCATTTGACTAGCACAAACATTCTTTGTGGTAAGTATTATTATCCCTATTTTACAGATGAGAAAACAGAAGCATTGAGAAGTTAAGTTGTTCATTCAAGAGGACAGAACTAATAATTTGCAGGGTTAGGATAAATGCCTTAAAGTCTGTCTGTCTGCAAAGTCTGGCCTCTTAACAACACCCTGTGATGCCTTCCTTCAACCAAAAGCATTGTAACTAGAAAGACCATCAACTCCTCCTCCTCCATCCCCACACTGTATAAGAATATTGAGACTGATTGTGATAAAATGACTTGGAAAAAGAAGTCTTTGCAAGTCAGTGCCACAACTAAGTTATGACCTAATATCATTAACCTGTTTAGATTTTTAAGAGGGTGGAGTTCTCCAGCCTCAAAACATCAGAGGCCATTAATAAGCTATAGTTGAGCAATATGACAGAGAAAAGCACTATTTATGTTTGCTAAACAGAATAAAACTGGTTTCTGAAAAGGTAAAGAGAAACTCATGCACCTGATTTGTTTTTAGACTTGGGCAATCCATGTTAAACTGAGGCTTGGGTGAGAAAGCAGAACCCATCCTCCGAACCCATTTGGGAAGGAAAAGAGACCTTGTGCAAGGGTAATGTATAAACTGCAGTTAGAACAGTTGTGAAATTTGGCAATATAAGCAGGACCTTTGGCTGCCGGTTTACATCAATATGAATGCCTGGTATTTGGACTTTCCAGGAAGCAGGCCAGTGCCATATATATGGCTGGCTGCTTCTGACTTGAATTTAGGGTCCTCCAAGAAACTGGAGCAGGACCTCCCAGAACCTCAAGGAGTCAATTCATCAATAGTATACCCAAAAAATATATTTGGTGTCTCAGCTATGTGCTGAGCACCGATCTGAGAGTTGGATAGACAGAGATAAAGGAAATAAAGTTTCTGACCTCAGAAAGTTCACGATCTAATCTGTGTGTGTGCATGTGTGCACATACATCTTAAAATAATGTTGCAAGGTTCTTTATGTAGTATGAAATTGTACAGGAAGGAACTATCTCTTTCCAATCTTAGGTTCACAGCTAAGGCCCTACCTCACGTGTTAAGTGTTTAGTACTCATTCTCCCCAGTATATATGCTTTCACTATTTACATTTTACAGATAAAGAAATTAAGTTTTAGAGACAACAGGTGACTGGCTTAGGTCCTTACAGCAAATGGTGACACATTCAGGATTAAAAGTATCTCAGGTCTCTTTGATACCAAAGACAAGGTTCCTCCTAATCCATCAGGAAAGAGGAGGTTCAGGAAAAGGTTCATAAAAGAACTGGCAAGGTATGTCTTTGATCCTATCTTAGATCTACATTTTTGTGCAGATCACTTCCTCACCCAAAACTCAGTTTAACATGGACTGCCCAAGTCTAAAAAACAAATTAGGTGCATGAGTCTCTCTTTCCTGTTTCAGAAACAGTATTATTCCATTTAGCAAACATAAATAGTGCTTTTCTCTGTCACATTGCTCAACTATAGTTTATTAATGGCCTCCATTTTTCCTTGCTTGTGCCTTAAATGTCCCCAGTAATTACCCATGGGGGGTTTAGACACATTGCCCTAGAGGCTGGTTTGGTCTCCTATTTGCTACATTAGGAAAATTCTATGGTACAATAACATGAGTGACAGCATCAGTATGCCTTCATAAAATGATGAGATTCTATAGAGCATGGGTTTCCTCTTCTAAAATAATTTTACTTTTTCCTATCATTTAGAACCAAAAGAGTTTATCTCTTCTTCTGATACATCGTCTGAAGACTATCCCAGATACCTTTATATTAATTAGAAACTGAAATACTTGACATGCAAACACTGTGGCAGCTGCTTCTCCCCAGGCAGGCCTGTTGATATATTCATGAAGTGCTTCCTGAAGCCTTCTTAGACTTGCAGAGACTAGGAAAGGAATTGTTTGGTCTGTCCATCACTGCAATTCCTCCTAATTGTTATTTGTATTATTCCTCAAGACTTTCACTCCCTACAGATTCTGTGACAGTACTGATATTACAATGCACCTAGCATATATTTTTCAGCAGTCTGAGGGTGCCATGTATAAAGTCTATTTCAATTCCTCCCAACAGGCACTGAAATGCTGCAAACTAAACAAAATGTCCTTACCATAGCTTGCATTACTGAGAAAAGTATATCATCTGCAAGGAAAGCTGCTGATTCTATTTTGCCTTTAGTATTTTGAACACTACACCTGCCCTACTATATTCAGGGCTAGATCTTTGCACAGGCAGTTAGTGGCCACCTACACAGTGTGTTCTGAGACATACAGAAATTATCATCTTATTCAAAAGATATCCTGATTAGGTACCCAATGTTCCACTTTCTTCTCTTCAAACTCTAGCCAAGAGAAGTATGAATGGTTAACATATCAAAAGAGTGAGGGTATTATCCAAAGACAATCCCTACAAAACAAGTCTATTCCTTCTCCAATTAATATATTAGAAGAGTTTAGGGTATCAAATAGCAAATGTTGATTCTTTGGTTTCTGAAGCAATGAACATTTTGATCAAGGAAATTTCTGTGTAGGAGAGTAAGATCCAATCTAACTCTTTCTGGTAAGGGATAAGATGAGGATACTAACTAGCACAGAAGGTGGTTACATGAAGGAGGACACAGCTCTTTTAGGGATTGTAAATTCATTGATTCTTGAACCCCACCCTCAATGATTCTCACTTGTTAGACCTGGAGTGGCATGTGGGAAGCCTTATTTTTTTTAACAAACACCCAGTTCATTCTGCTAGATCATTAGGATCCATGAACCACTCTTTGAGAAATGATGCCCAGGGATAATAAACCAAGATACAAGTGAGAGGGGCCAGAGCGAGGAGACATACATAAGACACCTTCTTCACTTCACAGTGTTTCCTAGGGCCAGTCTTGCTAGCATGCTTTTTTGACTTAAACTGTTCATCCTATATTTTCACTCACTGAAACACTATCCACATGCCATATTTTTTTCTGCCTCCAAAATAAATTTTTTTTCTCTGGACAATCACCAAGTTCTTTACAACTTTGCTGCTTGTTCTCACATCTTTTTGTCTTCGGGATTCATGACTTTTGAGAAGATTTTTGGTTCTTTCAGGTAAATGAACCTTCAGGCTCTTCTTTGTGCTTCTTAGACATTGGCTTTTGTTCAAGTTTCAGCTCTGCTTCCTCAACTGTTTTTGGTGCACTGACCTCCTATCTATGATCTCTGATAGGAAACTGCCTATTCCAACCCTGATCCCATGGGCCTTTACAGTATAGGGTGACAGAATTTAACATAAGCAGTCAAGTCTAAGTTATCTGTTTAGATAAACCAAAAAGAGAGAAAACTCAAAAACACATGCTTGACATTGTCCCAGTTTAGAATTGCCTTTCTAATTCTGTTTTACTTGGGCTAATTTCACAATGGCTTGTGTTCCTTTAGGATATATGACAATTGGTGCAGTAAAGGTAATCTCTACTTATTCTGGGTTGCATGAAAAAGTTAGTCTGGAACTTTCAGATGCATATACATAATTCACATGTGAATCACCCAGAATTCACAATCTATATGTACAACAATATGCCCTCTATCCACTATTTCCTTCTTATACTGTAGTTTCCTATACCCCAAATACAATTCTGAGTTTAAAGGTTTAAGGATATTTGTATTTTTTCTTTTCTTATTTTAGTTGGCTAAAAATACCTAGGGCCTATTTCCCAATAGCTGAAACCCTGCTTTCTGAATCTATGCATCTGCATCTCAACTGCATTTATCTCTAGGGAAACCATATCTAAATGCTAAAAAATATATATTTTGTTCATTAATTTCATTAATTTACTGTTTAATAAACAAATGAAGTCTTTATGGAGCTCCTACTATGGGTCAGGCACTGTGCTTAGGGGTAGGAATACAATGGTAAACAAATAGATCCTCTTGGAGTTTACAATCTACTATGGCAGACAGATGACAAATGCACAATTACCCAAATCAATTATTTAAATTATTTGTAAATGCTAAAAGTAATCTTGAAATTGGCATTGGCAAATGCACTTGCAAAATACCATGGGCATTTTCCAATCAGAATGCATGACTCTCCTCCTCTCTCTTAAAAAAAAGAAAATAATTATAATACAAACTAAAGAACAGCATGCTTCCCTCTTCAAAGAAAATTGCCTAAGCCATCTACCATAAAATATTCATCCTAAATTTGTAGCTTAAAAATGAACTGTTGAGAATTCAAAGCTTAAGAGATTCTACAATAAGGTGTGTATGGAGGGAAAAGAGGGATAGCACGGGGTTTTTCTTCTCTGCATTGGTGGTAAAAACATCCGTCTCCAACTATGGCCCCAGAAATCCCACATGGAACCAGAAGCAAAGCCTTTGATTCTTTTGGAAGATTTAACGGGAAAATATCTGTAGTTAATTGTGGCTTGCACAACGTCCTTCGCTGTCTGGGCATAGAGATGCTAGTCATCTCATCTTACCTCACCCAGAAACTCTGTCATGAGCTTAGAAACCAAATCACATACTTTGACATTCACTCTGAAGCTAAGATAAAACTTTAGGTTGATAAAATAGGAAATGGATATGATATTCATAAAATAATCCTGAATCTGTATGATATATTTGAGTCTTATTTTGCAATAAAAATAGCCTAATGCTATCACCTTCTGTGCAGAACAATAATTCTTAATAAAAGGCAAAAAGATGTTTATCTTTCAAATAGAAACTATTATGTAATTTTTGGTTCTTTCACATGTGAGATTTCTGAAGAGAAAAAACAAATCATGTTAACCTTTACAGCACGAAAAAAGTGACAAACTGAAAGCATAATTAACTTTGTTCTTTTAATATAATATGGTTGTTTTGATAGATTCCAGTTTACTAGTGTCTCCACAGGTCACTTCTTTCCTCAGTATGCACAGATGAATAAGAGATTAAAAAATGTTTGTGACCTACAGTAAGACCAGCTTTTAATTATTATGCTAATTTCATGTACTAGATTCAGTAGATTTAATATTTTTCTACTAGTTAATAAAACAGACTCCCAAAACATTATCTGGGATATCAGGGAGGATGCCCTCTCATACCTTAAGATATTTTATTCGGGTAGCTGTGAAGGCCAGTAAAAAGTCTTCCTTTCCTGTATCGATTCTGAATCTTCTAAGCTGATAAATCCACATTTGTTTGTGCATGTTTTGGTTGTTTCCAGTTTTTGTCTCTTACAATTAAAGCTGTTATGAACATTCAAATACAAGTCACTATAGTGAAGTATGCTTTCATTACCCTCGAGCATGGCTAGATTATACAATAGGCATATATTTAACATTTTTGAGAATCTGCCAAACTATTTTCTTAAGTGGTTGTACCATTTTACCCTCTCATCAGCAGAGTTCCAGTTCTTCAATACACTTGGTATAGGCATGATGATATATGTCTTATGTGCTTCAAGGGAATAAATGATTGTAGTGGGGGTGCTTACAAGGCTGTATCTTACTCTGAATTATATTGTTTGTGTCAGAAACTGACACTTCTTATTTTCCTCTTTGCATTACTTCTGAACAAATTTTTCAATCAGGAAAATAGGTGCTTGAGCCAATTAGAGCTAAGGTCATTTATTTGCAAAGATAAAAAGGTGAAGGTAAAGCACGTTATTAATTCCCCAAACATTTACATATATTATAAATACAAAATTATATATAGTTATACAAATAATACATATACAAAATTTATTTATATATACACAAAATTAAAATTGAAGAGCAAAAGCGATGCAAATAAGAAGTAGCCAACCATAGATTAAAAACTCCATCATTCAGAATAGATTATACAAGTAAAAAAATAGTTGAACATCTTTAAATACCAGTGGGAATCACTGTCACATTATTTTAGAACTAGTGACCAAGAATTCTGGGTGGACAGTATACATTAATTCCAAGTTCTAGAGCACAGAATGAGGATTTGTGGGGGTGTGTGGTAAAGACCATTTAACAAATTTTATAGATTCTAGGATTAGAGAACACATGGTGGCATGGAGAGGGTCTATAAAAGAGAAGGCAGTGAGAAATGACCTCATTTTGCTTTTAAACAGCTAAGGAAAAATATTTTTTCTGATTGTTTTACTTTAATGCAATTTGCTTTATTATACCATATTCCTTCCTTCTTCAAAAGCAATTGGTATGTTTTAATCATTTATGAACTTGTGCATTTATTCTAAAGACAAAAACATTATAAATGTGAAATATAGAGAAATCCAAAAAGAATTAAGACAAGTTCTTTCCTTTTTAGAGATTTAACTCAGTGAAGTAAACCGTACTTTTCTTTTTCTGATGATGCATCTTAATTGCATGTTATCAACATGGTTTGCTATTCAGCAGGGACAATTTCATAATTGCTATCTTCAGAGAAGTAAAATAATGGAGGGCTGCTTCTATTAACATTTAGTAAAGTGTTACAAATAGCATTGGGTGAATGAAGGGCTTCAAATTATTAGAAGGACATAATATTGCTTACATATGTTCACAGAATAAGAAAGATATTTTTAGTTTCTTTCAGTATATAAATTGCTGTGAAAATAAACAGCATTCTGCAAATAATGATACATTAATGGGGCTGATGGCTATTTTGCTAATTTGTAGGGACCAGGATAGAATGTCATATAAATGGAATAACCAAGGGAAGTGCACTGAGGTACTGCTTCATTTAATCTGAGCTGTGAGTTTTCTCCTCATACCCATCCTTTAATGTTCAGCTCAAAATTTAAATTCTCCGAGAAGCTCTCTCTATTTTTCTCTGGTCATGAATGATATTTTTCTTCTTAAAACACTGTTTTCCTTCTTATCTTTACCATTTATATGACTGTAGTGTTCCCCCTGGCTTTGTATGTCTAGCTATTATTGCATCTTTGTATGTTTTAGCTATTCTAACTACATTAAAGGTTCCCAGAGTTTTGGAACCATATTCAAAATTTGGCTAAGTCCCATCCACAAAGTTTATTATCATCTTTGTCATTACTTACATTTGTATAATGCTTTATATTTTTCAGAAAATTTTGGCATTCGCTATTACCTATGGACTAACAAAATGCCTTAAACTAAGTAAGAATACTATACATTATTCATCTAATGACAGTTTCTCCTGGGTTGTCCCTGAGTAATAAGATGCCTTTTAGAAACAATGGGAGCTGTGAGGCATCTTGAATGGTATTTCAATCTTAGTAGTCCACAGAGCATCTGGCAACTCAACTTCCCCTTTCTTTGTCAACAGAGTGCTCCATTTACTGCCATTCAGGGCCATACTTGATTTGTCAACTCAGTGTCTTATTGGTGTTTTCAAGGAGCATCCACTATATGATATGTGAGACAATAAAACAGAGAAAAAGAGTGGTTGTCTCAGGCACTCCTTGCTTAATTAGTGTTCTGTTCAAGCTCGTGAATGGCTCAGAGTCAAAAAATGGAGTCATTCTGCTTGTTTACAATCTACGAGCTTATTAAATCACTACTGCAGGATATCTCGAGTCAAATACTGGTATCCAGAAATTAATATAAAAGGAGTTAATTGCACATCATGCATCAGGGAGGAGGAAATATATTGCCTACAGGATTTGAGAAGAAATACTGCCCCTGTAATCACCTTGGATAATTAATTAGCACAGTGAGTTGGGTTGCACTGAAAACTGGACAGTTTTGCAGTGATATCAATACTCCTGGGCTTGGAGCAACTGGGTAGAACCAGAGGCAAGCAACCACCTCATTACTTTAAGGTGCCATTCAAATGTCATCATTTCCTTGGGCATCATGACATGTAAATGTTGGAAAGTATGGAGAGCCTTAAGAGCATAGGGCTTTTTCCTGGTCACAGGGCATACATATCATCAGTTTTGTGCTTTAGAATTACATCATGGAATAGGGATTTAAGGTGGGAATTTCATAATCGAGGGTTTTCTTTTGGGGTGAGAGAAAGGAAGGAGGAGGTAAATAGAAGAAAGGTCAGATCCAAATCCAGATGCATTATCATGTTCATGAAGTACAAGATAAGTTTTCCAGTGCAGAAATAGAAATTGCTGAGGACAGTGCTGGTCAGCGGTTCCAGGACCTCCAAGTGATGGATCCTATGAGGTGTGTGGGACTTGGGGAGGAGAGAATTTAAGCAGGAGAATGGGAAGGCAACAGTGGTGTCCCCAAGGAAACTGTGTGGGACCAGTGATAAAAGAGTTCACCCAGAGAAACATCAAGAAATAAGTTTGGGGATCTAAACTGTGAGCATCTAGAAGATAAGACCCAGTTTTACCTCTCTTTGTACTCCAGTGACAGGCATGAGACCTGCAACATGGTGGAGCTCAGAAGTTTATTAAATGAGGTAGCAAATACATATTTGAAACATTTTTTGCCAGATTGGGAAGATTGACCTTTACCTTTTTTAAGGCTGTGAAAAATCCCTGGAAAGTTTTAGATTAAAGAGTATTTTTATTCTTAAATACTCATTATAATAGAAATAAACAGCAATATCAAAAATATTTTAAACTTTACAAGATACTTCCATAATCACCATTTATTGCCTTCAACTGGAGAAACAACATAATTGCTAAATACTCACTTAACTAGAGCTAAGATACTGGACAACACAGCTATAGCAACTTTCATGACAATTATTTTGGGTGACATGAGTGCCCCTTGATTAAGATACTATATAATAGTGTAGTTTTTCTCTAATAATTATTTTTTAAAAGTTTCTTCTTGTCCCCATCTATCATTAAACATATAACCACATCCCAAAGTAGAATTAATGAAAACTAATATAGTAACCCTAGTACATAGGTAAAGAAGCTGAGATGACACAAATAGTGATTTTAGAAGAAAGCATATTGGCTTGTCCACAGCTACTCAAAAAAACTATATCAACCAGACCTCATTTTAGAACAGTAAT
Organism: Daubentonia madagascariensis; assembly: GCA_023783475.1. Classification (NCBI taxonomy): domain Eukaryota; kingdom Metazoa; phylum Chordata; class Mammalia; order Primates; family Daubentoniidae; genus Daubentonia; species Daubentonia madagascariensis. The sequence continues at coordinate 43,351,458 of JAKFHU010001035.1, forward strand.
CTCCAAGAAAACTACTGCTAGCATAATTTTCAAGACTACTTCAAAGAGGGAAGACTATATGAACCAGAATTCTCAATACACTTTTTTGTTATGGACAAATTAAAATTTTAAGAACTTTATACATCTATTGTCAGCACTGTCTTACTGTCTTCAATTATTTTTTTTTATCCTGAGTGTATTTATCCAGGAAAAACATGGATTTTAACAAAAGCATTGTACCATATATCTAAAAAAATAAAATAAAATAATAAAGAATAAATACAGGTGTTTTCTCACTCTGCTCAATTCCTAAAGGTTGGTTCAAGTTGAAAAAACACCAAGCATGTTCCATAAGTTTTCCATAAGGTCAAGTAAGAAGCTGTTCACAATGGCATATTAATAATCATTTTTTATCACTTAAAATAAGAAATGATTAACAGAGTAATTATTTCTTTATCACTTATAAAGTAAAAACTTGTAAAGTAAGAACTTTACAAGTGCTCTTCCACATATTTAATGCTACATATTTTTTCATTATTTTAGTAAGACATGGGTATGGGCTTTTGTTATTTTAAGGCAAACAATAATGTTTGACCTGCTTTTTTAAAAAAAATAATTTTACAGAAGAACTGCAAAGATAGCACAGACTTACCATGCATGTTCTTCACCTAGCTTCTCTAATGTTAATGTTACATAATGATAGGATGATTATCAAAAGAAACTAAGATTGGTTCAATACTATTAACCAAATTATAGACTTTATTTGGATTTCACCACTCTTCCCACAAATCTTATTCTGTACCTGTATCCTGTTCAGGATCCCACCTTGAACTTAGTTGTCATGTCTCCCTCATCCCCTTGGTGAGAAGACCAAGGAGACACTGACTCTTTTAAAGAGTACTGATCAGTTATTTTGTAGAATGTCCTTCAATTGGGGTTTGTCTGATGTTTTCTCATGATTAGATTGAGGTTATACATTTTTGCACAAATATCCAGAAATGATATGCCCTTCTCAGTGCATTATGTCCGGGGGTAAATGATGTTGCTATGTCATTGCCGGTGATCTTAACTTTGATCATTTGGTTAACTGGTTGTCTGCTATGTTTCTTCACTGTAAAAGATACAATTTATGACTTTGCTGTTAATACCTCCTGAAAGACATTGTAAGACTATGCAAATATCCTTTTTCTTCTTAAATTTTTGACCACTAATTTTAGCATCTATCTGTGGATCCTGTCTGCTTTAACGGTTTTTTTTGGTAACTCAAAATGTATAACTGAAACGTATCTAAAAAACCTGATTTCTACAAAGCTTAGATCTATTTATTTTCTTTTCTTCTTTTTTTTTTCTGACAATGGAAACAAATGTCAGATAATTTCTCTTGAGCACGAAATTTCCCCAGTTGCTATAGAAACTAATGATGCAGAAGATTAATAACACTTTACAGCCTGCATATAGTAGAAGAAACTTAAAAGATTCTTTTAGTTTAATCTATTTGGCTATTTGTACAGAAAACAATACATTATTTTGTTTTCCAGCTAAATTTTAGTTTATAGCTAAAATTCAGATGTTCCAGTTGCCAAACATAGTAAAATCATAAAATATTATCTTATAATCTTCTTGATTTATTTTACATTATCAGTATTATTATTTTTAAATCATTTTTTCTTCTGATATTAGTCATTACATCAGAAATTTATCTAATATTCATTACGCCTCAAGTCACACTAATCAATTTTTGTTTATGGCATGCCGATCTTGTAACTAAATGTATGTTATCAGTAGTAAGAACCTGGAGTGAATTTGTAGTGTTAGAAAGCATGTTGGCCTTGGGGAAAAGCTTTTGTATTTCAATGTGATGGTGCATTTTTAAGTATAAAAATAGAGAATTAATGATTGAAGTGGAGCTTTGCTAATTCAGCAGTATATTTTAACCATCAATATTTTTTGCTATTTTGTTAAACTAACAGAATTTAAGCTGCCAGTAAGTATATGATAGCTATAGATGCAATAAAACTTTAGGGAACGATGGGAATTCTCCATCAGTTTTTATGACAGGAAGAGACAAACTAAAAAATACAACAAATTGTGCTTATTAGGATTTAAAACTATCTTTGTGTATCTTCTATTGCCATTACATTTTATCTGATCCTTTTTAGTTTTCAGCTCTCAATTAGATTTTTAAATATTCAACTTAGCACTTAACCTAATGTAAAAATACATGTAAAAAATCAATGAGAACAAATCTGTTTATGATGATCCATAATATTTAATGATTGCTAAATTACTTTTGAAGACACATAGCCATAATTTGCTATAATGGTTATTAATCTCCATTGACTTTTCACAGCATATTACAGAAAATTAAATCACTTGATTTTTTCAACAGTGATTCAAAATTTTCTTATTGGTTTCTTCAGTATGTATCATCAGCTATCAGTTGGACCTATAACTACTAATGTCAAAAAATACCACAATTCACAGTTAGTCTAGTGCAAGTTTCTTGTGAATTATTTTTGTTTGTTTTTTAAAGTGAAGTGTAATTGTTAAAGTTAATCTAAAACCACAATTTCATCTAAATGTGGCTGTACTTTTGTTCTTCTACAAAGAACCCTTGCCTTGGTCATATCATTTCTTTGGTTAAAAGGAGACACATGTTTGATGAACATGATTTGCAATTAAGTTGAAGTTAGATCCCTAGAAGAGGAGCAGAGAATTTTTCATAGAAGTCTTAGGACAACAAGGTTGGAAAATCAGTGCTACAATTATCTACTCTGATACTAGGTTCCTCCTCCACCCCATTTCAGTTTTCTTTTGAGGAAAATGTGAATGTCAATATTTCACCTACTAGAGTTTCAAGAGAAGATGCTAAGTGAAGACAAAATGATATTTAGTTGAATTTCTCAGCTGTTATGGAGAAAATTGTACACTTTTCGTGATACTTATAGAAAACTGGGTTGACTATTATTATATTTAAATTTATTAAATACATTTTAGATGGCTATATTCAGTGAAACTATTTTACTGAAATGGAAGATCTCTTAGGAAACATTAGCTATTAAATCAAACTTGCTTTTGTGAGCATCACTATGCATTTATAATTCAAACATATCTTTATATTTGCAAAACAACACATTTGGATCACATCTAATGTAATGCTACCATCATTTGGTTCTGGTTTACTAAACTGGAAAATGGACTATTTACTTAACTGGTATTTTTTTAACCTGTACATATCTGCATATGTTACAAAGTAGACAGTAACAGTGGGCAATGTGACTTTTGAAAGGAGAAAATGAAGAGAGTGATGATAATTAAAATTGAGAGTAATTTAGAAAGGATGCCAGCTCTAAGATTTGCTTGCTTATTTTATTTCTAAAGATAGATGTGTAAAAATGTATTTCTATTGTAGCCCAGAAAATTACCGAGGTACATTTTTAACTGTAATTTATTAGTTGAGAAACTATGATGCCTTTGAAATGTTTTAAAAAGAAATGTTTGCATCTAATTAGTTTTTCTACCAATATTAGCAAAAAGGTGCTTATTTGCTAAATTACATATGTATTTGAATGAAAATAATATGAAGCCAGTGCCGTTAAAGTTATAATTTGCAGCAATGCATACAGCACAATACTTAGATTGCTTAATTTTTCTCTTCAGGTAGAAATGGGTGTAAAAACACAATGAGCTCCCCCATTCTATGTAGAATACAAAAGAGATAATCATCAGGATTACCCCTAAAAGATGTTTACATTGAGCAGTGTAGGAACCGTGTCTAGGTGTGTGAGATTATTAAGATGCTTCAGAGAGATTTGTTTTATTTTGCAGGAAAACTCATAGCCAGCATAATTACAGAAAATGTGATTTGTTGGGAATATAAGCATATGAAGAAGAAATGGACCTGTCCACTCATCCATCAACCTATCCAGCCATTCAACATTGATTAAACATTTTGTATTTATCAGGATCCACTTTAGGTAGCAGAAAAACAATGATAAGTAAGACATAGACCATCATCTTCAAAAGCTTCCAACTAGTAGAAAAGACAGGTAAGTAACTAGTTATAACAACATGTAAGAAAAGCCTTAAGACAGGCAAGATATAATGGCACTTAGGGAAGAGTATGGAACTCATAGTCATATTGTCTGGAGGGTAAGGAAAGAATGGAGGGGGAAGGGCATTCTCTTTAGAGAACAAAGCCTAAATAACAAAAAAAATCACCAAGTATTTTGCATGTCTGGAGCATGGGGCATAGGTGGGGAAGATAAAGGAAAGCACAGCAGATGGCAGGTGACTCTGGTAGGCAGAAGCCAAATCAGGGAGGTCTTCTCTGTTCTGCCATGAGGTGTAGAATTCATTCTTAGGCCATGGGGATATGTGGAGTGATTTTTCAACAGAAATAGCGTAATTCCATTTGAGTTTTACAGTTCTAGAGGTGGAAAACGGACAGGAGGCAAATAGGAGTCAGGGAGGTGCGTTGAGAGGCCACTGCAACAGTTCAGTGAGGAACGGAAGTCGAAAGCAGCAGGAGTAGCATGGGGAGGAGGGAAGACACTGGAGAGTGTTTTGGAGCAGAAAGAGCACAACTTTGTGATCCCTTTGCAAGGCAATGACAGAGTAGTAAAAGTTGAGGCAGGCTCCCAGGCTTTTGGGCTGGGTGAATGGTGGCGCAGTTAACATGGAGAGAAAATAAAGGAAGAAAGATAGGTTTTGGAGCAAAGATAATGAGTTTAATTCTAGATGTGCTTAATTTGAAGTGAAAGAAGACTAGCTGCAGAAGAAAGAAATGAAATAGCCCAGCAGTCCCACAAACCACTAATGCTATTTTGGGAGTCAATAGATTTTTAAATTGATCGGTAATACTATTTGCTTATAAGACACTGTTCAACTATTCTGGGCAACTTGTCAATAACAGAAACATAGACAGATTTTGAGAATGACTTAATTTGTTTTGTTAGACTACCACTGCTTGGAACATAGTTTAAATTTATGCTCTATCAGGAAATCAACTAGATTTGGCTTGTCTGTATAAATAAGCAGCACAATTAGGAAACAAGAAGCATTTGCATTTGGCCAGTGGAGTGATGATAAACTAGAAGATTCCTTTCGGGACAACAGTGAAATATGTTAACCCAAGCTATTCCAATGCAATGTAAACAAACAATATTTATACATCATCTCAAAAATTCACCAATTAAACCATGAATCATTTTGTCATTACAGTTACTATAGCTTAAAGTTAACATGGCACAAATATGCTTTAGTTATTAAACTCAAGCATACTATGCTTTAAGAAATGTGAATTTTAGGAACTATCATAAGAGCAATAACAAAACTAAAGAGTATTAGCTAAGAATAACCATAATTAACAAATCAGTATGTGCTAGTCACCTGCGCTGTGCTTAGCTCTATCAACAGCACTGTGTGGATAAAGAGTGAATTAAGAAGCTTAAAATCTAATCAGGCAGATAAAATATTCATTAATAAAAAAAAATCAGAGGGAAGTCCCCAAGCAGAATGCAATATAGCTTGGTGGTTAAGAGTGTAGGTCTTAGTGTAGACTGGGCTTGATTCTCAGTTCTGCTCCATACCAGCTATGTGATATTGGTCAAACTGCTTATTCTCTCTGAGCTTCAATTTTCTCACCTGTACAATGTGATGATATTTGTGTCTACTTCACTAGTTGTTATGAAAATTTAAAAAGATAATATATACAATGTGCTTAAGGCAGTGTCATGCATATTCTAACTATTCAGTGTTAGCTCTAATGATAATAATGACTGGTATTATTATTATACAAATTAAGAACCAAATGATGAGGATATGCAAGTACTAAAGAGTTTCAAAGGAGGCAAAGGTCAATTCTACTTCAAGCAGTTAGGCTCTGTGTTGAAGCTTCAAAAATCAGATAAGCTTTGTGGGGTGAAGAGGAATTAAGAAGCTACTATAAATCCCTGTTACAATTCATTCATTCATTAATTTATTTTAAAATTACATGTAAAAACATTGAATCCTTATCTGATACCAGGTGGTAAAGGCCACGAAGTGCTAAGTGTGACTAAAATAAAGGTTTGTTTTGAAGAACAGGGAGATATAAATAAGTATATGGCCATGCCAGGATGACAGGGCTGAGGGTCGATCATACCATTTGTCCTTTGCTACTGAGTAAGCATGAACCATATAATAGTAGCTGCAAAGAGGCATGATGTCTTGCATATCTCCTTCGGCCTTTTCTTTTTGAAACATTCTTGTTAAAAAATCTATGCCTTATAGAAATAGGAAATTTTAGTCAGAGAAAAACACACAGAACAGCCAATTTGGGACATTGCCATAATGTTTTTTTGTTCTAGTTCTGTGAAGAAGCTCTGATCAGATTTTAATGGGTTTTCAATAGCCAACATAATTGATATTCTCTTCCAGAATTTAACTTTGGCATGCCTGTGTGCAGGCTATTTACAGACTCTGGAACAAGTCAGTGGTATTGTAACTTGAGGATACAAATGTCTTAAGTTGGCCTTCCTTCTTCCTGATACTCTATAAGAAACTCAAAGAGATTTTTTTTTTTGTTAGCACTCAGTTAAAAAGTCTACCGTTTTGACTAAATTTACTGGCCTAATTCAGTCACACAGACAATCGATGTAGTTAATTCAATTGTAGAACTTTCACTGAATTAATTGATTATTTTTTACCTCAACTGGCTGAGCAACTAGACTGGGCTTCTGCGAATGTATTCTCTGAACACAGACAACAGACAATTTTTTTTTGTTTTGTTAAGTCCTGATATACAGGCCATAAAAATTTACATAGAAAAAAGTCCACACATAAGACAAAATTTTAAGTGGATATTCCCTTTCTTAGGTCAGTATTTAGAAAAGCAGTTTCCTCTCCCACCTTTCCATCCCAAACACACCCCTACTTCTTCATGCACATGGAGTACACCACAAGATGTTATTGTTAGTGTCGTCTGTGGCATTCATACCTAACAGGTACAATGCACACTAACTGGGTTAAGGGCACACTTACAACTTTGATTCAAACTGTACAAAAGCAAATTATGTAACCAAAATGTAAAATTCAGAAATTAAAAAAAAATCACCTCATACTTTTGAATAATAACTCAGAAATCATTTTAAATTATGGCTAATAGAAAGATGTTTTCTAGAAACCATATTCATGAATATTAGATTTTCCTTCATATTTTTAAGAATTCTCCCATCTTATTTAGCACTCAAAATATGTATTTTTAAAAACATCAATTGGGTAAGGGGCTGACATATTATAAGAGTAATTTGCTTCCACCCTCCCAACTGCTAACAACATTTATTTAGAGCATTCCATTTTCTTTTTTGCCCAATGAGTCTAATTTTATCAAGTCACCATTCTAAGCACTGCATCTGGTGTTTTGTTTGGTAGGACAGATTTGTGAGGCAAGTTCACCAACACATTATGATCAAGCATTGTTTAGATTAATATAACATGAATACATAAGCCTGAATTACAATTTAAATTTTATTTCACATGCAAAAAAGTTTTCCTTTATAGAATGTAGATGAATCCCATGGTTTGTTACTGAATATCTTTGGAAAGCATCCTATTATTATAAATGACATCCTTGTAAAAATGCAGTGCAGCTATAATGGAAAGTACAAAAGTTATATTAAGGTAACTCCTCTCTGAGTGAATATATATTCATTTTACATGTTTCAACTAGAATCAACTCTTATGAATCTGTCTTCAGCCATCTGTACCACTGACCAGCATTGGCAAATTTTGTTTTCAAGTTCTTAGCACCTTTTAAATTTGAACCTTTAATGACTCATTAACCCTAAAAGCCCCTTTCCCCAGAAGGTCTTTTCAATTACATTTGATCATGTTCCTAAACTGAGACATTTTTGACTGATTGTTGCTAGGGTAGATAATATTCTCTTCTCTTTTCTTGTCCCAACTCAGTACCAGACTGTATGTATGAGATGAAGATGATAAATGGGAGAGGAGGGAGAAAATTAGGGAAGGGGCAGAGGTGGGGTAGTAGAGCAAGATGATCAAGGAGCATAAATTAGAACCCATGAGGTCTGTTTTACTGGTGTTGACCCCTAAAGAGACAGAGCTTTGAGTGATTCAAATGGGAATTCGTAATATTATTGGCCACACAAAGAAGCATTAGAAATTCTAGTGACAAATGGAGGTCCAGAGTTGGAAAGGAAGGAATTGTCTACTTGTTAAAAGATGCAGTGTCACTCTGGAGACCAGAGGTTCGTAGTGCTTGGGGGATGTGCAGACATATGCTTAGTATGGATTGGGACAGTGGCTATACTGAGATTTTCTTCTTGGAAATGCTTTACTGGCAGAAGAGGATGTGAAAGAGCAGATTCTCAAGGAGGAGCCAGATAATGGGGTGGATACCAAGTAGGGACTGAAGATGATGGAATAGTTTTTGTGCACAAGGAGGCATCCCTCCGGAAGGACTCAGAGTGTGGGGCAGGGACTGAGGTCCTCCCTTATTTGGATGGACATCATCAAGCCAGTGTAGACAACTATTCTACACAGAATAAAGGAAGAACACCAACAAGTAATGTTGTCTGTTTTTAGCATGGAGCGAGGAAGAGGGAAGGGTTGAATTACAAAGGCAAGGAAGAAAAATTAAAAATATTTTAGGTCTTCCAGAATCAAGATTTTTAGTGTGGTTTCCTTATTGGCAAAGATTACAAACTTCCCAACCACACCAAAGTAAAGCTCACATACTACATATTAAAATCCATTAGAGAGGATCTAAGATTGCACACTACTGACCGCTGAGAATTGACGAGAGTAAGACACTGTAAAATAAATTCCCCTCTTTGACTCACATGAGTATCGCAAAAATAAAAAAGGTAAATTAAATTATCTTTATTTTACTAATAAAGAAAATGTATATGAAGAAAATGCATTTTATAAAGTTTAAGTAATCTGTCCTGAGTGACATGGTTGGTAAGTGTTGGAACCATGACTTAGTTTCTTGTTTAATATCCTGGCCTATTTGCTATGCTACTTCTAATCACCTCGGAATTCAGTGGAACTCCCCAGCATTTTTTGTTTAAAATTAAATTGAGGAAAAAATTAACATCACATCTATTATTTGTCTTAAATATACAAATTGTTCAATGAATACTTAATTATAATATATCTAATGCCTGGATGAATTAACCTAAGTAAAAAAAATACATATTTTCTGAATTTATTTTGATTTTTCTTTGAATCAACGTTATCACCCAAGCCACTCTCAAGCATCCTATAGAGACCTATGAGAGATACAGTTTTGACGTGACTTAGTTTTAAAATCTGAAAAAAGGTTAAAATAGCAGGCAAGATTTTTTTCTTGAGAAGTCAAGAAAATGGACTACAGATACACATAAAATGATGTTCAATAGAAACATTGTTACAATGTTGATATAAAATCAAACATGAATAAAAAAATAAAATTTTGATCAACTGGATCCTTTCAAGTGTCTCCCCTAAGATTTGGAAAACACCAACGTTTCACATTTTAAACTAATAACCTATAGAGTGTTACCAAGGATTATTACACAGTCTTTGTGAGATAGAAATCATTTTAACATCCATAGGAAAGATAGGAAAGAAATTAGCAGGTATCAAAATAGTTTGCCACCAAAAAAAAAGAAAGGAAAGAAATTTCCCATTTTGGACGTCCTTAAGTGAATCTAAATTCAAATTTAAAAACAATCAAACAAACAAACAAAAAGCAACTTGGCTGGGTGCAGTGGTTCATGCCCGCCCATAATCCCAGAGATTTGGGAGATGTAGGAAGACAGATCACTTGAGACCAGGAGTTCAAGACCAGCCTGCGCAACATAGCAAGACCTCATTTCTACCAAAAAAAAAAAAAAAAAAAAAATTAGCCAGGTCTGGTGGCATGAACTTGTAGTCCTAGCTACTCACGAGGATTGCTTGAGCCCAGAAGTTTGAGGTTCCAGCAAGCTATGATCATACCACTATACTCCAGTCTGGGTGACAGAGTGAGACAGTGTCTCTAAAAAAAATTATAAAAAAAGTAAAAAGTAAATAAATAAATAAGCTAAGCATGCAATGGAAAAGAAAAAATTAATCTTCTGGGATTCAAGGTAACGCTATCCAATTCTCAAATCACTGAGTAACATTTATAGCAAAACAACACTCTGAGCTATCTCCTGCTAGAACATTGAGACCTGCCTTAGGTTGCAGAAGTTCAGTAGACTTCATAGCACTTAATTTTCTAATATCACAATAATGATAGATAACTAAAAAGTATCTATTCTGTGTCTTTATACAAAGTGAGTCTAAGTATATCTTTGCTTCACTGCCTATTACAACCCCAAGGGACTACTCATCAGTCTATAGCCAAGACATTAAAAAACAAAGTTGGTCTCTCAGGGTAATTTACCTTTACATTGCATGCTCTATTTTAAGTGTAAGAAATCAACAACAACAACAGGAAAAAATGTGCAAAAACTGTGTTGCTCTCTACTTTCTTTATCAGTCTTTCCAATGCTTAAGAAGCACAGATTACTTACTCAGAAGACTAGGCCAACTAGAAATAGAATGACCTTGATCTCTTTTAAGGAAAACGATCTGAACTAAATCTTCTAAGGAACAAAAGAATTTGTGGTCTGTGTCTTATGCTTTTATTTTGGGAGTCAGGTTAGGCATGGGGCTGAAGACCCATCCTGCCCTGGAGGACAGGAGCAAAAGAGAATGAAATATAGAGATACGTGTGGGCATTAAAGAACTGCTTGCGGTCCCAAGCCATATTAAAAAAAGCTTGGAATCAAGGACTTTGACTTTTCTTAGGCACATGTGAACTAACAAGCACATCAGCAGATTTTAAGTTGTAAATATTCCAGTGAATACTAACTAATGTACATTTTAGTAAGTACTAATAAGAAAAAAATGTATTAAACACAAATTAATAAACAATAATCTAGAAGTAATATTCTATCTGGTATTAATTACTTTCAACTCTTCCCCCCTTCCCCACCAAGCCATAAAAACTTAGATGAAAAAGGGAAATAGAAGATTATTATTAGATGATAATTTATTAGGCAGCCATGCCATTTTTATAACCAATCAAAACAAGTGGTTTGATGTTAAGTCAATGATATTTATATAAATCTGACTTACTAGATGTGGGCATATTTACATTATGACTGGAAATCAGCATAGTAATTAAATTGCATCCTGACACTTATTAGCTCTGTGATCTTGGGCATGGCTTTATCTTTCTAAGCCTCATGCTGCCTCATATATAAAATAGAAACTGATAATATAAGTTTTTGTGAGGCTCAAATGAGATGGTGCATAAAACATAGACATGCTTGGCACAGGGTAAAAGCTAATAAATGGTAGCTGTTAGTCACTGAAGACAAGGCCTGTTAACTTGTAGGTTAGTGCATAGATCATAGATTTGAATTCACACCTGGATTAATTTTCCTCTTCCATGTCCTACAACTGTCTGTCTAATACAGTATTCCTACTTGCGAACCAGTGAGAACATGTAGATGCCCCAGCCAATTATCCAGACTGAAGACAATGACTAAGTAGCATCTCTTGACCTACAAAGAATCATATTTTCTTTCCAAGAAAATCTCTATAAACTTTAGCTCATTTACATGTAATACACAATGAATCTATAAGGTAGATAGCGAGGGATTATGGGTCTCCTACGGATGAAAGTGGGTGCTGTTGCCTTGGTGCAATTGCCCTGCCTGGGAAGAAGGACAAGGGTGGGGCCCCAGGCCCCCATCTTGGTCCTGCTCCACCCTAATCCTCTCCCAAGCAACTGCCATACCTGGGGGAGGAGGGAATACCCTATGAATTGGCCAATCATAACTTAGTGCACCAGCTGCAAAAGAATGCAGAGGACTCTCTGGCCCACAAGTCAAGCAGCACCAGTACCATAGAGTCCGGAAACTGACCCAGAACAACCCACATGCATAGTAATGCAACTCCCAACTGTCCAATCAAAGTGGTTCCACAGTGACGTCTGAGCCACTAGGGAGTTCCCGATCCAGGCACTGTAAAACAAGTTGCAGACCATAACCAACCTGTCTTTTCCTGCTGTGACAAAAGGTCCAGTCACCATCTGTGGAGTACGTATCTTGCTCTATAAACCTATATCTTGCTCTTTCCCTGTAATCCTATCTTGCTCCCCCTCAATAAATTTCACCTCATGCTTACCTTACTTTGGTGGGCCTGGTCATTCTTCAGCCATGAGCGCGCTAAGAACCGACATTTTCAGACTGAAACCTGACAAAACCAGCTTTAAATATTTCTTGCTAACTTATATCTACTATCTAATATCTTATATCTTATATCTAATACCTTACTTTTTTCTTCCCTAGCCACTAAACCACCAGGGATTCTTACTTTTTTAAAGGAAGGTGAGAATACTCTTTCAACACAGATGCTGGTAATAGTCTCAAAATTATGGTGCTAAATTTCCTTGGCTTACTAAGATTAAATAAGGGAAAAAAAAATCTATTAGGAGCATCATGTCTTGGTTTACACGTGTCAGAACACTAAAGGTAGAGCAATACTTTTATAGTATTTAACAATATAGTTTGGTGTCAGTTCAGAAGCAGAAAGGGTAAAACAAAAGTGAGTCATGGTGACATACAATATTGTTCTCATTATCAGGAGATAACACCATCATACCCCAACAGGCTGACATGGATTGCAATTTTCAGTAGCTAATATTTCCAAGGGTCCAGCAAGACATACTGCAACAGTACGAGTCATGTTCTAAGGTTTAAGAGTGGAACAAGATCAATCTCAGTGATGCAGGAGTAATTTTAAAAGATACAGCTCTTATACGTATTGCTTAGTGGTCTTAACAGCCGTATTAATTATGAGACTTACAGGGGATGATCTCAGTACAGTGCTTTATAGTTTAGCCTTATACATACATTTATACAACACATTTATACACAAGATTTACACACACATATACAGATATATGTATATAAATCTATATACAAATATAATTATCTAGTAAATATATAGTTGTATATAATCAAACATTATATATCAATCAATCAATCATTAGTCAACCATTGAGGGCCTACTAAGTGTGGTGTGCTGCCATATATATAGAGAGAGGAAGCAACATTGAGCTGGTCTGTGGACACAGATCACACTTATCTTGAAGGTATTTATCCTGCAATCCTAACTTCCCAGAACATAGATAAGAATCAGGAAGCAAACAAAGGAAGTATATAAAAGCTGAATAACTAGTACAAAACTCCTTCACAGAAGTTTATTCACTTTGCACTGGAAGTGCTCTTTAGAACCTACTTTGTAATCTATTAGTAGTTTTATCTGTTACAGCATTTTAATTTTCTGCTATTTGGCATTCCAGGCTACAGCAGATCAGAAGTAAATAGCTGCTCTAGCATGGAAGTGGTTCCTATGAGAAGGCACACTGATGATAACAACAAGCAATTGCTCTCTTAATAAGGGAGAAGGATTTTAAAAATGTATTACAAAAGATAGATGTAGGAACTTAGAAAGCATAGCAGCTTAGCATGAGGGCAAACAGCTTTACATACCTCAGCAGCCTCAAAGGTATCACAGTACTATAGCACAATATAGTGATTAATGTTCATAATGATGACCTTGAGTTATCTAAAAGAGGTTAACTTATGTTAGCAGGTTCAATTTAACAAAGTAGGAAAGTGTGTGTTACTTTCAAAATGGTAAAAGGAAAAAGAAAAGTTTTGTTGCACAAAATGGAAAGCATTTCTTATGGAATGTACACTTTAGTAAAACAATCTTCACTAATGGTACCAGATAGTTACTACATATACCCATCTATCCACCTATACATTTCATTTCCTGCAATTTTCTCTGTTCTTTCAGTTTAGTTGGGTTACTCATTACTCTCACCACTGTAAATCTCATCAAAGTATAATATAGTATACAAATTAGTAAACTAAAATAACACTAATGGCTACACCATATAATTTATAACTGTATTTTTAGATTAACTCTTAAATATAAATGATAATTTTTTAAAATTATGCAACATTACATTCTTAAAATCTTAGAAAAATTGAAGAAAGAAGTACATAGTATTGGGTGGTTTCTGTTTTACTGCAGTTGAGTTCCCCAAATATCTCTTCCTACCTTGAAGGTAGCCATAACTTGACACATATTAACAATCCCTAAGCAACTACATGGATCATTTAGTATATGTCATATGCAGATTACGACACATAGGAAGATGTGTTCTTTAACCAGATCCCCAGTTTATTCTTATATTAAATCGTTAAGGAAAAAGCTTGAAATTCCACTTTCTGTTTCAAGTTTCCTCTATTTTATTTTAGATGAGGCTAAACTGACATGTTTAGTTTTCATAAAATTCTAAAATTCTTTGTTTACACATTGTTTATCCTTGGAGAGTGTTGGGAATTTTCACCTAATCCTTGTTAACAAATGTGAACAGAACATGAATCAGAAAATGTGAACTTTGGGTCTACATTAGAACCATACCATTAAATAATGCCAAAATGGGGAAATTCAGTTGCTTTTTAAAATATTATTTTTCTAAAAATTATTATAAACTATAAATTTTTACAAATGGATTCAATTTTGGTTTGTTTCCTTCTTAAAGATGCATGAAACCATTTTATGTTCTAGAACTGAACATCTCATGTAAACAAGATGTATTAATATTATTTCAATATATTTAATATTTAATATATTTATAATATTAGTGTATTTAGTTTAATATAATATGATTAATTTATATTGCTTATACTATTAATTTAATATATTTAATATTCCACCTTAAGTATTAAGATGCCACCTTGGTTGTTCTCCTTGATATGTTTTTTCCTTTTTTTGTTCTGTGTTGTTACATATCTAGATCTTGCCCTTAGCCTTCTGTTCTTCTCTTTAATAGTTAAGCATATCACTCTGTGGAATTGAAATCAACACATAGTATCCTTGCACATATCCTTGCATGTCACTAGCTTCTTGACTTGATCTTTTTTGGCATTTTTGTCTAGATATCCTACCCTTTTCAACCTGGTAAGACCCAAACTATGAACATGATCTCTCCCACAAACTAGTTTATTGACACCCCCATTATCTCCATTGCTAAGGCTTGAAATCATTGAGTTATGTATTCATTTGGACTCATCATTTTTTTTAACATTTCTCATTTCTATGCCTTTACCTCTATTCTTAACATCCTCCATTGAATATAGGACCCATTCTGTTTAGGCCTGAATAGATGCAGCAGTCTCTGGTCTCTTCTTTCCTCAAACTCATTTTGCAATTAATTTTTCTAATTTTGTTTTTTCCTGTCAATACCTGATTTAAACTACTAATTGAATAGCTTGTTCCATTTTCTTATTTGTGACCTAACAGCTGTTGCAGAAAGACCAGACTTATTGGTCTTTGCATCAGTAAACCCCAATGTTTCTTCTGGATCTAGAAAATCATAGCAGGTTTTTACATCTGTGTGTCCAATATTGTCATCGGGGTCTGTATAACTATTGTATTCTACTTTTCTCCTATACTCAAGTTTAACCATGTCAGAAATATAGATCCTGCTTCTAAAGACAGTCTTGAAACTAGACAGGCTTTCTCTAAAGCATAATTTCTGGGGCTTGGGGCTGCTTACTTCCTCTTCCTCTCAAACTCATTCTCTTTCTGACGGCTACAGTATCACAACTAGAAATACACTTTGCAGGTTTAAAGCCAAACCTCCATAACCTTCCACATCTCCTTCTAGCAAAAAATACCTGAAGACTTTTCATGTTTAAGTTGACATTTAGAAACTGGTTTGCAGAGTGTTTTACTTAGCCAACACAATTCTTAAAAAAAAAAAAGACATGATTGCCCATTTATAAATGTTAGGTTTCAAATAAAAACTCGGATTTCTAGTTTCTCTTAATAATAGTTGAGGCTGCAACCGGAAATTGCAGCAAATTCCTCTCACATTCCTTGAGCCTCTAAAAGGAGACTCTTTAAGGTGAAATCATAATATTTTATACAAATGAAAGGGAACCGTGTCACTACATACAAGATCATGCCAGCCTCACTCAGAAGAAAATCAGCACCTCTTGTTTCAGGTCCTCCGTCCATCTGCAAAAATACTGCTGCTTGTCTTCTTTAATAAATGGAAGCAATTTAAAGAAAACAATCTATAAAATGCTACATAAAACCACATTAAAACTACAAGTAAAAATCGACATCCAAAAAAACCCTGCTCTCAAATCCAATTTCTTAGAAAGACCTTGACTCTGCTATGTCCACTCCATCTTGATTTGTTCCCCAGGGAGAGTATAATAGCATTAAAGGTCACTGGTAGGGACTATTGCCAAGTCAATAAAACAAAGACTCACTCTTTCCAAAGATGCATGGAAATGCCCAGTGATGGGTTGATTAGGCCAGGGCATCTTGTATTGTGTGTGCAAATGGAAATTAGTGTCTGCAGAGTGCCAGCAGCTATTTTGTTGAGTTTGGTAAAAATGAAACCCTGTACTTAACCCTCAACTCAATTTTCTAAAGTCTGAATTGGGATGAGGACGTAAGACTCTCTATACTTCCATAATTAGGTAGTCCGTACATGACTTATCAATTGCCTCAACTCAACTCAAAATGTTTGCACTGAATTGAAAGAGAAAACATTTTTCACTAGAATTGCTTTTGGGTTTGTTTCCTCTTATAACAAGGTAACTTCTGCAAACCAGTGAATATTGAGGCTATTTACAACCAAGTTATAGGAAAAAGTCAGTCGGGTATTCAAAGATGGGATTAGTAGCACCTCATTTACCTGGGTATTTCCTGGGAAAGAGCAGTTCTGGAGAACTAAATTTTCTGTGTACCTGAAGCTTATGCCCATTTAAAGTTTAAATAGTAGATGGAAATCTTTATATTTAATAAAATATATTAACTGCTGGCTTCCTGTCTTCCTACATAGACGTCGTTAAACATAATATAATCTGTTTTTTTCCCTTGATGATTCAGGGGTCATCTTTGTGAGCATTCATTACTGTACCATGTGGTTATATAGTTCTACGCCTGCTTTATCATTTTTCTCTCACCTCCCTCAATGTCAGGCTTTCAACTGTTACTTTGGCTGTCACCGTGTTTCTTCTCAGCTTCTCCTTTGCTGTTTCTAATCTGTTGTGGGCTGGGAGACCAGATAACCAAGCTCATTAAGAATGACATCATGAATAAAAGTCAGTAAGACTCAGAGTGGGCACTAAGAAATAAAATGCATGACTTTAATGTGGAGGTTTTGTGAAAGCTATTTTGGACATGCAGAGCTTTTTTCACTTAATTCTAGATTTCAGGCAACACCTTTAGAGTTGAGGTTGCTCTTTGAATTGGTAGAATAGTTCCACAGGTCTCAAAGTATTTCTCTGTAGGAGACACAGACAGTTTTAACAGGCAAGAGAAGCTGAGTTGTCTCTCTGGAAGCAAAGGAATCTGGTGGAACAATATTCAAGGATCCTCATATGAGGATTCAGGAAAATGTGTGGAGATCAAAATTTCCCCTTTGATCACCAGGAGGTATCCTACTCTTCTTCATATACAGATGAAGGGCAGTGCCTGGAAGAATTAAAATACATAAAATGTATGGTTTCAGTTGGAGTCTCTCAGAATTTCACCTTCTGCTGTATAATATAGAATGTTGGCCAGGTGAGGTATTGGAAGGATAAAGCCCAGAAGTACCTATGTTTTTCCTATGAATTAACCTATGTGCTTCATTTCCATCTCTTTCTGGATAATGCCCAAATCAGGGCCCCTACCTAAGGTCTCTTTCTGTGAGTCTAATGCTGTCCGTGAGGATAGCCTATGGGGTCCCCAAACGCCTATAGCATCCAGGGTCTCCCCACATCCACACACCAGACAACCTGGTGCTAAAACATAGATTCACCTGTTCACTTGTTCATATTTGAATGACTTCATCTTAATGGCTTAGCAACAAATGGAACCCTCCCTACTGAGTCCTCCTTATATATTTTATTTATTTACAGCATACCCATTCTATTTTTGTCCTCATTTAATGCTTCTCTCAATGCTCATTTTAAAGGAATTTCACTTCTCTAAAACAGATGAAGTGGTATGTGGCTGGGTGGGAAAGAAGAAAGGAAAGAAGAAAGAAAGGAATTTGTTTTGCCTGCCTCTGTATCCCTAGGACCCAGTTTATAGCCAGTTTTCACTGCAATCAGTCAGGATTCCTCAGATTCTAACAAACACAATAGATTCTAACAAAAGCAATAGGACACAGCGCTACTTATCTTTCCAGGGGCTTTCTCTTCAGTATTACAATGCACTGTTGTTGTTGTTTAAAGCCAACTTACGTGCTATACAGCAAGCCCCTCCATGTTCCAAACGCTTTCAAAAATAAAATTAGTTTGTAATCCAGTAGAAGAATATTAATTATGCAGTTAGTCCAAAAGCTTAAAGGCCACCAGAAAATACTATGGGCTTGCTGTTGCTAATCAGAGTTTGCAGCTTTCTGATGATGTGTTGTTTTTCATGTTCTTTGCACCACACTAAGCTATGCCTGCTTCCTTCAAACACACTGCAATGGAGTCTTCTTCCAATCTGGAGACTTAAAAATAAATAGAAATACCCCCTTTACTATTAATAGTTTGGGTTTTTGCAATTGGATCTAAGTTATAAGAGCATGAGTCAGGGTAATCAATTCATTCTATTTTAGGACATTGCATTGCGATCTACCTCAAAGCCTTTTAAATCAACATTCAATTAAATTTAATATATACAGACTTCTTACATTAAAAAGCAAATTGAAACAAAATATCACTGGAGACAATAAAATTGTACAATGTTTGTAGCCCTTATTTTATCCCTTCCAGAAATGTTAAAAGCCTAACAAAAATAATAGGCTTGAAAGCAAAATCAGATTTACAGTTCCATCAGCCTCACAGATTTCAATCAGCATAACTACCTATCAGTATGAGTAACCACTTGCATACACCAAGACAATTCTGCTCTAAATGTCATGCCTTTATAGATAGCTTGACTCCATCCTTTAAATTCTCTGTATAGCAAAGCCCAGCTTAAAATTATATTCTCCAGGAAGCTATCCAGATTTCCCAGCCAGAAGTCTTTGATTTATATATTCTGCCTCTAAGTTTAGCATGGTTGCCTGGTTTTTCACCGTGGTGTTTTGTACCATATGATCTCTTTGTTAGTAAATAATAAGCTCTTAGGTAGCAAAAGAGGAAGTTTTTTCAATCTCTGAATTCTCCAAAAGTGTCTAGAAGAGAGTCCATTGTAGGAAATGAGCTACGTTCAAGACTGTCATCCACTGCTTTGCCTACAAAAAGAGATATTTTGAATCAAGGGAAAAAAAGCTAAGAACTTTATAAACCCACTTGGGGCTTCTCATCAGCTCTTATTTTGAATAACAACTGCAGACAGAATGCTGTGTTGTTAACATTTCATCTTCACATCAAATTTTAAGTCAAACCCAACTTTCCAACCTATACAATTTGCCGCTAGGATAGCCAATAATTGTACATAACCTGAAATGCAAAACATGATGAAAAGCATGGTGTTACAAAACACAACATTCTGGACATTCATAAATATACATTTGATGGCCTATTCTATGAATGATTCAGCATGCAGACCTATGAAATTCTGATGATGCTCTTTATGTATAGAATAAAAACCATCCAGAGGCCAAAAAAAGATGAATTCCCTAATGAATCATACTATGAAGCTATCAGAGCCTTGAACATGAGATCTGGTGGGAATAGGAAAACATTTGTAAGTCTCTGGATTTCTCTGGATCTTTACTCAGGGATGTCATACACAACAGCATTCATGGGTATGAGAGTGAGTGTGACTGGAGTGAATTGTGTCTCTAATAAGCAGCTTTGAGAATACATATTTGTGTAGGAATACAGAAAATAACTGCACTGAATAACTCTTATCCTAAGTGTCATCTCAGCACAGATGTGATCAAACTCTGGACTTAAAAACTATAATTTCTTTGGTCTAAGTGGCACAAACCAAAGAAGATAAAATATGTTAAGTACTTTTCCTGATTCTCTCCTCCACAAACACACACAAATATTAAATTAACCACTCCTTTCCCCATTCTTTTCTTCTAATCATGAGAAACACTGAACCACTGTGCTCCCAGTATTACCCTTGTGAAATATTTGTCTCCTCATCAGGTACAACAGATTAAATGATGTATTAGGCTGGGTGTTAAATTTAGGATGCTGCTTCAATAACCTTGCTGCCCTGTAATGACATTTTTCTAAAGGCATTTTCTTTTAATACTTCAAAAGTCAATGACTACATTTTAGATGGAGGCATGGCAGGAATTTCTAATGGCCATACTCTCTTTGCAGGCAAATATATAGAGTCTTTAAAGACGTGAAGAGACATATGCATAGTTGGTTTCATACACAAAGTGATCTTTAGAAGTGAAATTTCTTAGCTTAAAAGCAAACAGAAAAATAAATAAGAGGTCTGACATTGAGAAAGAAAATCTCAGGAACAAAGAACTAGGCTTGGCAGACTGTATAGTACTTGAAAAACTGTATTACACGTAAATGGAAATGCATGTACTCAGAATAGCGTTTATTGGCTTAACTCTCGACCATAACAGGTTCACGTTGACCTTGGTATCACATAAGACATCTTGATAGCAATTTAAATAGATGATATTTAACATTGAAGTTGAAGAAATTTTAAAAACTCTTCAAATGTTCATTTTATTTCTTTAGGATGGATAAAACAGTCTTATTTTCTTATGTGGAAACAATATACATGAGCAGTTTTCTTCTGAAATGCCATTGTAAAGATTTGTGATGCTTTTTTTATTCTTTTACGATCAGGGTTGCTGCTTTTGCACTGCGAAATAATACTGCATTATATAAAATTGACAGATTGGAACAAGAAAACAAAAAGGAGCACTGAGTAACCATCAGTTCCTTTTAGGACTCTTGCCCTTACCACACATCACCAGCCCTCTTCAGTGACAGTCAGTCTTCTTGTGGCCATAATAACCCAAAAGGTGGACTCAGGGGCACTTCCATATAAAGCTCTCCCTTTGCTTTCTCACTGTGAACTGTATGTGTAGCCCAACAGCTCCCATTCTCTACAAAGAAAACAGGATACTAATACTCATTTGTAAAGTATGCCAAAATACACTTAATTTTACTTGTTTGTGTATGCATTGAAGCTGTCTAGATGGTAGTTACTTACACTCATCTGCAAAGCCTTTGATTTATATCCTGTACTGATTCAGGCTGGCTTTGTAAGATATGTCTGTGTATGAAAACAAAACAAAAAACTAGCAAATCAATTGACTTGAAACTATAAAGAAAGAAGCGATTCTAGGTAATCCTTACAAATTCCCCCTCCTTCTTTTATTTTCCAATTAAGCCTAGTTAACTAAGAAATTTTACGAAAAAATTGCCTCAAACACATTATCTGAATGATCCTCCGTAAGAAAATTAGGCTCTATTTCACAAATGGAATAAAATGCCTTTGAATATTATTAAAGATTGCATCATTATACGTCCTGTTTTAAAGTTAATTCCTTTTTTTTAATCTTCTGGTTATTTCTTTTTTATTGTTACTTTGTTATACACAATAACATGCTATATGTTGTATGTTAACAGTAATATTATGTGCTGTTTTTAGCTTGTTCTGGGTTTATCTTTTCAAGGTCAAAGCATTTCAGGCTGCCTAAGTAGCTACTCTGTGGAGATCTTTTTTCATAACTTCTATTTCTTCTTAATTCCCAGACATGTTTAAAATTCTAATCAGAGTGTGAAAGCCACATTCGAATACAATATAACACAGAAAATCAAAATCACTCATCTACCACTATTTGGTCCCTGTTTATTTTATGACCCATCAACAAAAAGCTATTTTTTGCAATCTCATTAGGTTTGCCAGCAATAATGACCTGAGATTAAAAATTGAGGAGAGTTTTTTTTTTTCTTTTCTCTTTTTCCCTTTGAGTAGTGTGACTCACTCTGTCATTACTACACTTAAACAATTACTCACACCCTTTCTAATCTGTCCTTGTCAGCTTTTTCATGTTAGCATAACAGGAAAATACTCCTATCAATCACTGTTCCTTCATCTGCCAGTCAAAATGTTTGTTTGGTGAATATTGGCCCTGCATTGCAATCCGTGACAATCTGTGAGTTTCATATTTAATTTAAAAAGAGCAATCTGAGAAGACACAAAACTGTAAGTGACTTTTGTAAATGGGAAGTGCCACATTACAGTGGCTGTGTCATCCTCATTGATAGGTGTAGTAGTAGAAAAATACATACTGGATGCAAAGTCAGGTAACTTACTCTTAGCAATGCCCATTCCTTTAAAGTTGCCCTGCTGACTTTGCTGAATGCTGACACTTGAATAGTTTCTAATGAGTCAAGGTTTTTTTTTATCACAAGGAGAATGTAGATGTAAAAGGCAAAAATTCAAAGGAGAAAGTACAAAAATATATAAAGGAAAGATATTGACCCTGTGAGAAGATTTTGAAAGAGTACTTAGTGGAAAGAGAATACTTACTAAATGCCAAAATACTAAATACTAAATGCTAACAGAAAGAATATGGGAAGTAGACTGAGGGGCTGAGATTGGAGGCTGGTGTGGCAAAGAACAGCTCCACTCGGCAGTGAGAGTCAGATGTTAAACACTTTGTCCTAGCTGCCTCCTGGCTTTTCCTAGGTACTTTTTAGAATGTAGTCATAATCCTTCTGTCCACTGTGCCTAGGGACTTGCACTTCTTTCTGCCTGCACTTGCATGCAAAGGCCAAATGAACTGGCACAGAATAGAATGTGTAATCACAAACGCAAAAATGTCATAATTGTTTACACTACTGAAATAAATACTTTGAATACAAGAACTCTGATATTTTTGCATTAAAACAGCAGTTTTGCGACCACTAACTATGAAGGAAATTATGAAGTGAAAATAAAGACATGGTAAGTAGGATCCAATTTCTGTATTATTAACTCAACTTGAGAAAGTTGGTATATTTTCAAAACTGCACACATGTCTATAACCTGAAGTACATTTCACAACATTTTATTTTGAGGTTTAGCATCTCCAATGTGTATAATTAAATTGGTAAAGATTAATAGCATTTTTAAACAATGGGTACCAACTATAGACATATGAACTGCTACTTGAATATAATAAAACTTTGTAATTTAATAGACTAGAGAAGAAAGATCCCAGAAATTTGAGGGGAAAAGGCAAATTGTAACACTGTCTCTTGCATTTACGTATTATATTAGCTTGGGCATATTATTTTACCTCTTTGGACCTATTTTCCCTCTTAATTTAAGGGTGAACATATAAGAGTTGGAATTAAATCATAACGTGTGTCAATTTCTAAGCTGTATAGTATAAATAAACACTTGGCATAAACACAAAAATTCTTGGAATCTGTCCATCTTTGTGTAACTCCATAGCCACCGATATCTGTTAATTGAAGTAATTATTTCTAAGTCTAAGGATTATTAATTTAAAATTGGACTCTCAGGATGACTGTTTTGTGTCTCTGTTCTTTACAAAGTCAGAATCTAAGAAGCATCATTTCATTTGGTTAAATTCAAAGTAGAGAAAAGTACACCAAACCAAGTCTACCAAAGGACAAATAATTGATTTGATTAGGAGAAGGTAGGGGTTACATTCTTTATCTTACTGACTTTGAGGTAAAATCAAATATTCCTCTTATCCCCAATCTTCATAGTTAATCCAGAGAATGTTCTATGGCACAAAAACAATCATTACAAAAGTAAAGACTTTATTCCTCATTTTAACAACACAATCTTCTCTTGGTTTTTAAAAAACTAATTGCAGATTTTTCTCTCTACTGGATACTTTAAATCTTGGTGACTGCTTCTAACTGACTGGGCTGAAAGACAATTCCCTTATCTCATAGCCACATCACCTCCATGCAAATTGATCTGAGAGTGCCTTTAGAATAAAAGCAGCTGGATTCTCTACAGCTATTTAGGGGTCCAGTTTCCTGGGCTTAATTTTGATTTATAACTACTGTAATTAAATCAGGCATTTTCACTGCTTAAAAGGGTGCTTTGATTTCACCAATGCAAGAGGGAGCCTGAAACTATTTACCAACATATTTCATCAGTAACATTTCAGTGTGGGTAAGGACAAAGAAAACAAACTGCCTTCTTATCTCTGATGTTTCCATTGGAGATTCCTTCAGAATACATGATTGTATTATTCACTGACAAATGTGAAGATCAGATTGTCACATCAGGCTCACATAATTAAAGATCTTACCCAGTATCAAGCTTTGCTGAGTAATTTAAAGAATATAAGCTATCAAGGAGTTCAAATGAAGCATTTTATACTCCATCCAGTGGCATAGCTTATGTGACATGCTCCAAGTAGCCCTGCCTCTTAGATCCTGGGTTTGTTCTATTCACTATAAGTAACCATCAGCCAAAGACATCCTGCTAAGGACAGTGATAAGGCCTCTTGCTCATGGCAAGTATCATTGGTATACTTACCCAGAAGTCCAGTTGACAAGGATATTAGACTATGTCTTCTTTGCTTTCCTCTGGGGGGCACAGGCCAACTAATGTAATTCCTTCCTCCAGTAATAATTTTAACTACATAATTAATATTAGAGTGTGATTAAGGGAAACCAGTATCAAAAAAAATCCCAGAATTTGAAGCAATAAAATATGCTAAATATGTTAGCAGTTATAACAAGGATTTTATCTAAAACATAGTAATAAAAGTCAACATGATATAGTGGGAAGAGTTGAAGACAAATGATCAGATTATCACTTTTTAGCCATATGACTTCGTACATTAATTTCCTGAGCCTCAGTTTTACTAATATTCAAAAGGAGAAGGGGGAATAAACCTGACCATAGTGACTTTGGAGATTTTAAAAGACAGTATATAAAGTATAGCTTTGAAGACCATAAAACATTCCATACATATGAGAAAAGAATGAGAATTAAAAGGTACTCAATTCTTCACTTCATCCGGGTGGCTGCCAAGATTATAAATCTCTTTTCCTACAGATGTAAGAAAAGCAGACCCAGAAATAAGCAATATTCTGATGGAGAGTTAGAAATGGAATTCTAAGTCTTGGAACTCTTTGAATGCACCTCTACTCCCAGCTAAATCATAGTTTGGTAGAGAAAGTAATGATTAGTTACACAGAGGACAAGGAAAGCCAAGGCACTGGGGAGAAGCAGGCAGAGAAAACTGTCCATGCCTCTAATTCCAACGTCTGTTCATTTTTCTCTTGGTTCCCAGCAACTATAACTCCTTTTATCCTGTACCTGTCAAAGAAGCTTTCAGTACAGAAACCAGCACACCCATTAAAACCAAAGAATGAGTTTTGGGTGAGGATCAGTGGGCCTCTGGGCCTCTCTTGAGAATACTTAGATTTTTAACAGGGATAATAATCTTTATTTGCTTAAGATTGAAGAAATTGTAATTATGAAGTTTCATATGTTAGCAATAGTCATAGAGGAGGAATTTTAAAGACCAAGAATATATTCCTAGACCATGAAATCACACCATTTGAACAGTTGCTCACTGAGTCTATTCACAAGGCAAGCCTAATGTATAAGTTCTTTAAACAGAAACCAGTATCATCCTTATTTCAACTTTTGTTTCCAAATTGATGCTGTTGCCTTACTGAGAGCTTATTATTTACTCCAAGCACCTTAAAAAACAAAACTGGCTCATAGACAAACTTGTCCTACTGTATCAGCAATATGACAACACTAATATCCTGCAACCTCTCAACAATCAGTAGACAGAGGTGTATTTGGAGTGGGGCAGATGGAAGGCAGAAAGAGAAATAGTAAATATAATTTGCAGGGAATATTTTGTACATATCAGTCTGGGTGTCATATTTTTAGCTTGTCTAAGTAACCTTATTAATCTTCATTTTGAATATACAAGAAAAGTTGTTCTAGAAAAAACTCATCATTACAGACCAATGTGGTAAGTTAGGACATGATATGATGAATATGCTATAATGACGTTTAAGAGAGAGGACACTCATTAAAGTTGTGTGTGTGATAATAGTTGGAAAGAGTGCTAAGACCTTGAAAGACTGGAACATATTTCAAAGTAAACTTGACAAGTTGGAGAAGTGGTTAGGTAGAGAAATAGATTTTAATCAGACTAACAGAAAAATTAATGTATTAGTTCTGTCACTTTTACCTCTATCCTGAATCTGACCACTGCCCATCATTTCCTCTGTGGTCCTACCAGGCCTAAAGCCACACTCCCCTGAATGGTCTCTCTTCCTGTCTTGCTCTTCTATAGACTACTCTTCACTTAGCAGCTAGAGTGATGTTTCCAAAGTGTGAATTAGATTGCATCATTATTTTCTTCAAATCCTCAAATAATATTTAGACTACAATCCAAAATCCCAACTATGGTCTACAAGGCTTCAAATAAAATGGGTCCTACTCACCTCTCTGTTTCTTTCTGTTAACATTTATCTGCCTCCAGCTTGGCCTTTTGGTTCCTTTAATTCTTCAATTTATCTTGGCCCCTTTGCAACAGCTGTTTCTCCAGAGTATAATGCTCTCCCTACCTCTTCACATGGCTGCACTTCCTGCAACTCTCACCTAAAGTTCACTGCCTTGAGCACACTTCCTTAACCACCTTGTCTCTAAATAACAACCTAGCCCCACCTCCATCATGGTTCATCCCAACACCAGCCTTATTTTCTTCATAACATCTATCACTATCTGAAATCATCTTAGTTTTTTCACCTTAAGGTCAGCCTTCTCTCATGAGAAAGTCAGCATTGTGAGGGCAAGGTAATTCTCTGTCTCGTTTATCCTGCACTTAGAACAGTGCTTGGCATTTAGTACAAGCTCAGTAGATATTTGTTGACGGTACAGAACGACAGTTCTCAAAGTGTTGTCCAAGGACAATTGGTGGTTCCTGAAAGCCTTTCAGGGGCTCCAAGGGTCAAAACCATTTTCATTATCTCACAAATATACAATGAAGTTGTCTAGAGGCCAAATGGCATGATATTACAAAAGACTGACTGTAGAAGTAGGTATGTGAATCTGTCTTGTATTAAGCCAATCATCAAAGATATTTTCAATAATACAAAACAATGTCACTCTCCTCACTACATTATTTTAGTTTTAGAAAATGTAGTTATGTTTCATAAAAGTACATTATTTATTTTAACTTGAAATGAGTTGGTTATTATTTTTAAATTAATAAATATTTAAATGTTTTCTCCATCAACTCTCAATAAAGTAAATATATGTGTGTGTGTATAAACTTTTGTTTGTTATGAAGGTGTATATATACATGTGTAGGCAATATATATGTATAACATATACATGTATAACAATATATGTAGATCTCTATATATGTCTATATATAGATCTATATAACAAAAAAACAAAAGTTCTTTGAGGTTCTCAGTAAATTTTAAGAGTACAAAGGGATCTTGAATCCAAAAATTTGAAAACCACTGAACAGGATATCATCAACTAGGTTTTCTTTATTCTCTAGAACACATCCAGTAAAATTTTCTCCTCCAATTAGAACTGCCCTCAAATAGGGCTTTCCCTTTCCTGATGCCATGCTTTTGCTATCCGTTATTTATGGAAAGTCTCTCTCTTTCTTTTTCTCCCTCTCCCTCTCTTTTTCTCATCTCTTCATGCTTTATTAAAGTACGCTTTAAGGCCACCTACAGTACTAGCTTTTTTATAAAATCTGCCCCATAATTAATGTTATGGACCTGAAAATAGGAAGATGATCCTGTATTCTCTGAGTGGGCCCAGTCTAACAGCATGAGTCCACAAAAGTGGAGAGCTTTGTTTGGAAGCAGGAGAGTCGTGGCAGAAGTGGAAGTCAGAGAGATCCGAAGCTTGAAGACTTGACTTGCCATTGCTGGGAGGCTGAGGAAAGTGCACTTGGAAAGCATGAAAAGGAATGAGGGCAGCCTTTAAGCAAAATCTAGCCCCCTGTTGACAGTCACCAAGGAAACTGTACCCCAGGCCCACAACCTGACTGGCTTGAAGCAGACTCAGCCTCAGAGTCTCCAGTGAGGAACACAGCCCTGCCAACACTGACTTTGGCCTAAGCAGAGGACCCACCCCAGACACATTATACCCAGACTTTTGACCTACAGAAGTGTGAGATAATAGATTTGTATTTTTAAAAGCCATCCGTGGTAATTTAAAATAGGAAAATAGGAAACTATTAAAACACCAGCAAAAATAGGAAACTAATAAAACACCCACGATATGATAAATCCCAACAGCCCTTACAGCAGGCACACAAAACATCCTCTATACACTGACTGAACTCTGTCCACTCACCCTGCTGCCTTCCTTAGCGTGCAAATTATGCACACAGTAGACATGTCTGTATGATTAAAGACTAAGTAGAAACAGTAATAAAGTTGTCTTTTGAAAATTTTGTTTCCGTTGGTTGTTCTAAATGTATACTTGTCCTTTGATAAAGACCTGTTTGCAAGGTTGTCTGAAACTTTATGCTTAAACCTTTGTCATGAATTATAAAGGATCAAAGGGAGTCCACAATCTGAAAGCCATCTAAACTGTAATAGTGTCAAGCGACAAATTGCTTACTAACCATCCAATTGTAAAGTAAACAGACCTGATCTCCAGCAATTCATGTTTTAGTTGCAAATTGATGGAGCAAACTAAATAACTGATATCAATTGTAAATTATTGTAATGCTTGCTAGTCCATGGGGCAATTCTTTTTTGGCTATATTTCTGTAAATGGCAAGGCCTAACAATGATGGAAAGAAAACTTTATGGTTACAATACAAAGTAGACAAAAATCAATGTCAAGATGTTCCTAAATTTAAACCATAACAATCTTATCTTTAACTAAAGTTTATTGACCTTTTTTAGTAATAATAACAAGTTAAAAGTCCTTGAACTCCTTCTACGCAAGACTAATTAATAAGCTCTAATAAAATTCATTTTTTCCTACTGTATATTTACTAGGCATATCTTAAGTTAAGAATAAAGATTCCTATATTGATTGTTCAGTCTCTTTGGAGGAAAAATGTGAGGATAAGTTTTATTTTGATACCTAGACCAAAACATTTCCAAAGAACAGGGATCAAGATTTTAAAAATTTCTTAAATTGTCCAAAAGGTGTTCCTTCCAGTATATCAGAGAGAGAAGCAAAATCCAGTCCTAATTAGACACTCTGTTCTCTGAAGTTAAAAAAGAACTGCATTAGCATTAAGTAAGCCCTTCCTCCTACTGGTGAAATGTTCCAAAGTTATTCATCCCACCTAGTCTATTACTTTTTTTTGAATAGGTAATATTTCTACCATCTGTTTTTTTAAAGCATACAAACATACAGAGAAAAATCTTTATCTCATCTCTGTCTCTTATCTGTCCAATTTCCTGCCCACCTACAACCTCTTCTAAGGCAACTGTTGTTGCTGTTATTATTATAATTTTGATTCTTCCAGAGTTGCTCTAGGCATATACAAACAAAATGAATATATTATTATTGTCTTTTTTTCTCACACATGTGGTAACATATTTTAGAGACTATATTTCTTTACAGAGGGATAGCAATTCTTAGGACCATTTTACAGATTAGAATATTGAGGCTTAGGAAATTTAAATCTTTTGCCTAGCTATAT
Source organism: Daubentonia madagascariensis (assembly GCA_023783475.1). Lineage (NCBI taxonomy): Eukaryota > Metazoa > Chordata > Mammalia > Primates > Daubentoniidae > Daubentonia > Daubentonia madagascariensis. The sequence goes on from JAKFHU010001035.1 coordinate 43,381,114, forward strand.
ACTGACAGTTTAGAGTCTATGTTTTTCCAGACTGCATTCTATCTCTACCATACCTTCTTATTTCTCTTAGCACATGATTGTATACCATCATGTATTTTCTCTGTCAGCTTCAGGCACACAAATCATGGCATCTCAAGGGACTGAAAGGGCCTTGGGATTCATCTAATCCATCCACCCATTCAATGTTTACATCACGTGGTAACATCCATTCCTCTTCAACGCTTGGATGCCTCCAGTAGGTTGGAAGCCCCTTAAGGGTGGGAGACATGTTTTCTGCTACTCTTTTCTCTCTTCTATCACTTATTCAGTTAGGCCTGGTATTATAGTTATGTGTCTTCCCAATCAGAATTAGGATAATGACTGTAAGAATCCCTAATAATGAGTTTTTCTAGGATCTCAGTGCTTGTTCACAGTTGCTTTTTCATATATTTTTTGATAAATATTCAATATAAGGTAAGCATTTGTTAATAATTTCTGTGTCTTTCATTTTATAATAAAGACATCTGCACACGAATGTTTATAGCAGCACAATTCACAATTGCAAAGATGTGGAAACAACCCAGGTGCCCATCAATACACGAGTGGATTAATAAAATGTGGTATATGTATACCATGGAGCATTACTCAGCAATAAAAAATAGTGAATTAACACATCTGGTATTATCCTGGTTGGAGCTAGAGCCCATTCTTCGAAGCGAAGTGTCACAGGAATGGAAAAACAAGCACCACTGGTGCTCACCATCAAATTGGGACTAAGTGATCAACACTTACATCACACAGGGCAATAATATTCATCAGGGGGCGGGCAGGCGGGAGGGGGGTGGAGGAGATGGGAAAACTCTCACTAAATGGATGCGGGGAGCACAGTTTGGGGGATGACCATGATTGTAGCTCTGACACGGGCAGTGCATGGGCAATATATATAGCCAAAGTGTTGTATCCCCATAATATTCTGAAATAAAAAAATAATAGTAATAATAATAATTTCTGTGTCTTTAACTATACACTAGTGACTGAAATTGATAATTACAATGCCAGACTTCTATAATTTGGTTTCCAAAAAGATTGTTTAAGACCTAATGGTATTTTGGGGAAAACACATTATGTGGGCAATTGAGTTCTGGAAATGTTACATATTCTCAGAAATTTACCATGTCCATCATTATGTACAAAGCTCTGAGAAGTGGGTATAATTTTGTTTAAGCCAGTGTTTCCTAAACATATTTGCACATGGAATTTCCTTTCCAAATAGCATATATGAACATCCTATGGCTCATTTTCATGAACCATACAATGGGGGAAAAATGTTACAAAATATGTTTGTTTTAAAGGGTGTTGCAGTAAAAAAAATATAGTCAATTGTAGTCAGCATGTGTAAAACATAGAAGATAAGGCATACCTGAAAGAATGAAATAAATAGCATAGTTCTCTTTTCCAAGCTTCACAAAGCTACACAGCTCATCTCCTCAGTACAACTCAGAGAAGAACAAAGAAAATTTTCTCTATGCACATAAATATATGCATAGCTGTTTTTTTGAATTTACAATGCCTTGGCCTCCATAGCTCAGATTGAAGAATTAAAAAAATAATGTTTCATTATTTTCTTGATTTTTTAAACTTCTCTTAGCCAAGAAATCATACATTGCTGTACTTACATTGTATGATTATTTGTTATTTCAGCTAACTCCTAGATATGCTCACTAAAATAAAGAACCATAGCTAGTATATTTTTCTCTTTTCATTGGACAGTCTTTTATGGCAAACTATAATGTAAAAGTAATATTTATTCATTTTCACTGTTACAATTATTTCTTTAATGTCAAAAAAGTCACACAAATTTTCTTTTCAGAATTCTCTATTATCTCTTACTGAATTCCCCTATTAAAATGCCCTTTTTGTTTTACTCTCCTCCCCACCATAATAAGATATAAAGGAGATAACAGTTAAATCTCCAGTGAAAGGGAAGATAGTAAAACATACTAAGAAAAAAAAAAAGCTGTGACAGTCTCCACATTCTCACATGTTTTGCTAAGGTACTCTATTACTGTTAGGCTTGCTCATTTCATTTAATTGTAAATAAGGTAGATTTTGTAGCAAAGCAAAATGATGATGGAAATTAAATCTTCCCAAGGACAAACAGTCGTAAGAACATCTGTACCTCAGGGCAGACTACCATGAAAAAAACAAATAAAACTCCTAATAGTGAGGTAGGACTAGGGAAAGGGGAACAAAACTAAAATGCACCTGTCAAGAAACTGGAATATGTTTAATAGAACCAAGACAATTGTTTTCTGATGGCTGCACTAATGCAGAAATGTGGACTAACTTCTGCACAAAGTAGTTTTAAATATCCAGATGGCGATCAAGGGAATGTAGCAACCTTGCCTTAAATGTTTTCTTTTCAGGATAGAGAAAATAAAAGAAGGAAAGGTAAAGATGGGTCAGTATCATTGTCTACAAGGCTTGTTCATATATTTTAGTCTACTTGGAAATAGTTCTTATTATGGTGGGGAGGAGAGTAAAACAATAGTTCATTTCAAGTTTTGGTGATTAATGGTTGCCCAAATAGGCCCTGTGTCAGTAGAAAAACCCACGGAGTGCCATGAGTGCATTAAGGTATAGATCCACCCTAAGAGAATACTTAGAGTAAGTTAAATAGCAATTTAATCTATATCAGAAGTGTGCGATAATAAGGATGGCTATCTACAGTTGAGGTTTACGATGGGTCAGGATTTGTGCTGAGAATTTAACATAGATTATAGAATACATACTTATCCTGTAGATACTTCTGTGAGATTTATTACACTAACTCATTTTACAGATGACAAAATTGAAATATAACGAAGAAGAAACTTACCTAAGTCATATAGTTTCTAGGTGGTAAAGTCAAGATTCAAATCGAGTGCCTGATACTTTAAGCTTTACTGGAGAATAAAATAAAATATAAACATATTACACAAATGTGGATACATTAAAAGGTATCTGTGGGAGTAAACTCTGAGTTTTATATATGTAGCTTATATAAATTCTGGTGGATCTAATGGATTTCAGTGGTCACTTGGCTGTGTTACAGTGATTATAAGTGGGAAATTTTTTAGGTATGGAAATGTGTATTCTCGATCAGATTCTAGAAGAGATTTGTTGGCCAATATTAACTCTATTATTGTCTACGGATAGAATGGTATGCAACCTCTTGTATTAAGATGGAAAAATGGATTATAAAAGATTTCTGCTAATGCAAATACAGTTCCTTTAAATTGTTTCCAAACTTGTCCTCTTTATGGTTCACAATTGGGTCAGGTCCAATTTTTTTGCATATATATTATTCATCTTTTGGCAAATTTCCTTTGTAATTCTTATTTCTAAGGGTGTAGGAAGTTTGCATTCAGAAAGAAGAGGGAAGAAGGAAGAAGAAAGTAGGAGGAAGAAGAAGAAGAAGAAAGATGAAAAAAATGAACATGCAATGGATTACTATTATGCATCTGTATGCTACAGGGTACTTGCAAAAATATTTTTTAAAAAGACACTTTTCTAGGCATATTTAGAAGCTACAAAACTGAAAACTGAATGACAATATGCTTTTTTGTCATAATTTGAGAATAAATATGCAAGTAAATTATTTATACAGAAATCATATTAGATACGATAAAAAACAGACCAAGAATGTTTTTAACATGTCTAAGTATCTTTTAGTTAGATTCTTAAAAAGATGTCTTTCCTTGTCCTCATTGTTCATGATTAATTAGAATTTTTCAAATCCTAACTTAGCATAAGATAAATACTAATGAGAAGAATAACAAAATATTGGCCCTCATTTTATCACAATTAATGTAGCATATTAATAATATATGAATTATAATTTATAGTACTTTCTAATTATAATTTTTCTCATCTTATTCTCACTAAAACCTGTGAATTTGATAAGGCAGAAATTATTATTGTTCTTTTACAGGTAAAGAAAACAAGTTTCCAAGAGGTAAAATGACTTCCCTAAAGTTACACAACTTGATAATTAAAAAAAAATTCTTTATTAGATATACACACACACACATATACACACACCACATACACTACCCTCCTCAGAAATTGCTTATTTCTAGCATAAATCTATTGTAACTCATACTTGAATAAACAATTATCCAGGTTTGTGTTAGTTTGGTATTTTGACAAAAATATCCCATCATAACAGGAAATCAAAGATTAATGTTTTTACAAGTTTATTTGAATCATAGCACTAATGGACTAAACCTCTAACTCCTTATTCAATTGTTCTAGGTTTTATCTATTTTATTTAACAAATAAATGAGTATCATTCAATTGCTTCAATAGATTAAATGAGACTGATAGTGTCAATAATTATATTAACTCTATCAAAGCATTTGAGTGCTTTTTGGTGAAGGTTAAATGTGATAATCCATGAATGCACTTAGCAAAGTCCCTGGTACATAGTAAGTACTCAATAAACATGAGAGTAACATGCTCCCTTATCTAACTAACAACAAAGAGATGATATGGTACTGGGAATAAGTCTATCTTGACCTTTTTAATGTTAAATTACTTGATAGTTTCCAGACCTATGCAGCTGAATTATTTTCAACTTCCCACATATAATGTTTTTCTTGAATCATTCAGGGAAAAAAAAAAGTTCCATAAGTCAAGCCTCAGAATACCAGTTATGCCTTCAATCTCATTTCAACATTTCCTTCTAAATACTTCTATCCCCTGGAGTGGACTACTGGTTACCACCCCCATGGCCACAGCTGATTAGCCCATGGTTGGTAGCCTGGTCCAGGCACTGCCGTGATATAGGCTGGCCTGTGGTCCATAGTATGACCACACATAAAAGATCTGCACACACAGTAACAACCGGCAATAAACTAAACCTATTGGAGCTTCTCCTACAAATTCTAGCTAGAGATAAAGGAGTCAGTTGGTAGTATAAAGAAAAGCAGAAAATCACACATAAAGAAAAGAGACAAAGAGTGGTTAAGTGAATTAGTTGTAGAGCACTAGAACAGTAATCCCCAAACTCTGCCATAGATCCCAGTCAACCTTCGAGGTGCTGAACTCCATCTTTGTCTCTATCAGACTTCACTATTATAAGGTTCTTATCCTTTCTTGAGATCTGGTCATATAGCTATTTCAGGAAAACTATGATTACTGTCTTCTTCATTTCTTTGTCAATAATAAATTTCCATTTTTAAAAAATTTTTATATTTCATTTTATTTTTATTTTTTATTTCAATAGATTTAGGGGGTACAAGTAGGTTTTCATTACATGGATGAATTGTATAGTGATGAAGTCAGGGCCATTTCCATTATTGAAGTAACATGAGTGAACTTTCTTCGCCAACTAACAAAACAGTCTGCTAACTCTAGGGTATTTTTTGATGCATCTTCCTGCTGGGTTATCTAATCATTGCCTGTTCTGAGCTGGAGAAGACAGTTAAGGCAATAATCACATAATGTGTGAAACACATTCTGGCATATTTTATCCAACGGGTTAGCAAATGCTTCTACTAATGGTAGGGAGGCTTTTACCTTAGCAAATAATCTTAGGTAATTGATAAGACAATCTTGAGAGCAACCAGAGAATTAGAGATACTCCAATTAGTAAATGGCTCCTCTTAATATTCAAGATGAACATTGATTTTAAATTAAACCTTCATAGGCAATAAAATATACACTAGCTGTGGTTTATGGCAAGCCGAAAACACTATTAAATATTTTAATTCACTTTGATATTTTTATATTTCAACATATTTAGTCAAACGTATAAGTTTCATAGGAAATCTATGAAATACTATTGTAAAATGGGAATGCTATCAATGACTGGGGAATCTTTACTCTCAATGTGACATCGACATGTCACATTGTCTCAAGGACATCCACAATTCCAACATTATAATGCTGAAAAGGTAAAATTGGATTTTTTTTGTTTTTACTAAAAAGCAAGGGTATCTGAAATATTTACCATTTCAGATTCCACCTATTTTTCCTTCCTTATTTAATATAAAGCCACATACTTTTCCTTGTTTTTTAAAATTTGAACAACCACGAAGTGGTAGGAGTCCATTTATTTCATGGCAAATTTCAAATGAACTTGCACATGATTTTGATAGGTTTAAAGTAGCAAATGTAATTTCTGTTGGGTATATGCAGCTGTCTCTAATGTTACTGGTCATAAATCTTTCACTTTATTGTTTGCATATTTCCTGAGGAAGAAGAAAAAGAAAATAGGTGTGTATGTATTTGCTTGGCTCAACTTTGATCTGTCTTGCTGGCTTTCATCACCTTTGGAAGAAACTGCATTTCCCACTTAAGCTGTTCCACTGTGGAATGATAAGTGATGACCATCCTGTGGATTTTCACAGCTGTACAAAAGACATCCAGGTGCACCTGTCTTTTGAGTCAGAACCCAGTTAGCCCTTCTCACATTTACAAAATTGCTTTTGGGAGAGTCAAACCTGGATGACTTCCAAACTAGTTAAAAATAATTCTGGAAGAAAAGTGCAGTGCTGGTTCTTGGCGGTAGAAACATGAGTTATGTTCAACTGCAGCAGATTCCTTTCAGACGGTTCGGATACCCATTTCAACTTCTAAATTTCTTGCAGAAGTTATCTTGTACTTTCAGCTTTCTTCTGATAAACATATTGAAATTGTAGTCAAACAGCTTTTTATCATTTCAAAATGAGCTCAAATTTAATCCTGCTGCCCTGATGAAGCCCAGGAAGCTGCTAGGGCATTTTCATTATATCCAGACCTGACTACAGAACTCCTTGCCATTCTTCAGAATTCTGACAGCATCATTCATTTACAACAATGTGATCGATCCAGAAGAAGCCAGCAGCAATGAACTCAGGGTACTCATACAGAAGAGAATATCCTATCTAGTTCAAAAATGTTTCCGTCTTCATTCTTTGCCTAGAGATAAAGTATCCCATTATTTGGATTTTAGATCCTGGAAAATCTGTAAGATTTTCCTGTAGTATATTAATGATGCTTCCATTTAAATCTCAATCATCGGTTATAGATGCATAATCCACAGCCAATAATGTTAGAGTTGCCTATCATTAATATATACCCTATTCCTATGCAGATCGGTAACTGAACATTTTGCTGTTTTTCATAAGGATTTCAGGTATTATATAGAAGCAACAAACTAATCTTTGATATATATAAGAATGGAATACTTATTAGTATTTTAGGACTAACCTAAGAAAATTACAAGTTCCTATACTTGGCCAATACTCTGGAGATTAGAACTGATATAAAATAATCTTAGAGTCAAAGAAGTACAGAGCTGAAAAAAATTTGGAGATTATCTCATGTAATGATTCCTCATATAGGCTCCTCAGGCACTGTAATAAATGGATAGGGAGGTATGGGTAATTCATGAACTGTTTTCAATATTTACAAAAATATAAAAATTGCAACTGAAGAGAATTTACATTAACTGAAATGTCAATTTCAGCAGCATTTGATTGGAATTATATCAGCTCTATGTGACAAGGCTTGGCATTTCTTCTTATTGTCCAGTTAATTTTCTATGTAATAAGATTGGTTCTAGTTACTGAGAATAGGGCTTGAGGTTTTCCTGTCAGATCCTCAGTAGCAGGATAAAAGATTTGAAGCACTTGGCAAAAGGCAAGCTTCACAGTTTAAGAGAATTTTTGTGACCTTGAAAGGTGGTCCTCAATAATAGATAAGGTACCTAAGTTACACAGAGGAAAGACTCATTTTTCCCAAAAGACATGGTACCCCTGCCCAAGACAACTCAGTAAAGTAGGATGGGAGAAGAAAGCAGTCTTTGGTGTAACACATCAGTGGGATCTAGTCTGCTGCCCTTAATTTCTCACTGTAGCCCCTGCACCCTTTCCCTACTTTTTCTTTTCTCAGGACTACTCAAGTAAGGAGCCAGGGCAGGGATCCCTCATGAGATGCCAAAAATCTGAGGCCATTACAACCTGAGTCAAGACCTCTAAACAAGCCTCCAGCCATAGCTCAAAGCCAGGCAATCTTCTCAGATCAAGAATAGGCCTCTTTGGGCTGTGGCCACTGTCATTTAATAAGAGGAACGTGAGTACCATATAGACACTGGATTCCTTGCTGGTTTCTAGGGGGATCATCCTCTCTTCTTGGCCTACCAAAAAGCAGCCTTTAGGGAAGCCTCTCAAAGAAGTTAAGGTCAGTGTGGGCCTCTCCTTACAGCACCTGAAGATGGCATCAGCTTCTTCCATAGGTGACCACATGGGTTCGCTAGTGGAAGAACAAGCTTGGCATTGGTGAATGGCATGTGATATATGCATACATTCCTTCAACAAATATTTGTTGAACACCTGTTAGATGCTTGCTAGGCATTGAGATGCCACCCTGAACCATAAATTGTCTCTGTCCTTATAGGGCTTACATTCTAACAGGAAAAATATATTAAATATAGAGTTAACAAAAAATACCTATAATGATGATAAGTACAGTGAAGTAAAAATGCAAGTGCTATGAGAGATTACAACAGGAGGATTTAATCCATTTTAGAGAATCAGGAAAGGAGCATCCCAAAGAAGCAGCTTGTGAGGTATGACAAGGGTGGCCGTATGACTTATCATCCAAAGTGCAACACTTTAGAGAAGGTACCACTTTAGAGAGAAGGTACCATTAACAAGTACCCACACGGTAACAGACACAGTCAGGGATTTGGTAACCTTAGCTATGACCTGAAGGAATAAATCAAGAAGACCAAGAGGAATCTGAAAATACCCAATATCTTCTTTTCTTGCCTGGGACTATAGTTTTGAATTGATCCTGGCAGACTTTTTGGCCCATTGGGTGAGGACTATTGCTCTATGCTTAAGGAATGAACTGTCCATTGGTTGAAGTCCTAAATGTTAGAACTTTGGCTTAAATTAAATTATTTGAACATTCCTAGAAGGAGGCCACCATTTACTCTATGAGGACGTAACTCCAAGATCACAAGACTGTCAAGAACTCAACTGGAATGGAGGTCTTTTAGTGGACCAGTTCCCCAGCAACCCCATTCCAAATCATATATCTGGAGTTGGTACATCTAAGACCATACTTTTAGTGGTAAGTGGATGAGAAAAGGTCTAGGGGCATCTGAATTGTTGACTAGAAGCATACACCAGAACACATACAATGACCAAACAAGGCTTTCCTATATAAAGAAAAGCCGATGAAACTGAGAGAGCAGGTAAAGTTGTCTGCTTACAACTTTACATTGTGGGTGAGCAGAGCTTTCAGAAGATCTGCAGACTTGTATTACCACTGAAAGTAATTCAACTGTCAACCACATGCCTCTCAAACAGATAATAGGCATTCCTGGTAAGTGCCAAAGGGCCTTGATATTTCAGCAAGCTGCAAAAAAGAAGAAATTTAGAAACTCGTATCTTGCCCATAGAATGCATTAACTCCAGACCACTACAGAGAACATTTCAATTCCCACTGCTTTAAATACATATCTGTCCCTCATTCATGAGGCGTCCTCAATAACACACACACACACACACACACACACCCTATTTGCACAGAGAGGACTTTATAAACATTATTCTTGCTTTGCCTGTTCTTGAGTTTGATTACTATACTTTTCAGCAAGCTATTAGATATCATTAATACTGTCTGTGATTTCAATAGTTTATTCTTTGGATAAGGTTCAGACATTTAAGTTAATGTCAAATTGACATTTTTTAGCCTAAATATATTTTGCCCATATTTGAAGAAGTTATAAATAAACATTAAAAATGTCAAAAATAAATAAACTCAACATTTTGTTTACACATATTAAAAATGTATATCCACTTCTTTGCTGGTGAGTGAGCATACGAGAGAGCTGAAAAGCATCTAGCTTGAAGTTTCCTATTTGCTTCTCTGCTTTTCTCACAAGAAAAGAGCAAATCTTTATTTGGGTATAACTAGTTTGGTTTTCAACTTTTAAACTAGTTTTTTTGATATGCCAAATGCAATATGCCTTTATACCTTAACTTCCTTTCTGTTTGTGACCATATCTAATATGTTAAATTACAACCAGGTATAGCAAAACCTTGAAAACCTTCACTTACTAGGACCCCTTGATTGAAGAGAATATTCACTGACTCTTCTGGATGTTGGGACAATGAATCAAATGACAGCAAAGCCAAAAAATTAATATAAAATAGAAACTTCCATTTATTTACTAGTTCAATTCAGCTTAAAATTAAGCTTCTGTAACCTCAAATTCAACAACTCTGCATAGCAAGTACTACCTTCTACTGCAAGGCTCTATCTAAATCAGTAGTTGTCAACTTTGGTAACTTTAAGCATTGGCTGGAATGTTTACTGATAAGCACATTCCCAGGACCCACCTCCAGAAGGTCTGAAATAGGCCTCAGGAATCTGCACTTTTATTCTTCCAGGTGATTCTGAAATAATAGTTCAGGTAGTGCACTTTAAGCATCACTGAATGCTATGTTCTGAACGTGTCCCCAAAATTTATGTGTTGGAAATTTAATCATCAATGCAACAGTGTTGGGAGGTATGGGCTAATGGGAGGTGTTTAGATCATGAGGGTGGAGCCCTCATGAATGGATTAATGCCGCTATAACAAGGGCTTTTGGAAGTGGGTTCTCTCTCTTTTGCTCTTCTGCCATGCAAGAACACAATGTTCATCCCCACTCACCCTTCCACCTTCTACCATGTGAGGACTCAGCAAGAAGGCCCTCACCAGACACCAGATATTAGGACCTACGTTACTATAGGTAGGGAAGGGAATTATATTTTTCTTCATACTTACTTCTAGATACATCCTAAGTACTATATGTTTTGTCAAATCATTTAATACCCACAAATATATCATGTATTAAATACTATTAATTAATTCTATTTTACAGATTCAGAGAGTTTAATCAACTTGGATAAGATCACACAGTAAATTATGAGCATCAGGTTCCAAACAAGAGGTGTCAGATTCTAAAGCCATTCCTTTCCCTTCTAATGCTGCTACTCTATATGTCAAAGCAATTACTATTTTTCACAAAATCTTCTCAACTACAAATTTAAATTTTAAAAATCTTTACGTTCATCAAATGTAATAAATAAAATCACTCATTTCACCAAGCTCTCCTTTATCAGAGTTGGATGGCAGTTCAGACTCTTACCCAGTGGTCAACTTCTCAGCTAATCAAAGATCTTGGCTTAATGTAGGCCAAACCAGGCCCCCTGTGTCCTTATATAGCCTTTCACACTTTTCAAAGGGCTTTAAGATATATTACCTCATTTGATTCTTCCAACCACACTAATAGATCACACAAAATAGATGACATCTTTGTCTCTTAATACCAAAAATCACAACAGGGTTCTCACTTTGCTCCTTAATTCAGAGGCATCATCATCTCAGTCCGCTCATATGCAGAATTTATTTGAGCTGTTCTTCTGCCCTGTGAGCTTGGCAGCTTTGTGTCCCTGTATAACCTCATGACTGCAGCCTCTATCCCAGGGAGCCAGCCTACCCAGCCAAAGATGACATTAATAAAGGATCTGGTTGAAATGCCTTGACATTATTTTTCTCTAGAAAAAATATATAATTGCAGAAAAGTTGTTCTCCAATTATTCAAATTTAAACATTTCATTTGATGAAGATGATATCTTTCACACATTTTGTTTCTTAGTTTAAAATTGTGGCTTCATATCCTCTGAGCTTGTATATCTGATAGTTATATTAAATTTAAAATATTACAGTTACAATGGCTAATTTAACCCTGTATCCATTTGGTAACAATCTTATTCTAATGTAATATTTTTACACAAGACAACAAAATTTTACCAGAAGCCTTTTAACAATAACATTTTATGGACTCAACAGAGTGCAGACCTGGCAAATGCTGGGCTAGCAGAGGTGTAGTGTATGGTGTGTTCCAGAAGCAGCCAGCCATGGCTGATGGACTTGCCCCTGAGTTAAAGTCAGCACAGGGAGATAAAAAAATCAAATCATCCTTACCCTTTCAAATACACATCGTAATGTCCTTCTACTTTCCATTTACAAACGTGTACAGAGAAATTGGTTTGGAGGGGAGGGGTGTGTGCCTGTATGTGTGTGTGCCTAAATGTACTTTGTAAAGAAACGTAGAGAAAGAGATTGTTCTATCATTAATTAACAATGGTATTTGCCCAAACATATAATATTACATGTAAATTTTAGAAGCTGTTTGGTCTATTGAATACTAGTTTGTAACTAGATGAGTTTTTTACTAAGTCAAAATCAAATGTCAGAAGATCCTTGTTCTTGGGAAGATTGTAAAAGAAATGCAATGTGATGTAATTTTCAACTTTTCATTATAACTCAAATGTACAACAAATCAAAATGCTGCCAAATTTAAATTATACCATCACATCCTGGACAATGATCATATAAATATCAAAATAACAGACAGATGAACAAGATATATGACTAATAGCTAACAATAAATAAGCTATTCAGCTTTTACTTTAAAAATTAGAGACAAATTAGGGAAGGTAGCAAGATCCTTGATAAAGAATAGTGTAAACTGTCATCTGTCTTCCACACCCTGGCCTGTTACCATTTCTAGTAGCTAAATTAACTTTAGTCAAGGTTAACTAACTCTGTTCTATTGCCACGGAGGGGTATCTTAGCTATATAATTTATACTTTAATTCTCCTGGAAATTGCAAGAGGCCAAAAGAAATCTTTCACATTCGGCCAGGGAAGAGAGAAGAAAGATGTATTTCAGACCTCACTGTAATACATTATGGGAAACTTGTCTTTTTTCAATGTCATTGCCCAGGAAGGTAACCCATTTTTGACCCTAGCATTTACAAGCTTGGTTGGTACATGTACAACATCAGGGTCATGACCATTTTTCTGCTACACAGCTCATCTTGGAAGTAAAAGATAGTTTCCTCCCTCCATCAATCATTAGCCAAGGTAAGTGTCATTGTATACGGTTGCATGACACAAAAATACATGAATGCTAATTGGTTTATTTTATAGCACCAAGTACAATGAGTGAAAGGCCTGGAGCTCAGAGTTATAAACTCTAAGTTTCCAGGAAGAATCCAAATACCCTAAATTCTTGATAGACATTTCCATACCTGCTGATGTGTGTTAAATTTTACTACCAAATGCCACCAAATGAGTATTCTGTTTGCTTTCATATGTCTGTTAAATGGAGATAGTAATATCTGGTACGTTTACATCACAGAGATTTTATAACAATTTGGTATAAAAAAGTGTGAAACCAATTGGAAAATATTAAAAGTGCTATTTAATTATAGTGATATAATGACATAGAAAGTGACTTGTAACATCTCCAGAGAAATATAGACTAAAATCTATACACGGACTATTTATTGGTAAAGATGGTAGAATCATGAATGAGCCATTATTCTACTGAAAACAATGCAACAAATGTATATTAAACAACCTTTTCTACTCAAAGGGCGATCTCTCCCTGTCCATTCAAATGGTATTGTCTAGCCAGAAATGAGTTTATTTCTTAGCACTACACAGGAAATAGCATCTCATATACATACCTACCTATTTCTGTCCTGTGATAATGATTAATAATTATTTTCTGATAGGTAGAGAGGAACAGTGAAGTGCACATGGGATTCAGGGTCATACCTGGATTCACATCTGTATTCTGACCCTTTCTAGGTGTGCGACATTGGGTATACTTCAACCACTTGGCCCTCAGTTTCTACTGTCTGTGATTGTAATAAGAATGTTTCTTGCAGGGTTGCTATAAAGATCACACAAGAAACGGGATAAAAAAGTAACTTGTAAACTGAAAATTGCTTTAAAATACTCTTATTATTACTATATGGATATAGAGGGTTCATACATATATCATCTATTTCAGAAAATTGAATAACTCCTGCAAATTTATGTCTCCAATTTAATTTCCCAGACATCTTTTTATGCTCCCCACACTGAATTTCCATTCTATTCACTATAAGTGAACTCTTTGTCTCCTGTCTTGTGCATTCTTCCCTTTCTGCTTGGTCCACATGCCACAATCTCTCTTCATATATCTACAAGAAACACTCACCCTTCTCTTCTCCATCCTTTCTTTAAGGCCCAACTCAAATGCCACTTTCTCTGTGAAGCCCTATCTGGTCAATAGGCTTCATATTAACTAATCTCTTTTCTAACCTTATTGGTGCCTGGACTCTTAACGCACTTCTTTTTTGGTTCCATATATTTGGCATTTACCATACCCATATCCTCTTTTACAGGTATCTTTTAAAATAACATTTATACATTTTATCTCTACCATTAGCTACAAGGTCCTTGAGTTTAGGGAACATGAGTCAGACTTTTCTAGCCCCAACATATCTAGGGAGGTGTCTTATAAGCGAGCAGTAGTCGATGTGTGCAATAACCGATATAAGCGAAATGAATAAAAATGTGATGACTAATATAAAAATTGAGACAAATATCTATTCCATGTGACAGGGAAGTATTTAGAGAAAAAGTATATCCCAAAATGATTTTCCAGTTGTGATTTGCATAGTGTGCCATTTCAGTGCACACGTTTAACAGAATTACCAGAATGGGTTGATGTCAAACAAACCATTTTAGAGTTTAGAAGGCTACCACAGGTTAAAACTAAACCAATTTCTGTTCACAGGGGAGACACATTTAAGAAGCTACAGTACCTTTAGAAGGAATCCATCCAATATTGACTAAATTAAAACACGAACCACTGATGAAAAAGAACTCAAGCAATTGGCTAAGTAGTAATGGAAAACATAATAATAGAACGTGGCTGAAAGATAATTACAGTCCACATTTCAAATGAGAAATTATGGAATAAAAACAAAAGAAACAAATCACTTATATAAGCAAGTGATTTCCCCTATCTGCCAGCTCATTAGCTATGATAATGAGAATTTGTTGCATTCTAGTTATCTAAATTATCATATCTATCTTGATCTACACATATATATCTCCATGTAATAAGAAAATAATTGGTTTACTCAATTACTATACTAGATTTCAGAAGCTAACACTTGTTAGGATTTAGTAAGTGTCAGACACCATGAGGGCCACATTCACAAACATAATTTCATTTAATCCTCTCAATAGCAATCTTTTGGACTCAACTACTTATTTCCTGTATCATTAATTTTATAATTAATCCTATACTATTTTGTGATATCTCTTCTATCATTTGCTGAAACTACTATTTCTTTCTCATCCACTTTTCATTCATTTATTTATTCTGGCTAACTACTTATAACAGTCATTATGTGCCAAGTACCTTTTCTAGCTCTGGACACAGAGTAGTGGACAAGATAAAGTCCAGTACCTAATGGAGCCTTCACGTTGTTACTCAATTATTTGAATATATATGCACTGTGTACCCAAGCTAGATAATTAGTTTCTTGGAAGCTATTTAATTTTATTTCTTTACATTCTCTAGTGTCTAGCATGGTAAGTATTTAATTCAAAATTGACAAAAAGTAAGTATGTTATTTTATTTTAAAATGTTTAAATATCACTATTAGATTAAATTACATTTATTCTGCTACTTTAAAAATATTACATCAAATTCTTATTATCTGGTAAGGACTCAAAGGAAAATCTAGTAAGTCTAATAAGTTGGCATTCCCCATACCCCACTTTACTCACCAGGATTACCCCAATGAAACACACTTATTTATACAGATTTCTAGGTTAGACTTCTGTTCCGGAAATATTAATAAATACAGCACAACACCCATATTTGTAATGGCAATAGTTTAGTTTTAACTGGGAATTTTAAATATGATTTTCAATAACAGGATGCACATCCTCTTAATTAATATTTCCTCAGGACAAGACTACTAAGACTATTTCTTCAATTATGTTGAGAATATTTGGCATTTAAAAATAGGAACTCTTGATTTAGCATTGAATGGAAGAATTTCACTTAGAATTATAGTTGTCTTCGTTGGTTCAGGCTTCTATACGAAAAATATCAGAGACTAGATAGCTTAAACAATAACCATTTATTTCTTACAGTTCTGGGGGCTGAAAAGTCCAAGATCAAGGTACAAGCAGATTTGGTGTCTAGTGAGGGTTTGCCTCCTGGTTCACAGACAGCCAGCTGCCTTTTCATTGTGTCATTGCATGGCAGAAGGGGCAAGAGAACTCTCTTGGGTCTCATTTGTAAGGGCACTAATCCCATTCATCAGGGCACTATATATTAGTACCTATTTGTAAGGGTACTAATCCCATTTACCCTCCTGATCTAATCACCTCCTAAAGACCCCACCTGTAAATACCATCAGATTGAGGGATAGGATTTCAAGATATAAATTTTAGGGGGACATAAACATTTAGACCATTGCAACAGTCTATGCACATCACTCTACTCATTTTTCTTAGACATCCAGCAGGTAGTGTAGTATTTCTGGTCCCAGGTCTCCAAAACTTCAGCAATTCCCTGATGTTCTCTTCAATATACTTTGAAAGGCAGCATAGCATCTTGCTTCAACGCACAGGTTTTGAACCATGACTTTAGATAAAAAATAGTTTCTTCGTCTTGAGACTTTTATGTGAGTTATTTTATGAAAATACATATAAACATTGGTATATTGTTATATAAATATTTTGATAAGTGTGTGAGTATGGGAGCACAAAAAACTTGGCTTAGCCACACTGCCATTAATAATGCTGGCTATGGATTGACACAGATAAAACCATGGCTGGTGGGGGGGCATGTTTGCATATTAATGAAAGATGAAGCCATTCTGCCCTCAAAAACCAACAGGTAAACATTTATATCATTGTATTTAATCCCTCGACACAATATAGTTATTAATCTGTATCTGTTTATATGGTACATGAGGAAACCAAGGAAAGAAACTTTAATTAATATACTCAAGTTCGCACAGTGATTTAATTCAGGATGTGACAATGAGTACAAAGCTGGACAGCCAACCAAGGGCTCTCACTAATTGCAGTATGAGGAGAATGAGGGCCTTTCAGCAGAGGTCCAAGCTCAAAAGCTTTTAAGAGCCAAGTGCTGTGTATGTGTATGAAGATGTGTGTGTGCACATATGTGCATGTGCATGTGAAATAAACAATTCATAGTTGAGGGAACTATGGAAAATAAAGAGCAGAATAACCTTAAAGAAGTCACTGACATTTACCGTCCTTCCTTCCCTCCCTCCTTTCCTCCATCTCTTCTTTCTTTATCAATAAGTTGATTAGAAAGATCATTTCTAACCCCTGCTTTAGGAAGTCTTGCCAAGATGTCATAAATATAAAAATCTTACAACTTCCACCATCATGAGTGCACTAAAAGATATTCAAAGTACTGCAGATTTGGAGACTTGCCATTGTAAGGGGGGAGACTCGTCATCTTCATCCTTCAACTATCATAAACGTGTTTGACTATCATAGTTGAATTGTCTTCATCCCTTAATTATCATTATTTGCTGTTCGTTAAACCTCTTAGTATAACTCTAGTTTATGAATCCTTGTAATGGATTGAATGTAGGGGAAAAGAATATTGTTTGGTCAGTATAATTAGCATATTCAAGCAATAAAAGGGTATTAAAAATAAATTACTTCTATTTTAAAATAAATATCTTATTTAAAATAAATTTCATTTGGATTCTTCTTAGTTGTGGCTATTAGTGTAAAGGTTTCAGAGAAATTGCATATAACTGAAATTTCTAGGTTTTCACTTCTCTAATCTTGAAAGCCTTTCTTAGGCAAACTCCGCTTATTTAAATGTTTTCCATATTTCAAAATCCCATTCATTCAGTGGACTTCCTGAAGTCCCCCCTTCATCCCAAATGAAATGCTTGGAGCAATAGAAGGGGTGAGGCTGAGAGAGGTCATTAGCCATGCCCACAGTAGCCCTCAGCCTTCTGTATAAACAAATACAGACACATGTTTAAAGAACAAATTATAAAAGCGGTAAATCGTTAATCTCCTCAGGGTGCCAAATTTTCAGCCCACACAGGATGCCTAGATGTTTGGCTCATACCCTTGCTGTAATTCTGTCAAGCTGTAAATCTGATCTGATTTTTGGATCAGAAAATGCAGTTTCTGTATAACTGATACACAGATGCATTTATTGTCCCTTTTAACTATTGGTGTTTTTTAAAAGCTACATCTTAATTATAACAGAGACATTATAATGGGGAACTTTATTTCAAGAAACTCTCAAAAATAAAATAGAGTAAAATTTACATAAAACTGGTTACAACATGTGTCTTTCAATGTAGCTCCCTCCCTCCAAGCTAAAGTACGTATCAGCCACATTAAAAAAGGTTGAACTGCATCTTCCAGTTAATTTGAATTCTTTGCCTGTTTATATCCATCTGTAAGCAAACAAGCCAGCTCCGAGCCCTAAGGGGCTCCTCCCCAGCATTAGCTGCTACTTTTATGCTGCATTGTTGGTACAGTGGATAGGAACGAGACCAGTGACTGATACAAGTATTAATATTTGCATTCCTACCTACATCAAAGGGCTGCATTTTTCTTTCATGGAACTTAGAGTTTTCCAGAGGACAAAACATCCATGCTTAGCTGCAATATGCGATTTTGCATTTGTAAACCACTCATCCCAGTTTCTCTGAGATCTCCTTCATGTCCAAAGACACTCAGTCATTCACCAAAGAGATTCTCTGTTTTGTTATCAAGTATTTGAATGCATGATAATAATTATGGCTCGGAGAAATGGTAGATAAACATGGGAAAAGCTCCCGGTGCCACTTAGCCCTCCTTCCTTCCTGCATCCTCTCTCCCACCACATCACTGAAACCTGAGCCAGCAAATTAGATGAACAGCTTGACAGTCACTCCTAGATGCAGTACAATGCCTGCATCTTACTGCAGCTGTTAAGACTGACAATTCAATTCCAGTCTGGCGTCCCACAACAAAGACTCTCGTCCAGCTTCTGGGGGTCAGAAGACTCTCCTTGTCCATCTTTGTACATCAATAAATATGCATTTATCTTGGAGCACTTAGAATGCTTAATTCTATAAAAATAGGTATGTACATGACAATTGTGACCCTATTTAGCCACTAGATGACTCAGCTGGAATGAACTGTTCAGCTGCCAAGGGTGGCTCATATATCTGCTCTCTTAGAATATACCTTAAATTCCCAATCACAAAGAAGGGTGTCCTAGGAACCATTCCTTTTCCCTCAGGCTACGAACAGCAGACTTTTACTTTAGCAGGTTGGATAATTTACAACATTCTTTCATATGCCTATCCTCTTATAAAACCAGCTCTAATTTATAATGGGCTCTGGAAACTGTCAGAACTAAGAATAGGATCCTGAAGCATGTATTTCAGACATGCATGTCTTATCCACAGTAACTACTTTTCTATGTATAGTTATTAAGAGAAGAGAGAATAAGAAAGCAAGGGCTACTTCATTTCTCATATAACATGTTCTCCTTCGTCCCTGCCAAAGGGATGAGGACCACATAAAGTGTTAATCCTCAGGAAACCAAGTCACTAATGTTTTAAAGTGGAATGAGTCCTAAGTGTCAAGAGGATTTAAGTAAAGGCAAAATAAAAGAAGTAAAAGGAGACAGACTTACTATCTGCTATTTACTAGGCATTGTGTTACATTTTTCATACATTATTTTATTTTACTTAAAAAAAACAATTAATTTTTTCCTCACAAAACCTTTGGCATAGATATTTTTACTCACATTTTACAGACAGAGAAGACAGAAACAAATCAGTATCTGTATTTGTATCAGAGAGAGGTTAAATAATATACCCACAGTTATATAGCTAGAAAGTAGCAGAGCTAAAATTAAAAACCTAATCTACTATACACAAGAATTATTTAACACAGTTAAACCATGATTGTTGCAGTTAGAGGCCTCAGGAAATGCCCCTTAATGATAGAGAAAACTCTGAAAAGAGACAGATATCTGAATCTCTATGGCTGCAGGAAGTTTCTAGGCTTTCCATTGCTCCTTGGAAGAATGGTGATCATAATGTAAGCGATATATTTCTAAATGAGTCTAGTGTTCCATAAAGGGACGCTGGCAATCTTTTGCTCAGTCTTTGCTACACCTTAAAACTTGTTGAATCTATGTCTAAATCAAACCTAATTCTTAGGTTCATAGATATCATTTGAGTATATATCTGTCATTTATTGCATTGTTTCTGGGCTAGATGCTCATGGCAAAATAATGAAAAAAATATAGACTCTCCAAACTGAAGGTGTTTACTGCAAAAGGAGGCAACAAATAAATTTACAATTAACCATAATATAATGAAATCAGATGTATTAACAGTATGAGCAGAGTACTAAGAGGTAACAAAGGAAGAAGTAATAGCAGCAGCAAAGTGAAAACCACCTAAATGAGCAATAAAATATTGATCAGGTTAATTATGATATATCCACATGACGAAATATTTCATAGCTGTTGAATAACATTGCAGCAGAATATCTAAAGACTTTGGAATGTTTTTGATATATATTGTTAAGTGGGCGAGCAGCCTATAAAATATAAGCAATCTGATTTCATTTTTTAAAAATATATGGTGGTAGAGAGAACATTTCAGCGAATGATAATGATGATTATGTAAAGGTTAGAATCATTACCGCTTCTGTTTTTTGCATGTTTTTGTTTTCTACAGTGAATATGCTTTTCTTTTGTAATGAGAAAAAAATTCAGTATATTTTATTTAAAAATCAAATAGTGTTAGCACAGACTTCACAACAAAAATCAATTTGAAATTTATTTCAAATTGAGGAAATCAAAATTCTTAATTTACTTAAGATTTACTTCAACAGAGGGCCTTGTGAGCTTCAAATGCCTCCCTCTGATAAATCCTTCTACTCAGTATTCTGGTATCAAGCCAGATGTGTCATCTCGCCTTGGTCCACTTCCTCCCCCATAATCTTAAAGGCCTCTCACACTTGGGGTGCTAAACCAAAGTGGTTCTCCTGCTTGGCAGCTCTTGGAAGTGAACAGATCATTTTGCTATGTGTTGTCATCCAGATGGTAAACGTTGCTGGTTACTTCTTCAATCCGATAACACACCTCTCCTACCAAGAAATGTGGAACCTCTATTCTCTCTGCCTTAGTGTAAATGCCTGAAAGTGTGAAAGAGAAAAAAGAGAAAAATCCTCCAAGATCTATAACTGGACAGGCCCCAGGAAAGAAGCATAAGGACAATAATCACTAAGGGGAAATGCAAAATAAGACCCGAAATGCAGACGTACTTCACCATTGTCTGCAAGTGAAAGCGTAAAAACTAGCCAAGGATGCCATGTGCCTTGTCAGTCTTGGAGAATTGTTACCCAAAGCTTTCCATTTAATTATGGCCAAAATGCCCAAGTCTGTTTCTCTTCAAAGTCCAGTGTTCTGATAATTAGCTACATTACTCATGCATCTTGAGCTGCTGCTGTTATTATTTGGAAAGTCAGAGTTATTAACAACCAGTGAATCTAGGAGAGAAGCCAAAATCTCTGAGGAAGGCTTTCAATGCCTCTGGGCCAGCTTGTCCGAATTCAAAAACTAGAGAATGACTTTCACTTACAAAGTTACCCAGAGCGCCTGGGGAAGGGGTGAACATCTTCCAGTGGCTGAGCATAGATCACTACCTCAGATCATTTACAACCTGGGTGGCTGCCACCAGACCTTAATGCAGCCTGAACTGCAGACACAACGTGGCCAGGGTACCAACAGCAGACTCAGTGAAGAGGAGACTGCTTCTGGTGAGGCCTGTGAATGATGTGCTGTGTACCAACCACTGGGCATGTGTTTTTTTTCCCACTGTGCACTGAAAAACAGCATAATTTATACATGCTCATATATCACTAGCTTGTTAATTCAACATAAAAGCAAAGAAATAACAGGAGTACAAGTTCTTGCATCTTTTTTTTCTGTTTTCTCTCCCTCTCTAATTTTTTTTTGTAGTAGATGAATGGAGCATGCACATCATTTCAGATGTTTACTCAAATACAAGATTCATTGTGATGATTTTTATGATTTCTGTAATACTAAAACCCATAGTTGGGCTTAATCGTAAGATTCTCAAGGGTGACACTCTCTAAATTAAGCTACCAAGAATTTATATTTTCAGCCAAGCTATCTCCTGGGGCTTAACAGTATCTGATCCAAGACCAAAAAAAAATGGGTGTTAACAGGAGGACATATAGTACTATATAAAGTGCTTCCTCCTAATGAAGGAAAAGAAGAAGATGAAATATTCCTGGGAAACGTTTTCACATGCAGTGAAGCCTGTGATGAGGAGGAGCCTTTAGAAACGGTTTTACTCTTTGGGTAAATATTTCTAAACTTTTATTTCCTCATTGATACACTCAATACCAGCAAGTTAGATTTATTGTTAGAGATTTTCAATCCATGTTCATAATTGCAATAATTATTTTCAGATGCAGCTTTTATATATGACGAAATTAAACTGCTTGATGCATATCAATGAATGAATAAATGCATTTAGTCAATTTAACTAGAAAAATATTAATCACATGTTGTATGGCTTTATATGGTAAAAAAAAAGTTGGCTGGATAGCTGAATATTACACCTTTAACTTAGCTGTGAAATTACTTATATATATGTAATCTAAAAAAAAGAAAAAGAAATTATCTGGATAGCTAAAGAAGCAAATAAAACACACTGAACACTATTTTTAAATCCAGGTACATAGGGGGAAAAAAGAGAGTACATGTGTGTATGTGATAAGGTATTGTTCATCCATTTATTCATTTATTCAAAAATATTTATTGAGCACCTGATAAGAGACAGGCACTATTCTAGGTAGCAGGAGTGTAACAGTGAAGAAAGAAGTCAAAGCATTTGTCCTCTTGAAGCTCTCTCCATGATTATCAGGATAAGCAATAGTTATCCACATTTGGATTTGCACATTTAGATTCAGCTCACTGTTAATACCAAGCCATTTCATGTGTTAATTACAGAGCAATAGAAAGAGAATCAGAAGGTGTAGTTTCTAATATAATCTCTATGTGACCTTGCTACTTGTTTGACATTTGACCTCGGAAAAACCATTATTTTCCATCTACTAAATACGTTGGTTGGTAAAACTAGATGATCTCTAACATCTATTTAAGTGATAAAATTCTATAATTTTGTGTTTCCTGCTGAGAGAAAAATATGTTTTGGCTCATGTTTATAGTGTTTATAAGTGGAAAGTTTTTAACAACTTAAAAAAAAAAAACCTCTGACTAATTGCAATCAGCAGCAGACTGAGAAAGGTATTGCAGTACTTAAAAAACACGTAGGTATATCAGTGATGGGAAGCTCTGGGCAAAGTTCATGAGAAAAATCACCAGACTGATTACAGCCATTGTAAAGGGTTGTCAGAAACAGCAAGTAAATTACAGAGAAAAGGATCCACAAATCCTTTCCTGAAAATCACTACTATTATCGTGGTGTTAACTGAGTCATTTTTCCAGCACAAGGGACAAATGCATTTTTAAAAAACATAATAAGTTAAATGGTACACATAGAAAATGTCCTTCTTACAACAGCCAATCTAAGGTTATTCTATCAAATAAAAATAACAAAAAACACAAAAACAAAAAGCTGTCTTACATATTAGGACACAAGTCATCTGCACAGAAGACAGTTCTTTTAGCTAGTCTTCATTTTTTCAGCTTTCTTTTATAGAGTAGGGAACAGAATAAAGAAATCTCGGAAATCATGTCTCATATAGACATGGGTAAGCCTCATTAATATTAAAGATAATATTCATAAAAATAACGAATTAATCATGTTCAGATTATCTGGTATTTTCATTAAAGAACAACAGAGCACGGAATTGACTGTAAAGTGGAATTTCTTTCTAATTGATTATGATTTAAATAAACCAATGTCAGATTAAAGAGCTTTTACTCTTTGAACCATACAAACTTTGCCTTGGGGTGTCCTGGGCACAGTTTATGATTCCAGAGTCAGTAAGGAACATATATCCCCATAAATTACAACCCACATAAGAAACTGCTTCTTTTACACTTCACTGCTTGTATATCTAGCGAGTACCTGTTACTGTGATTATTCTGTGTACTCTGTTGCTAAAATAGTCCCTTTACTCCCTTAACTCCTTTTATTTGTGCTGTGATTCATGTTTTTATTTTTATTTATTTATTTATTTTTAATTTTGACAAGCGTTTATACCTGTGTAACCTCCATCTCTTCCAATTAATATAGACCATACATGAATATAGAACATTTCCATTATCCCCAAAAATTTCGTCATGCCTCTTTGCAGTCAATCCTCTCCACCCTTGCCCCCTACCCGATGTGATTTGTCAGGGTATAGATTATATACTAGATTAGCTTTTCCCAGAATTTTATACAAATAAAATCATACAGTGTGTACTCTTTTGCATCTGGCTTTTCTCAGTGTAATGTTTTTGAGATTCACCCATGTTCTTGTGTGTATTTTTTAAAAAATCTATTGACTGAATGAATATACCACAGTTTGTTTACCATTGTCCTTTGTTTGATATTTGAGTTGTTTCCAGTTTTTTGCTATTATGAATAAAGATTCGTAGATACATGTTTTCATATCTTGAGTAAATACTCAGATGTGGAATTACTGGGTCATATGGGAAGTGTATATTTAACATTATAAAAAATTGCCAAACTTTTTCAAATGATTGTACTATTTTACACCCCCAGCAGCAATATATGAGAGTTCCAGTTACTCAATATTCTCTACAATACAGTCAAGCCTTTTAATTTTACCCATTCTATTGGGTATGCAGTTCATTGTAATTTTAGTTTGCATGTCCCTGAATACTAATAATGTTGCACATATGGTTATTAGCTATACCCGTAATTTATTTTGTGAAATATCTTTTCAAATCTTTTGTCTTTTTTTCTCTCTTCTAATTCTTTAGGTTTTCTTTATATATTCTGAATAAAGTTCTTTGACAGATACATGCAATGCTAATATTTTCCCCCATATGTAATTATATGTATATGTAATTATGTAACTATGTTGAATTATCATTATCATTTGGTTCAAAATATTTTCTTTTTTTTTTTTCCTTTGGTCATTTTATTTTTTTATTATTATTTTTTTATTTCAGAATATTATGGGGGTACAACACTTTGGCTATATATATTGCCCATGCACTGCCCGTGTCAGAGCTACAATCGTGGTCATCCCCCAAACTGTGCTCCCCGCATCCATTCAGTGAGAGTTTTTCCCAACCCCTCCACCCCCCTCCCACCTTCCCGCCCCCTGATGAATATTATTGCCCTGTGTGATGTAGGTGTTGATCAGTTAGTACCAATTTGATGGTGAGTACCAGTGGTGCTTGTTTTTCCATTCCTGTGACACTTCGCTTCGAAGAATGGGTTCTAGCTCCAACCAGGATAATACCAGATGTGTTAATTCACTATTGTTCCCTATTGCTGAGTAATACTCCATGGTATACATATACCACATTTTATTAATCCACTCATGTATTGATGGGCACCTGGGTTGTTTCCACATCTTTGCAATTGTGAATTGTGCTGCTATAAACATTCGTGAGCAGATGTCTTTATTATAAAATGTCTTTTTTTCCTTTGGGTAAATACCCAGTAGTGGGATTGCTGGGTCAAATGGTAATTCTACTTTTAATTCTTCGAGGTATCTCCATATTACTTTCCATAGAGGTTGTACTAATTTGCAGTCCCACCAGCAGTGTATGAGTGTTCCTATCTGTCCACATCCACGCCAACATTTGTTGTTTGGGGATTTTTTGATATGAGCCAATCTCACTGGAGTTAAGTGATATCTCATTGTGGTTTTGATTTGCATTTCCCTGATGATTAGAGAAGTTGAGCAATTTTTTATATGTTTGCTGGCCATTTTTCTGTCTTCTTTGGAAAAGTTTCTGTTCATGTCCTTTGCCCATTTTTTAATAGGGTTGTTTGATTTTTTTCTTGTTGATTTTCCTAAGTTCTGTATAGATTCTGGTTATCAGCCCTTTATCAGAGGTGTAGCATGCAAATATTTTCTCCCATTCTGTAGGTTGTCTGTTCACTCTAGTGATAGTTTCCTTGGCTGTGCAGAAGCTTTTTAATTTGATCAGGTCCCATGTATTTATTTTGGTTGCTGCTGTGATTGCTTTGGGGGTCTTCTTCATAAATTCTTTCCCTAGGCCAATGTCCATAAGAGTTTTTCCAATGTTTTCTTCGAGAACTCTTATGATTTCATGTCTTAGGTTTAGATCTGTTATCCATTGTGAGTTGATTTTTGAGAGGTGAGAGGTGTGGGTCCAGTTTCAGTCTTCTACATATGGCCATCCAGTTTTCCCAGCACCATTTGTTGAATAGGGAATCTTTTCCCCAGTGTATTTTTTTTTTGGAATTTATCAAAGATCAGGTGACTGTATGAGGTTGGTTTTATATTTGGGTTCTCAGTCCTGTTCCATTGGTCTACGTCTCTGTTCTTGTGCCAATACCTTGCAGTTTTGGTTACTATAGCCTTGTAGTATAGTTTGAAGTCTGGTAGATAGATGCCTCCCAATTTGTTCTTTTTGCTTAAGATTGCTTTGGCTAGACGGGGTCTTCTATGGTTCCACACGAAGCGTAGAATTACTTTTCCTAGATCGGTAAAAGATGATGTTGGTATTTTGATAGGGACTGCATTGATTCTGTAAATCAATTTAGTTAGCAAAGCCATTTTTACTATGTTGACTCTGCCTATCCAAGAGCATGACAGGGCTTTCCATCTATTTACATCCTCTGCAATTTCTTTTCTCAGTGTTTCATAATTCTCTCTGTATAGGTCTTTGACCTCCTTAGTTAGATATGTTCCCAAATATTTAATTTTCTTTGGTGCTATTGTGAAAGGTATTGCATCTTTAATTGGTTTCTCGGCTTGATTGTTATTAGCATATATGAAGGCTATGGATTTGTGTATATTAATTTTGTATCCTGAGACTTTGCTGAATTCATTTATCAATTCCAGTAATCTCTTGGTTGAATCTTTGGGGTTTTCTATGTATAATATCATATTGTTTGCGAATAGTGAAAGTTTGACCTCTTCTGCCCCTATCTGGACGCCCCTGATTCCTCTGTCTTGTCTAATTGCTGTGGCCAGGACTTCCAGCACTGTGTTGAAAAGAAGTGGAGATAGAGAGCACCCTTGTCTGGTGCCAGTTTTAAGGGGGAATGCTTTCAATTTTTCCCCATTCAGTATGATATTGGCTGTGGGTTTATCATATATGGCTTTAATAGTTTCAAGGTATGAGCCATCTATGCCTATATTGTTAAGAGTTCTTATCATAAAAGGATGCTGGATTTTGTCAAAAGCCTTTTCTGCATCTATTGAAAGGATCATATGATCTTTGTTCTTGCTTTTATTTATATGGTGAATTATATTTATAGATTTGCGTATGTTGAACCATCCCTGCATCTCGGGAATGAAGCCCACCTGATCGTGATGAATTATTTTTTTGATGTACATTTGGATTCGGTTTGCAAGGATTTTATTGAGAATTTTTGCATCTATATTCATAAGGGATATTGGTCTGTAGTTTTCTTTTTTTGTTGTGTCCTTTCCTGGCTTTGGTATCAAGGTGATATTGGCTTCGTAGAAGGAGTTTGGGTGGACTCCATCCTTCTGGATATTTTCAAATAATTTCTGCAGTATAGGCACCAGTTCTTCTTTGTAGGCTTGGTAGAATTCAGGTGTGAACCCATCTGGTCCGGGACTTTTTTTTGTGGGAAGATTTTTTATTACTGCTTCGATTTCGGTGCTTGATATTGGTCTGTTTAGAAATTCTGTTTCTTGCTGGTTGAGCCTAGTGAGGTAGTGTGTTTCTAAGAATTTGTCTATTTCCTCCACATTTTTGTGTTTGTGGGCATAGAGGTTTTTGTAGTATTCGAAGATGATGTTTTGTATTTCCATGGTATCAGTTGTGACTTCTCCTTTCTCATTTCTAATTGAGCTTATTAGAGTCCTTTCCTTTCTGCTTCTGGTCAACCTGGCGAGTGGCCTGTCCATTTTGTTTATCTTTTCAAAGAACCAACTTTTCGTTCTATTAATCTTCTGTATTGTTCTTTTGTTCTCGATTTCATTTAATTCTGCTCTGATCTTGGTTATTTCTTTTCTTCTGCTGGCTTTAGGATTGCTTTGCTCTTCCTTTTCCATTTCCTTAAGATGATTCATTAGTTTACTGATTTGTGACCTTTCTGTCTTGTGGATGTGGGCATTTAAGGCGATAAGTTTTCCTCTCAGGACTGCTTTTGCTGTATCCCACAGATTTTGATAACTTGTGTCCCTATTATCATTTAGTTCGACGAATCTTTTGATTTCCATTTGAATCTCCTCCTTGACCCAATAGTCCTTCAGCAACTGATTGTTTAGTTTCCATGTTTTTGGATGAAGATGTGAGTTTCTGTTGGAACTGATTTCTAATTTTATTCCGCTGTGGTCTGAAAAGATACATGGCATGACTTCTATTTTTTTGAATTTGTTTATATCTGTTTTGTGGCCTAGGATGTGGTCAATTTTAGAGAAAGTTCCATGAGCTGATGAGAAGAATGTATATTCAGTGTTATTTGGGTGGAGTGTTCTGTAGATATCTGTTAGGCCCAAATATTCTAGAGTCCTGTTTAGGTCTTTTGTTTCATTATTTAATTTTTGTTTGGAGGATCTGTCCAGTTCTGTCAGTGGGGTGTTGAAGTCCCCTGCTATTATGGCATTGCTGTTTATTATGTTGTCTAGATCTAGCAGTATTTGCTTTATGTACCTGGGCGCTCCTGTGTTGGGTGCATAAATGTTTAGGATTGTTAAATCCTCTTGTAAGATTTTTCCCTTCACCACTATATAGTGTCCATTTTTGTCCTTCTTTACTTTTGTTGCTTTAAAGTTTATATCATCTGAAATAAGGATGGCTACTCCGGATTTCTTTTGGTTTCCTTTGGCCTGGAAAATTGCATTCTATCCTTTCACCTTGAGTCTGAATGTGTCTTTGTGTGTAAGGTGTGTTTCCTGAAGACAGCAGATACTTGGCTTGTATTTTTTAATCCATTCAGCCAGCCTATGTCTCTTCAATGGGCAGTTCAAGCCATTTACATTTATTGAGAGAATTGATATTTGGGGTAAATTTCTGATTATTCTGTTGGGTGGTGTCTTTTGTTTTACGTCTTGCATCATTGTGGAATCTGGTTTCTGGGGTTTTAGCTTTTGCATAGTTTTACATAGGTGGGTGTCTATTGCGCTGGTTAGTGTATAATGCAGGTCTAAGCACTTCTTGCAAGGCCGGTCTGGATTTCGCAAATTCTATCAGTGATTGCTTATCTGTAAACGTCTTTATTTCTCCCTCATATAAGAAGCTTAGTTTGGCAGGATACAGAATTCTGGGTTGGCTTTTGTTTTGTTTTAGGAGACTGATGATGTCTCCCCATTCCCTTCTGGCTTGTAAGGTTTCAGCTGAGCAATCTGCAGTCAATCTGATCGGTTTCCCTTTATAGGTTATCTGCTGTTTTTGTCTTACAGCTCTGAGGAGTGCCTCTTTTGTGTTTACTTTGGTCAGTCTAATAATTATGTGGTGTGGTGAATGCCTTTTCACGTTGAGTCTCCCAGGAGTCCTGTGTGCTTCTTGTACTTGGATGTCGAGATTTCTGGCTAAACCATGGAAATTTTCCTCTACTATTCCTTCAAATAGATTTTCCAGCCCATGCAAATTTTCTTCCTCTCCCTCAGGGATGCCTATGATCCTTATGTTTGGCCTCTTTACATAATCCCACATTTCTTGTATGCTTTTTTCCTGCCTCTTGTTTTTGTGTTCTTTCTCTTCGACTATTTTATTTAGCGCATAGGAGTTGTCGTCTAGCTCTGCAATTCTTTCCTCTGCATGGTCCAGCCTATTCTTAAGGCTTTCCACTGTGTTTTGTAGATCCTTGAATGCTTCTTTCATTTCTAGGACTTCTATTTGATTTTTCCGTAATATTTCTATTTCTTTGGAGAATTTTTCATTCATTTCTTGCATTTTTCTTGTGGTTTCTTTGTGCTGGGATTCAATTTTCTCTTGAATTTCATTGAGCTTTCTTATAATCCATAAACGAAATTCCTCTTCTGTCATTCTACCCATTTCATTTGAGTTGGTATCCATTGCTGAGGAACTGATGGTTTCTTTTGCGGGTGACTTTTCACTCTGATTTTTCATGGTCCCTGAGTTCTTTTGCTGGTTTTTTCTCATCTGGCCTCTTGGTCGAGAGCTGGGGGTGTTAGGGCTAGTTTATGGCCCTGTCTCCAGGCCCACAGTTTTCGTTCCTTGGCAGAGCCAAAGAGAGTAGTAGTGGTCTATATTGCCTTAGGTGTATTTTAGCAAGTTTGGTGGATCTTGAGTTATCTCTGATCTGTTGTCTTCTCCTCTTCCCGGTGGAGTGTGGTGAGAATGACCTCCCAGCTTGGGCTCTAAGCTAGTGAATAGTACTTGAGGATATGAGTCCTCCGGTCCCTATTACCTAGGTATTCTGCTATGTCCGTGGCAGACTCTGTTCCCCCATTTGGGGTATGCGAAAGCCCCGTGCTTTGGGAGGGGCCTTGTAGCTCCTAGGGGTTACTTTGACCCTGCTCCTCCTGAGGTGCAAGTAGAAACACAATTTCTTTTGGCTGCAGTGTGAGAGCTGAATTGGGAAAATTCTATACAGCTCAAAGGTTGCTTATCTAGCCACGTGTTTCTGCCCTTCTGATGTGCGTCTCCGCATGATACTGGTTGATAGGGGGATCTCCGATTGTGCACCCCTTTTCCACCACTAGACCCCAAGGTGAGGCGGATGGCCGTCTCTATCCCCAGCAGTCTCCACTGGGAGGGATGTTCCCACGGGGAGGGGGGAGTAGTGGCCACTGGAAGCGCTCTTGGATGGCGCGAAATTCCCTAATGGAGTGGGCAGGGTTATGGGGAGCTGCTTTGGTTCAACCTGTGGCTCTTGAGGTATTTGGTTGTCATGGGAACCAGCAGTTATACCAAATGAGTCACTATAGCCAGCAACCTTCAAAATGAGCGATCTCTGGGGTACAAGAGGGCTGGGACCTGCAGGGCGGGCACTAGGACCAGCACGTAGCGGACTTGTCGGAGGCCAGAGCCGGGATAGCGGAACCAGGTGGACGAGCTGCAAACTGTTTCCAATACCCAAAGGTCCCGCCGCTACAGTTCCAGGATCTCGTCCCACCTGGAACCCACGGATGCAGCTGTCCCTGGCCACCACAGGCAAAGCCTGTCTCGCCCCAGCGGACGAGCCCCGGGCCGGGGCGGGGCTGAGCTAGAGAAGCGGCTCACGGCTCTGCCCGGGTGGCTGTAAAGATGGCGGCTGCCGCCAGCCTGGCGCACAGCCGGGCTCTGATCGCGCCAGGAGCGCAGTTTTTCTCTGCCGGCAGTTGTTAGCAACCTCTAAGGGCATGTCCCGCTCTTGGTTAAACTCCTGGGCCCAGTCCTGCTGACTTCTAGTGGCGCAGTGCCGGCCTGCGGGTTCCTGTGCACTGTCCAGTCCCTGCCCGTTTCCTCCCCAGCCCTCAGCAGTCTCTGTATATTGCAGCTGCGAGTTGTGTTTGGCTGTCACAATTGTCTCCTCTCCACTAGGTATGCTGTCTCGCGCCACCGCTTTGCCCCAACTCTGGGCTTGTCCCTGCCTGAGTGGATGGGGAGGTGCGTAACCGCTTGGGGGGCAGGTCGCGACGCGCCGACCTGGCAAGCGCGTCCTTGTCCTTCCCGCGCTCTGGGCTCTATTGTGCTTTGTGCGCTCTCCGATCTTTGTGAAAATTTTGTACCTGTTTTCTTGGGCTGGGCTTTCCGCTTTGTTTCCCTGTAGTTCACAGTGCTGTTTTCGGAGTGAGCGGTCCGTGCTCGCAGGTACCCACTGGCATTTTTCACCTCCTTCCCTGGGAGCGGTGCGGTGGGAGGACTCTATCAGATCGCCATTTTTTCCCCCTCTGTGATTCATGTTTTTAAAGTGCTTTGATGTCTATTATGTTGTTCAATCATCACATACTTCCTTGAAGTAAATAAGGCAGGCATCAAGCTCTTTAAGCCTCAGTTTCCTCATTTATAACGTGGAAATAATAACCTCATTATAAAGCTTTTGTGAAGATTAAATGAGATAACAATAATGATGATGATAGTGAACATCTCTTTGTCATTTACTATATGCTAAAGACTATTTTAACTGTGCTACTCAGTTAATTTATTTAATCCTCATAGTAACCCTACAAAGTGGGTCCTATTATTTCCCCACCTTATAGTGGAGACAACTGAGTCATAGAAGGGCAAATATAATTTGCCCAAGGCTGCACAGAAAGTGACAGACCTACTAGGTAATGATCGAAGCCACCTAGAGTTACACTTGGAACCACGTTACTTTCCTCCATTAATAGACACATTTCCACATTGACTCATGGCTTCAACAAGATTCCAATGTAGTCATTTCAATTCCTTAATTGAAATAGGAGTGACATAAATTATCCAACATAAATTCTATCCAATATAAATGTCACTCTGATCTTGTACTTAAAAATAAACAAGTAACAGAATATTAATTCATCAATATCATATACGGTAGTCATGAATATCATTTGCCCAATGTAAAAGAAATTAGAATGTGTCTAGAAAGAGTCAAGCAAGAGGACTAAATAAGTAAGAAGTATTCTAAGTATTTTAAAATGCTTTTGGGAGCTCCTGGAATTGGAAGTGGTTAGAAAAAGAGAGCTGACATTTGGGAGCTCTGCATTTCACACACATAGAAAAGCTTTTTTTTAACCTATGAAGCAAGAATTATTAAATATTTTTTAAAAGATATCTTTTATCAAAAAGCCTTATACTTGAAGGGAAATAATTCCTTATTGAATTATGTTTAAAATGTTTTTTCTAACACAAAATTGCCACTCATGAAGTCACATGTTGAACAATTTATATTTTATTCGAAGCAAGATTCTGATCACAAAATATATGCTTTGTGAAGATAGAGTGAATGTGTAAATGCTGTAATACTAATGCCTGGGCCATAATTAATATTCAATAAGTGCTCCAATTATGAAATGTGGAACCCAACTCCTGCTATCCTATTAACACTAATAATACGTATCATTACACACACACACACACACACACACACACACACATACTCTTCCATATAGTTAAAAATAAATTTTACTTGTTTTTCTTCTGCCAAGGGCTCTCTATCAAAAACTGATCCTGACGATTCCCCAAAAGATCAATCACTCTTTATTTAAAGAAAATATATCTCAAAAAAAAAAAACAAAACCCTAACACCTAGATAGTGATTTTTCAAATACAAGAGTAAAAGTATTGATTAGCATAATGAGAAAATTAAAGCATTTATAAAGTGCTTTAAGGACTTCAATCTAATAAGAAGATTTATATTTTTAATTAAACCTATTACCAAGAAAATACAGGAGAAGATCTTAGCTCCACTGCCAGAGTTAAAAAATGAATCAGGAGAGAAGAAAAGGGTATTGAATAGAAAAGGGTGGGCAGGGTGAGGTGGGAAGAATATTGAGTTGAATTGAAATTCCCACCCTGTTCACAAATCTCTGAATTACTGTCAGGGGTACTGTTAATCCATAAGGCCACTTTTTACAAATTAGAAAAAGGTTACTCTTTATCAAGATGCATTATTCCATCTGCTGGAAAGTTGTCATATTTATTGTGTCTGGAACCAGATTCTATACCATTATCTCCCTTAAAATTGTGGTAATAAGCATATAAATCAACACTATCCATGATGGCAAACAGTATCCTGTTAGATGTGATGGCATTGTGCATTGTACAGACAAATATGCAGGCCTGATTGTCATGTTTGGGATGGAGACTTCTATACCTTGCGCGCGCGCGCTCTCTCTCTCTCTCTCTGTCTCTCTCTCTATATATATATCTCCCACAATGTCCTTTTGCTACTAAGAAAGAACTTGAAAATTTGCATACAAATGATTTTTAAATGTCAGCATTTCTACTTATCCTAATAAGTCAACTAATAATAAGGTACCAATCTGCTTTACAAATGTATATAAGATAGCCCTTTTCTGAAGATCACAAAATTTAAAGACTGGCTTTCTGAGTTTGAATTGCATGCAAAGTATATAACTGCTCTTCCCTACAGATGCAGAAAACCATCAACAATGTGTACATGAGCGTGTATGTGTACATAAATAAATTTATGGCTTTATTCCATTCCATGTTTCCTTGAAACAATATTTTGGCATCTGCATACTTTAACATATCAGTATCTTTTTGGTTTGAGTATTTTTTCCTCTTACTGAATGCCCTTGCTTGATAAATTAGTTCTTGGAAACTTTGGCTGTCACTTAGAGTCTAAAAGGTTAAGACAATGGCTGCCTGCTAAATAGGAGACCATAAAGCAAAACATCAGCTGGGCCCTTGCAACATCGCTCTGAAGTGCAATACTGATAACCCATTACAGTTCTGAATCCAACAATACAACTTCTACCTACCAACTAAGGAAATAGTATTTTATTAAAATGAGGGCTGGTATATTTTTAAAAAGTAATCTCAAGATTATAGAGCTAGTATATTTACAAAATTCTCCTTTATTCTGACCCAAAGAGGTTTGAGTGCATGGTTTATAACAGTTTGTTTAACACACTGTGCTAGAAGTGATTATTATCCATCATTTTTAGAAGGGTCTAATATGCTATTGTGAAACCCTTTTTTCCTGACATCCAAAGAATAACATTCTTTTGCTACTAATCATACATTTGCCAACTGGATAGAGCATTGTGCTACCTCTAAACTGTAACAAATTTCTAACTTGCTTGCCCCCCAAATAATTTTTTAAAACTTGCATTCTTATGTTCTATTTTTAAAATTTCCTTAATTACATTTATTGGCAGGATCTCTCTCCTTTGATTATAACCTCTCTGAGAACTGGAAGACCTCTGTAGTTGAATTCTTAGTCCAGAAATTAAGTTAACTAGCTAAAGCTTATTTAGGGATTTTATTGTGCCCTTCAATATGCTATATACTTT
Organism: Daubentonia madagascariensis; assembly: GCA_023783475.1. Classification (NCBI taxonomy): domain Eukaryota; kingdom Metazoa; phylum Chordata; class Mammalia; order Primates; family Daubentoniidae; genus Daubentonia; species Daubentonia madagascariensis. The sequence continues at coordinate 43,416,094 of JAKFHU010001035.1, forward strand.
ACAAAGCTTGTCTCATTTGATCCACACAGCATTTTAGTTTGGGTAAATTAATTATTCCCTCTTCGTAGATAAGAAGTTCAAATACAAATGTTAAGTTGTGTAATTTTTAAAAAGATGAGGAAAGTATCACAAGCTGTAGAGCTAGTATTTGAACCCAGGAAGACTAATTCCGGACCTGGAGTCTTAACCACAATGCTAGATCACCTCTGCATGGGAGCTTTTGTGCATGGTCTTCTGGGGTAAAGTGATACGGCGATTCCAAATGTTGTGGAAAATAATCAATCAATGCTTCCCAGTGGCCCTCTATGATTTGCTCCACCTATCTTCAGCCCTTTCTTTTTATCCATCAGCACTTCTCACCCTCTCATCCGCACAGAGAGCAGCCTCCCTAGGGGACTGTGTAGAGTTGCTACCTGACACCACCAGAATCCACACCTTGCTCTGTATTCTCCCTGACAACTCTATTCATCAGCCCATCTGCCAGCTTCAGACTCAAACAATTCTCTTCAGGTTCGGTTTTGAAAGTAAGGCTCAAAATTTCCATGCTCCTCTAAGGCTGTTGATCCCTCACATCCCTCACATTCACACAATGCCTCCTTTTGCATGACAGAGATGCCCAAGTTCATTATCCACAGGCTGCTGCTGAGTGAGATTTCATCCTTTCTAAAGACCTTCTTGCCTAAAGTAGTTCTTCTCTTTACCTTTGTCATCTTGCAGCCACTCTCTGAGACAGATGAGGCACCCAGCATGTTCTATTTCCATAACATTTACATATTATTAATACAAACAGGCCAGTATCTCAAGGATGACATTGAAGAAAAGTTTGTTCACATTTTACAACATAACTCTATAAGATGATCTTGCCAATGTTCTCTTGAAACAATTTTCTTTTTTCTTGACTGAGAGAAGTGATTTTTATGTATCAGTTTTGAAAGATTCTTATGTTCTACTATTTTTTAAATTTTCTATTGTCAGTCTGACTGGCACTGTGAAATGACATCAATATTGTCAGATTCAACCAAGAGTCATTAGAGCCACAATAAAATACCATGTCTCTAGAGACTATTTATTATAGTATAAAAAGGAATCAAGCATAACTTTAATGAGATTTCTCAGACTGTGTCTCTTTGCCTGAAAGAAACATGCTCCCTATGTCTAGTCAATCAGAGGCAGAGCTCTTTCTCACCTTCTCTCATTATCTGCCTGCTGACCAGTTATCCAGTCTAAAAAGATAACCAAAGAACACTCCCTGCCTCTCTCAGATGGTATGTAATTTGTTGTGATGTAATGTGCTGATTTGTGATTATTTATTTAGTTTATCTTCTACTTTGACTTCAAATTTTTCCCTTATCTCTTACTGTGATTACATTTACTCTGAGACTTCTAACTTCATCCTTGATTATAACTCAGACAAAATTACCAATTACAACCTCCTTTAGGCCTCTGATCCTTATTTCTGGCTTTCTTTCCCAGTCTTTGCTGTGCTCTGGCAATAGCTAATTCAAACTTTTAAGAAACAGTAATGAAATTAAAATTTGGTTATTACTTTCACAAAATATTTTTCTTCCCATATAAAAACAAATATATGGTACGTCAAAAATGACAACAAATTGAAATGAAATAGGGATGAATTGAGAACTCTGGGATGACTCTTTAAAATAGCCAGATTTATTAAATTTACTACTAAAAGTGAATAGGAAGTTCCCAAAGTAAAAATAAATTGCATTCTAATTATTCTTTTGCAGGTTAGTTACTTTGAAATTTAAAAGCACTAATATTAACTACTACGTTCAGGAAAATTGTCTTGGTGAATGGAGATTTTTAAAAGCAAAGTCAGAAAAGATGTTATCAGGGAGATGGAGGAATAGAGTGAGGAAAGGAGAGGTTGAGTCACCTAACTGCCACCGTGACAAGACCAGAGACACCAATGATCTAGAACGGTGGCTAGTGGTTCTCAAGGTGTAGTTAAGTGATAACATGCATTAGCATCACCATAAGTGTTTACTGAAAGTGCACAACCCACCTCTGATCTATCGTGTCAAAATCGCTGAGAGTGGAACCCAGGAATCTGCCTTTCAAGATGGTCTTCAGGTGACTGTGCTACCAAATTAGAGGAATTTTTCTTAACAATCAATTTATAGAGAAACAATACAGAGCCTTAGAAAACTAATATAAAAGATGCAAATCAGAGCTTTCACTTCTGTACTTTAAAAATTCTTCTCATACAGGTGCCTGATTTGTACTAGGCATGCCTTGTTTTCTTTTGACTGCTGGGCTAATGGGCCCAGTTCTTTATTTTATATCTTGTCTATATGCTGTTACTGTCAGAGAAAAGGCTAATTTGAGTCTCATTTGAAATGTCTGCCTCCATCTGGGTCACAAAAGTTAGGCATAACCTTTAAGTTCCACATATTTTCTTAAAAATATATCAGTATCATGCATATATATTTGTGACCAATGGGTTTATATATATATCACCTTTTAAGCTGGACATAAAATCACATGCACTTTCTTCACATATTATGAAGTTGAAAGGTGAGTATTTATAAATATAATCCATTTTCCATATTCCTACATGTATGTGCATACATACACCAGAAATGGTGTGGTTTTCTTTTCCAAAATAAAGAAAAAAGATAGGTAAAAAGAAAGGAAATAACTGAATGAAAGAAGAGAAAATAAATTTCTAGGAATGTACTGTTCCCAACTCAATGTTCTCAGCCAGTATTTGAGCATCATAATTACTATTAGAATAGAAACACTTCAAGCAAGGCCTGAAGTCAGTGTTCAGCTGGTACGAGGACTGGTAGTTATCAATATTGGGAGAATAACAGTAATAACCAAGCAAAGCAACACAAATATGTACTTTTTACTGAATGGAGCATCAAATATTTAGATCATGTCTTCCTTTTAAAATTTTACACTTGTTTCGAACTACAGATAATTATGTAATCAGAAGATTGTTGTATATGCTTTATGGAAGGAAAACTGTTTAGTCGGAACTCCTCCTAGATTTAACGCAAAATAGAACAAAACTAGTTTGACCCCATTTTTCTTTCAAACCTACTTCTCAAGAAAATATTTAAAAAGTCAAGTAAAAACTGTGTCAGTGCAACACATATTTTTGTATATTTCTGTTCCTTATTGCTGTCTACCACTTCCATGTACTATTATTATATAAACATGTCCACATTTACATCTGCAGTATCCCATATAGTATTCCATGTACTGTATGTCTCATGTCCGTTTTTATGTCTGCAGTATCCATCTTTCTTATAATCCATAATATTCCAAAATTTAAAAAATAAACAAAGGCATCAAAGATGAGTATACAAACAAAGTTTGATCTTAATAGATTTTCTTCTGGTACACAGGATTCTATTTTCTGATTCACATTCAAAGATATGTGTGTTGTAACATCAATTACCTCAGATTCCAGTGTGGACAGTACCCTCAAAACTAGACACCAGTTTACTACTCTTAACTAAAAATATAACAAGCTACCCCAAGAATAGAATTATCAATATAACTGTCTTGTCATTCACTGAATGAAATATCTAATGAGGGAAAGCCTCTCTTAATTATACTATAAATAAATGTTTAACATTTCAGAGCTTTAAATGATGCAACAGGGAAACATTTGTGTAGATTGAAACCTGTTTTTACCGTTGATTGGATCAGCAGTTTGTAAGGTTGCCAGGCAACAGATCAGTGCACTTATAGAAAAATCAAATTTAATTGGATTAATTCATTGATGAAAACAAACCAACCCAAGACAAGTAAACATTGGAAAAGAATTAATTTTCATTGCTCACATCACAGACCGAGCCAAAATTTTGTTTAAATTATTTAATTTGTGTTTCCCTTATGTTATGAGAAATGAAAAAAACAAAAAACAAAAAACAACCTTCCTAATGATTGCTTCATCTGAGATGGGAAATGAACATTAAGTGACTAATACCCAATAGTGACCAATGAATAATTTAGTTATCTTTGTAGATGTTTCTGTTTCCTTGTAACATTGTTTCTTTAGATACATAATACAATTGCATTTAATAATGTAAAAGTAAAAACAGCCATGATTTATTATTTTTACCAGGCTACCATAAGCAACTTTTGGATAAAGACACCAATGTGGATTGAGAATTGGCATGATCTTCCAAATTTACTAATGTTAGAGAAGATTAATACTTGATAATGTAGTTTTGATAATGATCAACCATTGAAAAAGAGTTAGATTAATGGCAATCAATTTTCAGCAGGTTTAGTCAATGGTTTATACAGATATTTTTAAGAATGGAAATGGATTTAGCTAGCAAAGATGCTGTTTTCATTCTTGTTTTATCCTGGAGTTAAAATGTAGGTTTTAAACTCTGACTACCTAAGAACTCTATTTTTTTCATGTTTGTATATTTAATGTATGTGTGTGGGGGGGTGTAGTTCTGAGATGTTTGCTTCATAGTTTTTCATTTGTCTTAACTATTAAAAGTTATTCTTAAATTACCTGAAGCCAGTAGTTCTAAACTAAGGGTGATTTTGCCCCCCAGGGGACATTTGGCAATATCTAAAGACAAAGGGAGTGCTACTGGCATCCAGTAAATAGAGGGATGGTGCTAACTATTCTGTCATACACAGGACAGGCCTCTATGACAAAGAATTATGAGGCCCCAAATGTCAACCACACCAAGCTTCAGAAATCTTGTCCTAAACCTTTAAATCTGACCCTACTCTCAAGTAAATTTCTTAGTTCAGAAAGAAGCACTTTTTAGTGGAACATAGAAGGCCTCTTTTCCCCGGTATTGCTGGGTGGATAATGCATTTATACTAGCTAATGTGAATCCAGAATAAGACAAAGGCAGGTCATCATTTCAAAAATGACTAAGATGAAACTTCAATAGCCTTAAGTGTTTTATTGGTTTTTTTCCTCTCTCTGTGACAATAAACATCATATTTATGATTACTTTCTGTTTTGTTAGGTGTGAAGATAGAATTCTAATGAACCATCAAATATCATAAAAAGGGAGTGAACAAGCACCTGGCTCAAAGGTCCACTGCCTGCTCATATAAGGTCCTAAATTCACTCTGGCAGTCTATATAAAACAAATGAGCTGTAGAAAAATGCTTTTTCTGGCAGTGTACCTATGACTTAAATTATTTCTCACCAGGAAAAAATCATAAACCAAACATACACACATACTGCTCCCCTCCAAAACAGCAAAACTCTCTTTATACTCTGATGGCTAAAATGGCAAAGCAGAGACGCATTTCAAGGTACACAGATTTAGTACCTCAGTACTAAATTAGCACTAATAATTTAGTATTTCAGTACTAAATTATTGCAAGCAAATAAATCCAGAGAACAGAAAATGAAATATACAAGATTTCAACATGCCCAAGTGTCAACAGATAACAACTAGCTGGAAGACCAGCCTTTTAATATGCACCAAGACCAGTTCTTTGGCTACAATATGTTTATGTATATATTAAAAAAATCAACTTCAACGTGAAGTATATGTTGGAAGATACCCTACTCTTTTTACTATCTCCATTTGGCTGTTAGACTATTCTTACTAACTTTTAAAAGCTTAAAAGAAAAGGCAGAATTTTAAACTTTTCGGAGCTAGTAGGTCTTTCTTTTATCATCAATCTTAAATAAAAACTCATAAGGAGAAAGATGCCAAAACATATTTGCCTCTCTGAATACCTTTATAAAATATTTAGGAGAAAATGTCACCAAACCGATATTTATAGATTTGTATTTTAAATTTTTATACTTCATTATATTTCAAAGAACTATTTTATAAGCCACTTTATGGCTTACAAAGATGAACACAAATAGCAAAGAAAAAGTAAATTTAAAAATCGAATGAAATTAACCAGGAAAATAAGAAAAAGGGAAAAATGAGAATAATAGATGAAAACAGGAAAAAGGGCACACAACTTAAAGTCCCAGCGATGTTAGAGGTGGCTCACATATTTGATTCATGTTCATTTAAACATATTTTTAAAACTTTGCTGAAACCGGGTGGGGGCAGGGAGAGCGTGCACGAGAGAGTGAAAAGGAGCTATTAGATTTTAGGATGCTTTTGGGAGGTTCAGAAGGGACGTTCGATTCAGTTAGACTAACATCCTACACATAGAAAATCTTCTTGTACACAGAACACATCTACAAGTCACTGGAAATTTTGGAAGTGTCAGATTATATCTCCATAATTAATTACAAAATATGAGTTCAAAATATCCCATATCCAACAAAGATATCACAGTCCCTCATTTTAGTAACACCATTGCCTCTTTCTTTTCATTGACCTGTCTAAAAATAATCCTGTTAATAACCCAATAACTCCCTTTATCTCAATTATGCCCATATCCCTCAATTTGTCCCACACGCAGATGACTCACAAATACATAGCACAAATCTCTCTTCTCCAGTGCAGATCCACATATTCAACTACCTATTTGGCATCTTCTTTTATATGAACTCAGGATATCTCCATTGTTATTCTTGATATCTCCTCCTGATTCATTCTATTATCTATATATCTGTTGTATTGCCAACTTTCCATCTTCACTACCACAACCCAGGTCCAAGACATTATGATAGGAACTACCGTAATAGCTTTTTAATAGGCTCTCAGCCGTTCACTCCAAACCTCCCTAATCTGTAAAAACAAATCTGGTTATATTAGCTCTCTATAAAACCTTAAATAATGCCTCTTTGCTATTTTAAAATAAAAACATACCTCTTTAATGAGGCCTAGAAGTCTTGGCTTGGTCTGGAAATCCACTTCAATTACATTTCAAAGCCCCTGGTTCCCTGTATTCCAGCTACCATGAACTTTCAATTGCATCCTCCCACCTCATTCTACTCCAGGACCTTTGAACATGCTCTTTTTCCTCTACATGGAACATCTTCTATTCTCTCTTCACTTGATTCACCCCATTCATCTTTCTGATTCCATCACAAATACCATTTCTTTAGAAAAATTTTTTCAGAGCCCTTGACTAGGCCAACCTGCCCAAAAGCTACTCCTGGAGCTCCACGTTTCTATCCTTCCTACCTGCCTCATATGGTTGCAGTTGTAGGTTTATTTGTGGAATGTCTAGTTAGTGTCTTTATCCTTCATAAGAATATCAAAGAGATTAGGAACCATGTCTTTTTTTGCTCATTACTAGACTCTCAATTGTAGGGCATTGCTTGGCACCTAGTACATGTCCAATAAATACTTGTCAAATGCATAAATGGAAATTGAAGTGATATCTTGAATTAAGAATGATAAAGTCCACACATTAGTAATGTTGGTCCTAATTTCTCAACCAGTAATACATTGTGGGGAAAGACACATAATGATATAAAAGGTCTGTGCTTGTGTTAGAGTAGGATACTAGGAGACAGGGCTGAGACAGGATGCAGGTACTTGAAGATCACGTGCAGGTGTTAAAGTAAAAACCCTTAAACAAAAGTGACAGGCAAGAACTGGCTTTGAAGGCTTGTCAGCTATCTCGGCCACCTTACATAAACTTTGGCTAATTACAATATCATTTACATTGTGGTTTTAAAATTTCTCCACCCTTGAAATCATCATGACAGTTTCAAGACAACCATATAAATTATGAAAATGGGAGGGAACACAATTTTAGGAATTACTACCCAAATTCTTAGTAAAAGCCAGCCCCTTGGCCTTGAATATTCTTCCCCTCAATTAGTAAGACTACAAAAGATCTAAGACCACTTCCTCTCAGTACAGCTGCTCTCTTTTTGAGCCTGCCTGCTCTCTTTCCTAATAGTGTACTTTCACTTTCAATAAAGTTTTCTCTTCCTTGGCTTACATTGTGCAGCCTCAAATTTTTTTCCCACAGGGAACACCAAGAACTTGGAAAAATCTCCAATCAGAGGCCAGTAACACTTCAAAATTATTAAAATAAAAACAAAGTGTCCTGAGACCAATAACAAACTCCCACTTATGGAATTGTTACTGTACTGTTTAGACACATGATTTTATTTTATTAGTCCAACTACTCTCTGGGACAGAGGGATTGTTCTCATTTTAAACATGAGAAAACTGAGCTTAAAAAGGTTAAGTTGCTCAAAGTCTTATAAAATGTAAATGGTAGAGCTGAGATTTGAACCCAGGTTGTAGTAATTCTAAAATCCATGACCTTAAATTCTATGCTGTATAGCTTAGTAATATCCAAATTTGGGTGACTATTTGGAAGAGGAGGACATGAATGCTTTTTTTAAATATTAATAATTCTCAACTGTTTAATAATGTTGGAGGATCACCCTCTATAACAAGTTTTGTTCTACGCTCCATGTAGTATGCAAGGGTAATACTTTGCAATTTTTAAAATCACAGTATAGACTATGGGTTCATTCAATTAAAGTCAGTTATTAAAATAACCAAAAGATTTCACTATATAAAAGCCCATTGACAATAGCCCAAAGAGATTGCAACAAGACTCCCATGAGGAAGATAGTCTTTCTCTTAAAGGTATTTTTATTTTTTTAAAAATCAAGGGCACAAAAATTTTGTCAAAAAACACTAAGGAGTATCAACATATCAGAGACAAAAAGGTTTATCAAGGAAGGTTTATGGAAGGAAAATATTCTCCATACATGCAAATTCTAAGAAGAAAGACAAGGCATGGATGAACCCTACTTGACGACAGAAGTTGTGGGTACTAGAAAACATTGAATTACAGAATGACTTTTTAGACTAAATACTATGTTCGAGGGCCACTTCTGGTATAAAATGGCATGGATGAAAAAATACAAAATTGAGGTGTGTTTGGCTTGCAGACTATCAACCACAGAGTAACTTTGACTTTTCCAAGAATTGTGTTATATCATGTTCACTTGATAAAAAAATAAAGTATAAATTTTGCTTAATTCAGTGACATTGCTGGTTTTAAGAAGAACCTATTGGGGACAAATCTTTTTAAATTCAATATTGGTGATGCATTGGGCAAATTTTTACATTAATGACACTCTGCATCATCAAACTGCATAAATATTCCTTTAACTTATTTGCTACTGACCACTGTAGGTTGATAGAAGTAGGAGTCATGTGCATTCCAAATTTAAAAAGCAACTTTCTGTTTCAAATGAACAGCTCTTTAACTACCTTTTAACAATACAGACCCATTTAATATCTAATTTATTTAGAACTGAAGGAATATCACACAAAAAGTTCTACTTTTCTTGCACAGTAACAGTATGGAAGCTGCAGATTTCTAAGCAGTAATAGGAGAATAGTTCAGTCTTTCAGCCATTAGAGTAGACAGAGAATGCAGGAGTTCTTTTATGAAGACTGGTAATTATCGGCAACTTTTCTAAAATCTCACACGATTCCTTTTTTTTGGCAATCTAATAAAATCTTTATATTTGGGAAATGGGAGGAGGAAGTGTTTTAATAATCAAATATTAAACATAAGTTGCTAAAAAATGGCCCTGAGGCTCTCAGATATACTAAGAACTAACAAGCAAGTTTATACTGTACCTGGAAAGATAACAACCTCACAATCATGATGGTAAAAGGCAAACAGGGAGAGGTTAGAGGGTAGAATCCTGACTGTACAATCAGGCAACTAGATGTATAGAAAGAAGAGCCCTGGAGGGGCAGTTAGAATTGTCACCAGATCTGTCTTGGATAAGTCACTAAATGTCTCTAAGCCTCAGTTTCCTCATCTTTAGAAGACATGGTTTAGATCAGTGCTCTCTAAGGCATAGACTGATTTAAAATATCAGAGTTTCTAAACTGTCAGCAGGTGTTTTACATGCCAAGAAAGCTAGAATTGGACTTCATGTTTCTGAGTTCTAATTCACAGCAAGCATTGATATTTTCCATAACATTGTATATTGTAAATCTGTGCATAGCAAACATTCTCACAAATCCTTATTGTTATAGATTTTCTGGGAGCACAGTAGAAATAGACAAAGGGCATTAGGTTCATTGAAGATATTTTATTAATGAGACTTTCTTATATTATTAAAAATTACATATTAATATTATTTTTGAGATACTTTCATTATGCAATGGGACTGAAAACACAATGTACTAGTCACAAAGTGAAATGTAATTCCATTGCCTCCAAATACTTCTTCTGCACCCCATCCATTTAAAAATATTTGGATAACCACATAAAATGTCTAATATTCATCTACTTTTTCTGTGCACTTTTATATGGTTTAACCTGAACAAATTTGTGTGTGTATGTGTATCTGTGTGTATATGTGTGTGTGTGTGTGTGTAACATTAATTAAAATGTTAGATAAATCCAATTAATCAACCTGCATTATCAGAAACCTTACCAAACAAAGTAAACTTTTATGGGCTACTTACTCTATTTCTGTGGTCTTTCCGTATTCTGTAGCAGTACAGTTTAAATCAACATTTATATTTTTATTTATATTATTATTTTCCTAAGTACACACAGCAGGAAAGGATTTTAACATTGTCTTCATTGTTTCACAGGAAATATCAAAAATTAAGTAAGTATCTTGTCCAATGGGGACATAATTTTAATACGGGCTAAAGTCTTCTTGGGCTTAAAACTTGTTAGTACATTCAGAGAGAAATATGTAGAGTGATCCAGGCATATGTCTTTTATTGTCATTGAAACACAGTAGAATTTGGTCACTTTGATACTTACTTCAAATCCTAAAAAAAACCTGTGATTTCAAAAGTCAGTCGGCAATGCACATACCGTCTTTAGTCAATGATAACTTCTGTAAGCCCCTCAGCCTTTATGTCACTTTTACCCATACATATGATGCTTTGTATGTTCTTCAGGTAAGCTTATTGTTCTGGTTTGGTTTGACCTCTAAGTAGCCCATAAAATTGTGCTATTTTTCTATCTATCTCTTGCTTCTAATTTTGTCAGGCATTTAGTGATCAGGGTTTTGGTGGAAACTTGACCCTTGCCCAGCCCCAGGGGCATGAGTCTTGATTAGCAAAGACATTCCTCCTGGTATCCTTCTAATGCCTGTGATTGGCTGTGGAAAGTGCCAATGAGACTGGAGAAAAGCTGGGGGACTTAGAGAAAACATTCTTATTTGAAATCCACACACAGACACAGACACACACACACACACACACACACACACACACACACACACAGAGTCCTACTCTACCTTAGGATATAGTTATATGAGGATATGATACATGAAGCTACCGTATCCATCTTGTGATCACAACAGGTCAAAACTAAAGGCAAAAACCAATATACTAAGGATGGCAGAGTGAAGATGACCAGATTCTAAAGAATCTGAAGGCATCAAATTACCTCGCCTTTGGATTTTTGGTTATGCAACATAATGAACTGGTGTATTTTTTTCCTTGAAGAGGAAAACATTCTGACACAGATAAAAACTAAGTATTAAAACATCTTCCTGTTGATCTTACTTCCCAAGACTCCAGTAAATTGTAGTACACCGCAGAGATTACAGTAAGCATTCAGGAAACTAATTGCTAAGTATATGAATGGAAACAGAATGGACATCTTAGAAAGCCATTTCAATATGATGAAGCTGAACCTTCACTAAATCACTGTAAATGAGTCATGAAACTTTCAAAGAAATTGTGAGTTTTAGGCACTCTGCAACTTAATGAAAAATAGCAGATCTTTTTTGTGTTTGTGTGAATGTGTGTGTCTGTGTCTGCTTATATTTACATAAAACAGTCAATGAGATGGTTAATGCTGATTTTTTGAAATGAGTTTTTCCTAGTATTTCTTTCTTGGCAGAATTAGAGTAGATGATAAATTTCCTCACTTTTTATGCATGTTCCTGTATTTAGTGTAGGAGGGTAAAAAGCACCAAGAAGAAGGAGGAAGAGAAAAGACGCAATAAAAGATCATTTTGGAATCAGAAATTGATTACTAAGAAAAGTGACTTTAAGCAATCCACTTTTGGAGAAATTGTCATAATCAATAACTTCCCACAACTTGGTTCATGAACCTTATTTTTAGTTGAACTAGTAACAAAGGAAACAATTAGATATGATCACCAACCTTTTCATGCATTACTGCCAGTACAAATTAACTCCTACTACCAAGATTACTCCTTCTGTCTGTCAAAATCTGTGAAGTGACTTACTGCACTCAGGGCATAAATGTGTCTCCCTGACTGCATAAAACTGACACATACAAATCAATATTAATTAAAAAAAAAGATCAAAACTGTCCTCATTATCTTATTTGGCTGTCTCTCCAAAACAGAGTTACCATTTATGACAGAACACAACAGAGTCTGGACTCAACCAATTTCTCCAGCCAAATAATAAATGTTTTGTTTATTGGTTGGGTCAAAGTATCTGCTTCCTTAGCGACACAATTACTTACAGTATAACTGTTACAGTATAACTTTGAAACAGGACCCAACATCTAACTATAAATTTTATCTAGACTATCTGAGACACTTTGCCATATTTTTAAAAGTTTTGCTCAACACATTTGTACTCTCTATTCTCTCCGCTGCCAAAATACTCCTAATACGAGAAAAGAATAAAAATTTGTATCACAAGTCTGGGATCACTATGCTTTGTAGAATGTATAAGACATTCTGACATCTTCTATTATGTTTTAAAATCCATATTATTTTTCAATTTTATTATTGTTACATATTTATTTTAATAAAATTAATTTCCTGAAAGAAACAGGTGAGCTAAGGAGATGCCTCAGGTTCATTTGGTGGCTTTGCCAATCTGTGCCCGTGTATGAAGTGTGATGACAGCTCTTTTTCCTCCCACTCCTTCTCCACGATCTTCACGCTGCTTTCCACCGGCACTCTAAGGAAGAAAGTGGAAACGATTCCAGAGAAGGTTACCATCACTGGGATTACTTACTCTGGAATCCTCCCCCGAATCATCTCAAACCTGTTGACCTCCAGGAACAGAAAACACAGGATTGGAGTTTTCCTCTGTTCGGTCCTGGTCCCATTTACGCCTTAATGCCATCTCTGAGTCCTGGGACCCTATACGACGACGTGAGATTGTCTTTTTTTTTGCCATCAACACTCATTCAAAGGATACTAGTTTTAACGAGCTAGTGTTTACTTGCCAACAAATATCATGAACTAACTATATACCACCCACAAACAAAAAAAAAAAAGAGAAGAAAGATAGGTGGTCACTATATGAATATTAAATCCATCCCCTTTAAGCATAGATAATTTTATCACTTCTCTGCTCCCATTTTAACAAATTATGCTCAAGATAAAGGAAAATGAAGTACAGCTTAAACCTTTTGCTAAATGTTCCAAAGGGAAAGAATTTTACCTTTGAGAATTTTACATATATGTGTGTGTGTGTATGTATTTCTGACCTCAAATTTTCACTTATACATAGAGTGCATGAGTTCTGCAGTCCAAATGGTTTGGTTTACAGAAACCCAAGTCCGTATGATTGTAGGCAAATTATTTAATGTCCAAATCTCAGTTTTCTAATCTATTAAGTAGGCATAACAATAATACTTACCTAATAGTTCCCTTCAGAGGATTCAATGAGTCCTCAATAAGTGGTAGCTGCTACTGTTAGTAAATAATAACACTGGTAGAGTCTTACACTCACAGTTATCTAGACAATAATTTCATGAAATATTCTCTACAACATTACTTATTTCCACCTTTTCACTTTCAAGGTAAGAAAATCTAATCATCCAAGGTCAGCAAATAGACCTAAAATCCCCCAATTATATGGTGACATAGACTGGGCAATTGGAGAGGCTTTGTTCAAGGTCACTACAATTTGCTATAGCACATTTCAAAACTGTAGCAGGAGAAAAAAAAGCATAAGGAAAGCTGGTGACTTCCAAAGTAATACTAACTGATATTTTCACTACAGAAAGAGATGGCAAAGTGCACATTCTGTCTTCTGTGAGAGCATTTGTTTTTATTCTTGCATGAATGAGGTCATTTGCTACTTGAGCTAGAGTTTAAATGGCTCAGTATCTCATGCCTTTGTTGCTATCAGTTTATACAATTTAAATCTGAATGCCTTGGTTTCCTTCTAGGAATTAGTGAGCTATATACTTAATGTCACTGAACTTTAAAAATATGCATACTCTATTAACAGAATTAATAAGTCATTGCTAATGGAAGGTGGCAAACTAAACATAGGGAACTGGTCAGCATTTTTTGTCAGAAAATATTTCAAATAAGGTAATCTCCTGGTTCAGCAGTTTAAGTTAGCTGAGAAATGGGGAGAGGAGGTAGGGGGAATGTTTGAAGGATGAAAACACTCAATGAGCATTGGATAATCAGACTTAAAGCTGAGCACTTCTCATATCCATTACTTTTTCCAAAAACCCAGTGAGAAAGGCAATCTGAAGAAGAAAAAAAACTATCAATTTGTCCACTGTCAAAGACATTTTAAAAAATTTGAACCTTGTCTAACTGATGCAACCATCACATGATCCTTAAAACCCTCACTAGAGTTCCATCTTTTGCATTATTTCCTTATGGATAAAACAACCTTAGAATTCCTTTCAGTTTTAAATAGTAATCTACCTTGGACAGGACTGAGAAATGACTACTTTATACCAAATTTATTCGACAGAAAAATAATTCGATAGCAAATTTCCAGGGAATTACACCTTTGTGAAAGAATGTAGATTAATGGAAACATAAATAGTTTCCTCCTGCATAGAATCACCATTTATTCACTAGCCTTGGATCTAATTTTAGCCCAAGATTGCCCTTAAGCCAGAGCCAAACACAAACTGGAGTCCTTGTAGACACTGTAACCGTTCAGGGTTGGAATTCTCACCCACACTGGGCCTTTTCTTCCAAGTGTTATTTCCACTTTCACATCTCTTGAGAACATTTGTCTACTAGTCAAGACCTGAGATTTTAAATTGTAAATTTTAAAAGGTATTACTTATAAAATATAAGCTGTGTTTTTATAGTCAAAAAACTATATAAGAAGCTTTGTATTATAAAAAGCAATAATAATAGAAACATTATCACAATTAGTTTCCTGTACTTTGGTAAAAACAGAATAATATTTTAATAATGAAGCCAAGAAGGGACTATTTGTAAAATAGGAAATCCCTAATGTGGAAAGAACATTCTCATAGGTGCTTATCTCTCCAAATATAAATACCTGGTCATTGTATGTTATATAAGGAAATATTTTCTTTCTAACAACAACAATAATAATTGTAGCAAGGCAACATCACTAGTAATCACAGCTATTATCTGTTGAGAATCTATTAAATCTGAATTACTCCATTCTACACTTTATATACCTTTTTCTGACCTGTTTTCCCCATTTTATACATGATCAAATTGAGGTCCAGACTACTTAAGTGACTTCCCTAAAGCAAAATCAAAGTAGAGAGTTGTCACCTACTTAATTAGTTGTCCTGCACTTTAATATATACAGATTCATAAAAATATGATTATAGTTGTATGAAACTGCAAAAATGCTATTCTTTTCTTGGGAAGTAAACACAGGCTTAGCACATAATATTAAAGACAGCATGGCGTGGTACAGGATAAAATTAATTCTCTTCAAAATTACAGCAATAAATGATCACAAAGGGCAAAAAAAGATAACTGAATCATAATTTTCTGACTGAATCACTTGACGTTTCTCTATTCACTGCTTTGTGCACCACATTCTGTCTTCTCAATGAAAAGCAACTGTGGGCAGGCAGTCCCCAATTGAGCATGCAGCTGGAAGGCATCTAGCATCATGGTTAATTAGACAGGCTTCAGAATCCTAGCTCCATCATGCATTAGCTAGGCAATCTTGGGCAAGAACTTAATCTCTCCAAACCTCAGTACTCATCCATAAAATGAAGTTGATAATAGTATCTATATGAAATGGCTATTGCTAGGATTAAATCAGATAATGCAAGTGAAGGTGCAGCACATTGGGTGGTACATAATAAGTACTCAGTAAATTATAGATATTTTTACAGTTATAGCTGCCCCTCCACAATTCAAAAGGAACTTCCTTCATTTCATCCTCCCCATGTACCACTACTAATAAATAAGTGCCTTCTATTCCTTTCCTTTACTCTCCTTCCCTTCCTTTTTCTCGTTTCATGGAGGAATCCAAATCTAATTTGAACGTGGCCTTCCCCTTTCAATGTTGGCATAGCCCATCATTTCTTGATTCACCACAGGGTTAATAGATGGTGGAGCAATGTATGGTGGTAATTAAAAAACACTTAGTCAAGGAGACAGAATTCCTTCCTCTCACTGCCAATGGGACAGCTAACCCAGCCTCCTCCCTGCTCAGATCACAGGAGCACCCAGCAGGGACTAGAAGATAGGGAAGCCTCATTCCAACTTCAGAGCTACAACATGTTTTCTTGGCATCCAAATTTGCATTTCTGAATCAACCGTGCCACAGAAAAATTGCTACAAATGGCACTAAAGTTCTAAGGTTATCGTACATTATTACCTGCCTCAAGGACCTTAAGGATTAAGCAGGCTTTCATGAGCTCACTGGTATGAGGAACTGGAGACCAAGTGTACTACTATATCAATGCAAAAATGAGGTCTGTGTTACAAGCAACCAGCTCACAAAAGCACTTTTGAAACACAATGCACTCAGAGACTGGGGGCCGCCTTTTCCTTTCTTTTGGCTGGGCCCTCTCTGGCCAGTAGGGGGCTAATGTGAGTCATCCCTCTTATTAGATGCTCTTAGGGCTCACTGTTCTGAAATTAGGATACATTTGAAGGGAAGGATCATATTCTCCTCTACTCCTACAGTATCTGTAGAGAGAGTGTCTAGAAATGAGAAAGACCATTTCAAGAGCTGATCAATATCCTGTTGTGCAAGATAGATGAAGGTAGTGGGTCGGAAGCAGAAATTAAAAAAAAAAAAAAAAGGAGCAGAAATGGGGAATTGTTGAACACTCATTAGCTTCCTTAACCCCATTCATTGTGTCTGGAGACTGCTCACACTCCTGAGATAAGCAAAGAGGGTGAACTCTAGGAAGTATATTCAAGTGTAAAAATTAACTCAAACAACACACTTTTCTCGTACACTCCGTGTTTCAGGGTACGTTATCATGAGTGGTAAAGCAAGACAGAGACTGGCATTAGAAGGTGTAGCTTTGAGACACACTCATATGTAATGGGTCAGTTAGGCTGTGCAGGAATCAGAAAGATCACCACAGTCCCGAAGCGTTTTTGCACTCAAGCCACTGACTTCTGGCTTGTCTTTCTGAAGAACTTCTTTCCTGTTGGCCAGAGTTCACTTGGCATATTCTTGGCCGTTGAGATGGGAGTGAGGGGATCAAGCAAACAGGAGGGCAGAAAGGGAACAGAGATTGTTCACATCTGGAGTAAAGCTCTCCAATTCGTATAGATTTCTCTGTGGGACGTGTGGTGGAAACAAACCTCTTGAAGGTTCCATCTCTTGCCATGGTCCTCTTTTAATTCTGTTTCCTCTCACCCTAAGCCAGTCTAGATTGTAGAATTCCAAGTTTGATTCAGACATCAAAGCCAGTGAGGACACACTTGATGTATCTCATCCTCTCTTCCTAACAGACTTTAATAATACTTCTCAAGGCAGGTCAAGATTCTTTGGTAATTTTCTCTACTTCATCATTCCTGAACAGGCTTTTCTACATGGGTGGTAATAATAATAATAATAATAATACCAATGCTTCTATGTGCTAATCTTCTAATCCTTTTACATATATTACTTCCTTTAATCCTATGAACAAACCCTATCAGATAGGACAGTTACTAGCAACATCTTAGAGATGAGGAAACTGAAACACACTGTAGTTGAGCAACTTGCCCAAGACTCACAGCCAGGAGGAAGAGTATATGGGCTGTGAGCCCAAAGAGTCTGTCTCATCCCTGTCACCAACAGGGAGGATCCCAGCTGCTGATAAGCACCACTATCTCTGCTACGACTACCAGCAGCCTCCATTTTATAGTTGCACTTACTATGCACCAGACATGATATTAAGGATCTCACAAGCATCATTTCACTTAGTCTTCAAAACAACATCATCAGGTGGGTGCAGTCCCCATGTGTAGATAAAGAAACAGAGGCTTGGCAGGGTTTAGTTTAGTGGGTTGTCAGAGGTCACACATTCAGTAATAAACCATCCAAGACTGGAACCCATGTTTCAGTCTCCAAAGGCTATCCTTTTACCCAGCACACCATATCGCCCCCACAGAAAGGCTCCACCCAACCACCCCTGGAAATACCACACACCTCTTTTAGCACACTGTGCAGCATTGATGAGGTTAAACAGCAAAGACAATTACATATCACTGCATTGCTAATATCTCTATGAATAAAATGTCTATTTGATTTTCATTTAACCTCAAAAGAATCTGATTACCAAATAACCATTGAAGAATTATTGGCAATTATGTTCTGTAATTTTGGCTCCTGTTAATGTCATTAGCATGCAGCCTTTCATATTTAGTCCTATTAATTAATCCCCATAAGCATAGAAAGTTATAATCAATACAACAAAGGCTCCATGGTAAATTACAAATAATCTCCAAATCCCTCAAACAGTTTTCAGGGCTCCTTGGGCTTCCTTGGTTAGGATATATTTAGTTCGGGAGCTGGAAGAGTCTGTGGTAATTGATAGCTCCTTACCCAGAATCACCTATCTCACTAATGTGCATAATTAGGCAAATGCTTAGAATTGGAGTCCCAACTGCCACTGACAACTATAAATTCCTGTAGGGCAATAAAAATAATTAACTGTTTGAGTCAAGAGACCCCCAAATCAGATATACAACTTTTCAATTCTCTGAGCAATAAATTGCTTCAGGTAACAACTACTGTCGATGAGTGTCTGGTTTTAGTTTTGCAGAAGTTAAATATGGTAAGTATGTCTAATGCTGAAAGTCCAACAAAGAAAGATTCCTGATGGCTCAATCTCACATATAGGCAAGATAAACAGGTATACTGACAGTGATGCTAGGAATGGATGGATGCTTTGTAAAAAACTGGTCTCCAAATTTTATGTTTTTCAAAATCTCCCACTCTATCCTCAGGTTTTCTTTCACACGTTTTATCAAACTCTAACTTATAAGTCTGTGTTACAGAAAATCTATTTTGTCTTTGTGATTTTAAACATCTACATTGATATACATCAGATTTTTAAAATGGTTACATTCATATATTTAATCTGAAACAACTACTGCTATAGTAATCCAAAAATGCAGCAAGTTGCCTCAGAAGTGGTTCATTACAAGAAGGTGGCAGGACAACTCATTCTGCATTGTTGAGAATTGGACTGGTTGGGTTCTGAGGCCCTGCCCTACGTGAGAATCTCAAAGTCAATGAATCCCATTCTTTATGCCACAGAGAAAAAGGGTCAGAACTTGCTCCCTCTTGGCATCCTGTGCCCTTTCCTGATTCCATTCTTGTTCTGGATGATTTCCCAGGAATTAGTGCATAACCCCCTGCAGCTGCCTGGCCTCAGAAACAATTTGGGAGGAGATAACAGAGGCTCAAAATAAATAAAATACCTATCAAAACATCATTGCATCAAATATAACAGAGAATATGTACATCTTTAAAGAATTCAAAAAGAGCAATAATATGATAATTTTAGGCAGCATCCACAAATTGGCTTCTTCAGATAAGTAACTGTTAGTGGAGAAATAAATCTAACTTGTAATTTAGAAGAATTAGTTTGCAGAATTGTAATATTTAAGATCTGAATATAACTTGAAAGGTCATCTGAAGCCAACCTTCCATTTACGAATGAGGAAGCTGGGATTCAGAAAGGGTAAATAACTTGTCCAAGGTCACCAAGTAAATGGATGGTTGAAACTGAACTGGAAACTGAGAAATCTTAAACACCCCATCTGTCACCACCCCCAAACTAAATTGTTAGTTCAAGTTAAAATTTTATTACAGAGCATGATTACAGACTTACAGTTTTAAAATAAAAGATTCTATCCTAACATCACTGACAGCCACAGTCAGCATGGATTCTCAGTCTTCAGTCTTGTCAACATGCAGAATTAAGATACGCGTAGCCACTGGGAGTGTGAACTAAAATGCCACACATTGGGATGAAAGATCTGACTAGGTCCTGTAGTTCATACTCTACAAGTTTTCAGTAAGTTTTACACAAACTGAAATAATAATAATAATAATAATGGATGATAATGACAGGAAATAATATTCAGAGCCCTCATCTGACCTGCAGTCATTTTTTTTCATTTGTTTTTTGGCAGCTTCCTCAGCTTTTTACTTTCTTTTCTTTGTTTGTCTGAATTAGTTGCTAATAGTTAAAAATTATAAAATGTCACATATAACCTGACTACACTTTTCTTATATGTAGCTTACTGGTTGTTACAAAGCAAAGAAAGAGAGAGAGAGAGAGAGAGAGAGAGAGAGAGAGGGAGGCAGGAAGGAGAGAGGAAGGAAGAGAAGGGAAGGGAAAGGAAGGAGAACCTAGGCCTTCCTTCCCCGCCTAACTCAGCAGCGTTTGAGTTCCTGACTCCGCTTCAATGTTGCCTTAGTCCAGTACCACCAAAGTTTCTATACAAGTCATTCTTCTAATCACCACCAAAATACTGATAAAAGCATTAATTAGCTAGCTTAAGTGGATTTAGATGTCTTTGAAATTAAAAATATGTCTCACCTTTCTAGCTTCAAATAGAATAAGAAATAAATGTGCAAAATGTCATACTCAACAACTAAGCTTATTATAAGACAGAATGTATTATGGAGGATGCATATTCCCTCATGTATAATGGTTATGGGACCAGCTTTTCTCTGTTGTATTTACTCTTTCTTAAGAGCTAGCTACACAATAAGAACAAATTTTGAAAATATAGAACAAAAGAAGACATTCCGACTTAAGAAGAGGAGGGGGAGGAAGAGGAGGTGGTGGCACTGGCATAATTAGTACCTAAAGTCTCCCTTTAGATCTCTGGGAGATGGGTCACATGTGCAAAGCCAGGCCTCTGAAAGCCTTAACATTTACCCAGAGATAGCATGCAGGCTTTGGATGTAATGTTTCTTTGTGCTCCCTTTCATCACATTTATAGAACCATTTTCACAATTTTGAGTAAATAAGAGCCAATACCTGAATATTTAATCCATTAAACACTATTGTATACATTTGTGATTGTGAAAGGATAAACTTGTGCTCTCCGTTGTAGGTTGGACTGAGTTAGCAAAATACATTGTGTTAAAGAGAAAAATAATCCTTTAGGGTGTTATTCCATCTTTCCCCAGAGAAGGGCTTGTAAAGACACTGGGAAAAACAAACTTCCTAGTGATGGCAGCACAACCCAGCTACTGGTGGAAGTTGTAACTGCCTTGCATGGGAGTTAACAAAAGCTGGCCAGCAAGCATGCAGGAAGCTGCAATTCCCAGAACAAGGTAGGCTCCACCCCATATACCACCTTTTCAGGCTCCACCCCATATACAATCTTTTCAGCACATCTTAGGACAGAACATAGTCTGTCCTTGGATGTGCAAGAGTGTGGAAAGGTATGCATGATTCCCAGCTTTTATGAAGATTCCAGCATTAAAGAGTGGAAGCATCTTTGTTCAGCTTTCTAACAACCTACCTGCACTTGGCCAGGAAGGAGGGAAAAAAATAATCGTACAATTAAATAAGTCATTTTCCGGACAAAAGAAGAACTTGGAACATGACACACTTAATCAAAACTTTCCAGGAGTCACTTCTCCAGGAAGCTTAAGAGATATGGCCATCTGACCTACTCTGGAAAACTGAGGGCTGACGCCTCCTCCACTGTGTATCACCCAGCAAGGTGCCTGGCAAACAGTAAGAACAAGGAAGAACCGAAACTGAACCCAGTCTGCCTGCTTTAAAACAGTTACCCTGAGTACAGAATCTATTAAGGTGCTATTTCATATACACGTTGTTACGAGTGCTGACTCAGACTCAAACAGCCTTTTCAGCATTTTAATTTCAATCCAATTGAATGATTTCACAAAGTAAGCTGAGGAAATAAATTCAGATAAATTAACAATAGATAAAAGAGCATCTAAGTCCTCAAGAAATAATAATTCTTTGGCCTGCCTATCATTTCTGTTTGTATAATTTTTCCTTTCCTCTAAGGTTCACAACACTTAGCCTTCTGAAGATGTAAATACACTGCACAGGGTGTTAACCTCTGCCAACGGAAATAAAACTGTAAATGATTTGGTTCTGTGATTATTTAACATATAAACATGTACTCATTGAGAAAAATGATGTCTGGACAACTGACATTGTATTTCTGCCAAATACCAAGCTAATGTTCATAAAATCTTACTGGAGGGCACCCAATGCTAACTATAGGATTTCAAACTGCTGATTCGCAGAGAGATGAATCATGAAGCAACCTACATTGTATGGCTAATCAGAATTCCCGTCTTTACCCGTGCTCTGAAAAGAAGCCTAAAATTTCTACTTGGAAGCCACTTCAGAAAGCTTTCATTAATTTAAATTTCAGAGCAGATTTCTCCCCATTATGTGTATTCAACTAAAGGCCTATTAAACA
Organism: Daubentonia madagascariensis; assembly: GCA_023783475.1. NCBI lineage: Eukaryota > Metazoa > Chordata > Mammalia > Primates > Daubentoniidae > Daubentonia > Daubentonia madagascariensis. The sequence goes on from JAKFHU010001035.1 coordinate 43,438,562, forward strand.
CAACATCATGATAAAAGTGAAAAAATACCAGGTTTTTCCAAGCATCCATTTTGTTGTATTCCAGAATCCAGAGGCATTGAAAATCCAGGGATTGCTGTATTACTTAGAATATTTTGAAGACAAAAAGCACTGGTAATAATTTGTTGATTTCCAATTCTCTGCAATTTATTTAAAACATGTGAAACAAGTGATTCCATGTTCCTTAATGCTGCCCCCAAATTAAGCAATTTAATAGTTGATAATTAGATACATTTATTTCTAATTTAAAGACCATCTTTATTTGGCATGCTCTTTATAGAGACACTATTCAACTGAATCCTATTAAAACTTACATGGTTTATTTATTACATTTCATCGGAGGAAAATGCACATATTACAAAAGCTGCATTATTTAATCTTGGTGTTTATTTGTATGATTAATGAGTTTATAGGTGTAGTATTATTTGAACATTGTGAAATATATGTAACTTTTCTTCCTTCTACCTTTAATATTTGGGGAAAAGGGTTTTATTAGGGTTTGTAAGATGGCTAAGACTGTAGAACAAAAATAGATAAGATAAAAATTAAATTAAAAAGGCTAAAATAGTATAATTCTCTTGATTTTACACATATACAGGAGAGGAACAAGTTTTGAGGAAATCACAAATGGGAAATAGACATGTTAAGCATGTTGAACCAGGAAGGCTCCCAGCAAAAACAAATGAGATGCTGTACTGCCTCTCCATTATGGCCAACACAAAAGGAGAAAAGAAAACAACAGCACCACAGCAGTCTACAAATAAATAATGCCCCCTGTGCATGTCTTGATTTTCAGTCTAGAGCCTGGCAGTGAAACCTCAGGGACTCTGTCACCCACTTACAGCCCAGCTTCACATGATACAGAATGATTATTAGCAGCATTATTATGACCATTTCTAGTTATCTTTTCTTTTCTTATCTCTCTTCTGAAGCTGATACAAGAAGAGATTACCTGAAAATGAAGAAAATAAATACCAGAAAAGGTTAAAATAGGAAAACTGCATGTTTTCAGGAAATGTTATAAGACTGATTAGATAGGGTAATAAAAAGTATTAAATGATTATATCACGTTCCATGAAGCCTGACAAGGTAATCCCCTAAGTGAGAGAATTTTTTACAGCTGCAAATTTCTAGCTGTGTGTAAAGTGTGACTGACAAGCCACAAACATAAATTAGTGAAACCAAAAGGAAGTCATATAGCAGCTCATTATTTTACCATTTTCTACATTTCAATAAATTCATGATGACAAGCTGGGGGGGTGGATTCCCAAAGACATTAATGTACTAGTTTAATAGAACAATAAAATAATATTACATAAAAATATATGGCTCTGATAAAAAATATTAAATTAATATACCATAAAAGGAAAATGAGTAGGCGATTCATTCACTATTCATTCACAATTTCTTAAATTATAAAAATGAAAGCAGCCTGGTTCTCTTTAAAAGACAAAAATAATACCATTTAGTGGTTTGGTAATCAAGCCTGTTTGAGGGATCACTGATCTGATTAGATGTTGATCTCACTTCTATATAATTTTAACGTTACAGTATGCTTCTTGTTCACCATATGTATATGCACATTCTCTTACTATTTATTAAACATAAGTTTATATCAAACTGGCTTTAAGAATCTTACAGTAAATTTGTCAGACCCCAAATTCAACATCCCATACTACTGCAAAGTGAGACATAGAATCAACTGCTTTTTTCCTGAGCAATGAATTCTTTGTCTTCTAAAATGTTGCAATTTTCTCTATGTCATATAAAATAGTATGGATGGAATATGAATTATCAGGAAAATTTCCTCAATTATCCATTTCACTTTGTAATACGAACACAGCCTATATTTATAACCATAAATTCAAAAAGAAAATGCTTTAAATATATATCAGCCTAGCGTAATCTAAGTATATTGTTTTTCTGTGGTTCCTTTTCAGAACTGAATATCAAGATACAGTCCACTGTGCCGAAAGCCCCCAGCTTTCCAAAAATTGAAAGCCTGTGCCAGTAAATCACAACTGTTTTACCATATGCCCCTTTGTTCTGCCAAGCATTACCAGCCTGTTCTACTTTTAAGCAAATTTCATTATATTATAGCTCAGAGCAATGCTCATTAAAAAGTATTACTGAAAAATGTCAAGTTGTTTTTATATAGAAACTGGAATTTATTTTCTCCTGAAAAGTCAGGTATTTATTGAACACAAGACATTTTTAAAACATTGCTCTCATTTCACAAGTCGCTTTAACTTAATGATTATCTGAAGTACTTTTTGTCTTGCACCAGTTAATGTTCACTAGTATCTCCCATTGATGTAAATCAACCCTTACCTTTCTGGAATCAACCTAGACTCAGATTAGTGGAAAATTTCTCCTTCACAACCATATTCATTCTTCCATTGATCAATCAGCCTATTCTCCTGGCTCCCAGGGCCTTCATGATAATTGCCCCACTGGACAAACTTTAGGTGACTATAAACTTCATTACAGCCTGTTCACGTTATATAGTATAATACAGTCCAAAGAACACCAGATGAGAAATCTCAACACCACCACTTTTAGTTGTGTGACCCTCAACAAGTCACTTAACCTTTCAAAGTCTCGGTTTCTTCATCTGTAAAATGGAATGACAACACCCTGCCCTGCTTTTTGAACCCAATTATTGCCAGCACAAAATTCAGTAATGCATGTTCCAACATTATTTATCCCATTTACCAAACCAAACACAAAATCGGAAAGTTTCATTTTAAAGCACCAAGCTCCTTCGCAAGGAACAGTTTTTCCTTCTCTTCTGATAGTAAAAGTCAGTGGCCAGAAGAGTCTGTGATCCAAGAAAGACAGGATTAATTTTTATTACCTAGTGTAATTAAGTTTAGCATTTGATTCTAGGCCCAATGAAGATTCATAAAATGTTGGGCTTTAAACCATGAAAACAGCAAGCCACTCTTCCTTCCTCTGAGGAGAAAGAATGTTTTTAATTGCATAAGGAAAATCAGACATACTCAAACTGGATCACACTATACATTTAAACTAACAATAAAAACAATAATAGAAATAATAATCATTACTAATCCAGTTATTCTGCAATCCTAGGCCAAATCATTCTCTGAAGATTCGTGGAGCCTTCCTAAACTGAGGGCCAATCCTTAGCTGAGTCATGTTGTGAGGCCTCCTTTACTTTAATCTCCTGAATTTCCATGCAGTGAAATCAGGACAAAATGGAAATCAAGGTCACTTTTGATGGAAAAGAGGTGACAAAAAGATAGCTAAAGGGACAGGAAACGGGATAGGGGTGGAATGGGAAAGAACAGACCTACTTAATTTGACTTGCTAATGTTTATGAAGAGACTCTGAGCAGAACTGTAGGTGGATTATCCACAGAGAGCCCTCAGGCCTTTCTTTGCACTTTCTTACCCTACAGTCTCTTTCCTTCCCACAGGCATCGTTCTCTGTATTGTCTTTCTCCTTAGCAATGACAGAAGTTGTCCAAATCACCCATCATGAGTCTTTTGCCCTACTGTCTCAAGGTATGGCTTCACCTAAAATATAGTTATAAGCATAGAGCTTTCCATCTCACAAATATAGGGGTGATAGTGAAGCTCAGAGTGAAGCAAAGTGCATTTTGGATGCCAGTATAGAAATTTTGTTCATTCAAGTACATTAAACAGCATCAGTTTAGAAAGAACTCAAATAGGATGACAAGAAAACCTTAAGACTTCACTAGATAAATAAATAAAGGCACTTTCGATATTCTTTTTTTATTTGAAATTTTTTTTATTTTTATAGATTTACGGGGTACAAGTGTAGTTTTGTTACATGAATATAGTTCATAGTGGTGAAGTCTGGGCTTTTACTGTAACCATCACCTGAATAGTGTACACTGTACCCATTAAGTAATTTTTCATCCCTCACTTCCTTCCCACCCTCCTATCCTTTCACCCTTCCAAGTCTCCAATATCTATAATTCTACTCTATATTCATGGTACACATTATTTAGCTCCCACTTACACGTGAGATCATGAAGTATTTGCTTTCTGTTTCTGAGTTATTTCACTTAAGATAATGGCCTCCATTTCCATCCATGTTGCTACAAAAGACATGATTTAATTCTTTTTTATGGCTGAGGAGTAGTCCATGGCATGTGTATGCGTGTGTGTGTGTGTGTATATATAAAATATATATACACATTTTCTTTATTCAATTATCCATTGATGGACACTTAGGTTGATTCCACATCTTTGCTATTGCGAATGGCACTTTCCATATTCTATTAAGAGATACTTATCAAGAGCTTGAAAATGTCCATACCCTTTTTCCTAGTAATTCACATCAGGGAATGTATCCTAAAGAAACACAGATGGTATTTTTTTTTTTTTTGTATAAAAGTATTCATTGCAGAATTATTTAGATGGGAAAGGCTTTGGAAACAACCTAAATATCTAATAATAGTGAAACAATAAGTATATTAGGGTATTTACATGAAGGATAGGTGGTTGATAATAAAAATGTTAGTGGAATAGAAAAAAATATTCTCTTATGTTAAGATCTACATCATCTCCAAATTTTTTGTTTACAATATATACATAAGATTAGGACATAAAATCAAGATTTAGCAATGTTGGAAGTGTAGATGCCTTTTTACTCTCTTCTTTAGAGCACTTTTTGCATGTTCCTAATAAAATCAATAAATGTTATATTGTTATAAATACAATCCATGTATGTTGAGTATTTGTGTGTTAAAACCGAAAGCCTAATCTTTAGCTGGCAGTCTTTGAAAAATGGCTATGTTGCTGTGGCTGAAGAATGCTTTGAAGAAAAGAGGTGCGGCATACTAATGTGAGAAACTAAGTTTTGTTTTTAAATGGGATGGTTTTCTTAGGGACACTCTGAAGTCAATCTTTTTCCTCCTGAATGACAGAATTTCTATATTAAAACAGTATGTAGAAACAAACAGTGCCTTTCAATTGTGCAGAGAAGCACATTTAGTACCCAACTACAGAATTTCACATAATTATGGAACCTTTAGTCCAGGTTCAAATACCTGAGTTAAGTAGAAATAGTTATAGAAGCAGTCAAAAAAGGGTTATGCCGTATACACAGACCAGCACAGGGTGAGGCCTGTGAAGGACGAAAGAAAATTAAAAATATAGGAAACAAAGAGTGCAGGAGGAAAAGGAGAACAAATTGATAATAATTTTGCAACTAGACAAACACTGGAATGAGCAAATAACTCAACCCTAGAGAAATACAGAATGCTTGAGGTGACAGAGATCCCAGTTACCCTAATTTGATCATTACACATTGCATACATGTATCAAAATATCACATGTGCCCCCAATATATGTACAACTATTTTATCAATTAAAAAGAAAAATACAGAATAAGTCATATCTATCATTACACATACAATTATCATCCCTAAAATTTCTCAATAAAGTACCTTAATCAAATGTTGTTTAGTATAGTAATACCTGAATCCAGGTAAACCTACCAATTATCTTGTCACTAGAATGGTGCTCAAGTAGTGATGGCCTTTGCATGGGCATGTCCAAGGAAAAGCTGATGGCTACCTCCCCTCCAGTGGCTCTCAGGAGGGGAGGTAACATTTGATGGCCTCACTATTTTCCAAGAACTAGGTCCTCTTTCTAATATTAGCCCATAAGAGCTCCTGACACATTCACAAAAGAGACAGGTAGCAAGAATAATGACATTATTTTCATTCTCTTACTCGAAGCAATCTATATACTTTTAGAATGCAACAGACAGCTCTCCTGCATTATTACAGATGTTTCTGGAATCTGCAGTTGGAGGAGATTAGTGAGGTCTTTATCTACCTCAAAATTTCTAAGTTCTCTAAAACTAAAACAAGAAGCAGAAATAGTTTAACAAACTCAGGGACCAGACTCAACACATCAAACATCACTTTCCTAGACTCAAAGTATGTTGAATTCTCTTTTCCTTATGGTTCATCTCATTTTATGGCACAGCTGCAATTATGGTGCTTCAAAATGCTGACCTTTACTTGATGGCTGACTCTCTCATGACCAAGATTAATTAGTGGAAAGATCAAGTCTAGATGCTAATGAAAGATAAAGGCTATCATTTAATGCAATAAAATTTTATTCATTAAACAGCAAGAAACAAAGGCTCACTGTATCTTCCTTCGTATAACACAGCTTTTTTTTTTCTTTTTAGAAATAGAGTCTCTCTATGTTGCCCAGGCTGGACTCAAGTGATCCTCCCACCTCAGTCTCCCCAGTAGCTGGGACTATAGGTGAGGCGCATACCACCACACCTGGCTTATAAGCTATTTTTAAATAGCCATTATTCTGGCTTTTTTTAATCCACCCAGAAATGAATTACATTGGTGGCATTCTTTGCTACTTCATTGTTTCTTTTTCCAGAGTAATATGGTCTCTTTTCCTTTTGTCCACACAGGTTCTGAAAATCAGTTTCATGTCAGGATGTAAAAACTAAAAAGGCACCTTTGAGAGCTTTCACTTATCTGTTCTCACCAACCTAATCACAAAGGTACTGCTCCCAAGATGACCAGGTAATATGAGTATTGTCTATTCCAACATAAGGATTCTTTCCAAGGCAATTTGAAATCAACTAGGCTGAGAGTGACTAAAGTTTTTATCTCATAAAAGTACTGGCCCAAAGGAATGTATCAGAAACCTGTGCACAAGAGTTTATTAGAGTTGTTTATTAACCTAAGGATTATCTTCAAACCAAGAATAAAAAGCAACCATTGACTCTCGGCAAAAGCATAAATATGAGAGCAATAGTGTGCACAGGTGACTTCTAAACCAAAAAAACAATTTTTAATATTTCTCACTAATAAACAAATCATCTCTAATAGTGCAATATTAAAGGTAAACTGTATACATATATTGACCATGTATATTTCAAGGTAACAATGAATGTCACTCATACCAATTTTTGTTTATTCGTTTGTTTAAATTTAGAACTTTTAAATCCCACAGTGCACTGGGCACAAAGTCGTACTGAAAAGTTAAAAGTGGCACTGATGGGAGAATAGGTCAGGAGACTTCCACAGCTCTGGAATATGTTCTACATAAGGATTGTGTATTTTTATCTTAGGCTTCTAAATAACTTACACATAATCCAAAAAACTAGCACAAAAGAAGAGGCATTACCCAGGAATCAGCTACCACTTCTGCCACCATCTTGGCATATGATCTGGGGCAAGTCAATTAATCACTCTGCATCTCAGGTTCTGGATCTACCAGCTGAGGCAATCAAGTAGTTTGCATGAATCCAATGAGACAATGCATGAGAAAGAACACTGAAAATAACCTATGTTGTGAAAATGCAAGACATAATGAAAGGGCTCAAATGTCAGGAACATCAGTAAGTTTGAGAATAAACCCTTTATGGTCTATTTTTGCTTCAGTTCAGGAGATGAGGGTAAATATGCTTATGCTATTCAATTCTGTAAATAGCAGTGGTAGGAAAACTGTGGCCTAGAGTTTTGTTAATTAATCTGGAACCTCTCCTGACCAGTGCTTAGCACTATCAATCTAACTAAGCTGTGTGTGTGTGTGTATGTGCGTGTGAGAGAGTGCACACGTGTGTGATTTAATTACTCAGCAACTGCCAAGGATCACTGAGGTGAAGATCACTCCCATATTATATCAAGTACCACCAGTTATTTGGAGAGACAGGTGTTCTCCGCTTACAAGTCTCAGGAAGCTGCCTCTAGGAGAATTACAGCTCTGGCACAAGCAGATCATAGACTCAGTTTACGCTTCAAGAAACTCTATTTAGTGGTGACTGCACACAGGTCATTTTTTAAAATCTCGCTGCACACAGCCTGATCCTGTACTACTCAAACACGTCAATTGTTATGATTCGTTGTTCTTCAAAGGCCTCAAGTTGGTGTTCAATATTCCACTGGGAGCTTGGAAAATGCATCTGTCCCTTTACTGAGTTATTAGGCAAGTTTCAACACGTCTTTTCATCAGCATGAGAGAGCCCAGAGAACCTAGCCTCTGTAAATTCAGAGAAGGGACCTTGTATTTTATGGCACAAGGGAAGGGTGTTAGTCACACATGATTTGTTCCCAGCTATAGGCCCCTGTTCAGGCTCTTCTCTTCTCTTGGTTCCTTCTGCCCCACCAGCCAAATTCCTAGCCAAATCTTACCTCTTCCCCCAGACCTACACAGAGTCTTGTCTCCTTTATGAAGACTTTTCCAATAAGGAGAAGTATCTCCTCCAGTGGACTTTATAGAGCTGTTGTCAGGCTCCTCTTCCCCCTCAAAACCACCCTTTCTCATGCTCCTTTCTTGTTAAGCCACTATCCACCTAACCACACTTACTATCACCTTCACATCCAATCACTTAAAAAAGTCTTACAGAATCTGTGATCCCAATACTTTCATAGAAGAAAAAAAAATTAAAAATCCCTGTAGCCAATTGTAGCAGTGATTTTCAATTGTGTGAATATTGTGGGTGGGTTGGGTTGGTGGGGAACATAAAAACTGCAAGGCAGGAGTGATAGGCAGGGTGGCAGGGCACACATAGAGTGATGGGTCCTTCCAGGGCTGCCTTCTCTACGGGGAGGTGAGATACATTGCTTAAAGCCAGCACCCCAATCTATTTGCATTGCTCATGCCTTAGCTCAGGAGCTTCTTGTCACTCACTCACAACCTCCCCACTGACGTTCCCACTCCAGTCCCCATTCTCGTAAGCATGACCCCAAGCAGCCAATCCTACCTTGCTTGCTGAATGACCTTTTTAAATACATGACTGGTTGTGTCAAGCCATTCTTAAGTCCTTCAGTGTCTCTCCATCCCCTTGAAGATTAATTCTCCAACAAGGTCAAGAAGGCTATCATTCCTGCCCTGGCCTTTCCTAGCTTGTAGCCCCTTCTGTTCCCTTTCCCTGCTCCTCTCCTCCTTTCCTGGCCCAGCTCTCTAAGCATCAGCCAGCCCTGCAGCACTTTTTGAAGTTCTCTAAATGGCACCAGCTTCTTGCTTTTAGAGCTTTTACACAAGCTGGCTGACTCCTGCTCCACCTTGTCTGACTAAATAGGCTATTTACCTACTGTTCTTTAAGACCCTTTTCATGTATCACCTCCTCCTTGAGCCCTCCCTTGACCTCTGAAGGCTTTTTAGGAGCCTCCCTTCCTTTTCTTTGAGCATTAAAAGTACCATGGCCCTATCACAATCTATCACACACTACTTTATTTACCTGTTTAGCTTTTGTCACCATCGCACTGAACTAACAGCTTTTTAAGTAAAAGAAGGTGTGTCTTACTTTTTCTTTTTTTTTTTTTTTTTGGTATCTTCAATGTCTAGGATTGTATTTAGTGCCAGGGAATGAATGAATGAATGAACAAATGAATGAATGTCATTCTGAAAAGCCGTGACAAAGTACAGTGAGACAGAGCAGTGCAGTGGAGAGGTTATGAAACACACTGAGCAGTTCTGTGAACCTGGACAAGTCAAACTCCTTTATGGTCAGCTTCCTCAGATTTATAATAACTAATAATATAATCGCCTACCTACCTTTCCAGGTTTCTGTGAGAACAGACTAGTTCCCATAATCGAAAGCTATATGGTGTTACCATTAATTAGTCCCAGTTGGTTAGTTCATTTCCTGACTGCCCAAAATACTCTCTGGACAATGGATTTTCAACTTTAGTATCAGAGACAGCTGGGGTCAGGTCTACCTGCTATTTACCATTAATTACCTATTATTTCTAGGCCTCAATGTTCCCATCTGTAAAACAATAGTGACTACTTTATTGGTTTTTATGGTGACTAAGTGAGATAATTCATGTAAGATATACAGACTAATGAATGTCTATCCCTAGCAAGAACTTAATTAATAGTTCCTCTTCTCCTTCCTCCTTCAAATTATTACTATTATTACAGTAGGCCCTTAATAAATACTTGGTACATTGAATTCATTACCTGAGAACTTTTGATATCTAGGACCCAAATTTCCAATTCTGCTTCCTGGCCAACTTGTGGAAAGAGAAAGGGAAGGTGCTCAGAACCAAAGGATTCCTTTCTTTCCAGCACATGTCAGAGTTCTCCACTTTTGTCTTGTAACTCTGCCATTGAAGGTGATATTTCATCTGACAAAGTCAGTTATGAGATTTCCTATACACATAATGAAAAAGCCTATAACAGCTAGTGATCTTCCTTCCCTGCTGCTTCCTCCACCGAATAATTTTGCCATAAAAAATAAAGGGGACATCTCCTTTTATTGAATTATGACAAATTTTCAACTGACTTATCCCTCTTGGAACTTAGGAGTGTCCTACTTTCCCCTCCAATGACACTCCCACTGAGATGACATGTGACACATCCCAGGAAGCATTAGAACTAAAGAGAAGGTTAAGGCTGTGACACATCCATCAGCCCTCCTTTTTGGCTGAAGAAGAAACATCCCTCCTCCCTTGTCTCCTCAGTCCATATCTCTCTGTTGTGAGGATCTTTTTATGCTACTGGCCAGGAAGAGATTTACAGGCAAAAGCCTAAGCAGAGCAACAGAGACACCAATTACGAATCTCCTTCCTTCCCTCCCTCCCTTTCATATATATTTCTCAAATACCTACTACATGCCAGACACGGAGGCTCTGGCGATTACAATGCTGAGCAAACAAAGCCCCTCCCCTTATGGAATGATAGGGGGACACGGCATAAAGCAAATGTGTTCCCAGTTGAATAAATGGCATACGAACCCTACTTTAAATGCACCAATAAAACTTGATATCTAAAACTGAGTTTTAAAAATAAATATTCTTTTTGGAGGCCAGAATCCCTTAGCAACTGACTATTTCGGGTCTGGCTACAGAGAAGGTAAAAATAAGTAACACATATTAAATATTTACTATGTACCAGATATCCTGCCATGTCTTTTTCAGGTATTTTTACTTGATTATCACACATACACAAAAAAATCCCTATATGGCAATAGGATTATCATTATATCCATTTTACAGATGAGCAAACACACTCAGAGCAGTTAAACAATTTGCTTACAGCCATACTGTTAGGAGCTGGCCTTGAACCCAGGCATCCTGGCTATAGAGCACAGTGAACAGAGACTATGACACATTGTCTCCAAAGGTGCTTCAGAAAAATTTATCGAATGAGTGAATGAGTGAGTGTCATGAATCTGAAAATCAAATCACACCCACACAACTAAGGATCACAATTGCCAAAATGCTCAAGAGCTTCATTTCCCGTATTCTTCATTTTTTGGTAAATAATAGAAATAAATCCCTCATCTCCCAAATGAAGCACACCTGTGACAGGTCCTGCTGAAATGTTAATTATATACTTCTGGAATTTGCAGAGTAAGTTCCCTTAAAGTTCAATTGTCTGTAAGTTGCTATTGTTCTTGTTGTTTAAACAAAGTGAACACCTGGTACTTTCTGCCTCAACTTGTCTCAGGTTGAGATTTGTACAGGAAAAAAACAGATATCAGACCAGGTCCTATGAAAACTACTCTGTTCAACCAAAAGAAAAATTCTTTTCATGAAATAATTTATCTCACAGGATGCTGGAATCACGATACATAATTTGAGGGGAAAAAACCTTTATTCTTCCACTCTGCTATTCTGGTATATTCTAGTAGACTTTATCAAGTTCTCCTGTGTCAATGACCCCAACAATTAGGAAATTTAGCCTGAGAGAACGAGAGAGAGAGAGAGAGAGAGAGAGAGAGAGAGAGAGAGAGAGAAGAGCTCCTGTCAGGCATAAGGAAGAAACACGCAAGTTGTCCCTACGAAAGGAAAAGTGTCACTACCTATGTGCTTCTCTATCTTTCCTCGCTTCTCTCTGTTTTCTCCTCATTACCACTCTCTGCCCACGTAACGTGGTGATGGAGAAGGAGAATTCAAGCTGAACAATGCATTAGTATCAACTGAAGGCTGGTGAAGTGTGCATGCTTGTGGGACAGGGAAAGTGGACAGAATGCGCTGTAGGCCACCGAGCGCAGTTAGAATCAGTGTTTCTTTCCACATGTATCGACAGAAGAACCAATTGGAAGATAAGCATATCCACAACAGCAAGGCACTTGCACAGTATTTCAGCCATGCTCCTTCTAAGTATAAAAATCTGAATATCAAAGCAGGGGGGAGGGGGGAAGCAGGTGAGAAACAATAATAAAAAGAATGAACCAGCATTTTTTTAAGCTTTCAGAAGCTCAACAGAGCAGGAGCTATTGCGGGGTAAGAACCGAAAGATGCTGGTGGAGGAATTGATGTACACCAGCAGTATCTTAAATTAATTCCTTGCTGTTGATCACATGAGAAACTAAAGTTAACAGTCTCAGTGACTGATTGGTCTTTATCCCTAGGAAAGGAAGGAATGTTTGAATGACCTGGCCCTTTGCATCTGGGCTGATAATTAGACAATTAAAGCTCATATGCTACAACAACACTCTTAACTATCATGAATCACAGCCACACTCATTTTAAGAGAAGATTCATAACAGTGAAAAAAGGCCTTTTAAAGAATATATTGCTTTCACATGTCCTCCAAGAACCACGGAAACCAGGGAGGACCAGGGGAGCGAGGTTTCTGTCCATTAGAAAAAACAGGAATGGATTCTGACATGCGTGGCTAAGCATTTTCCCTATGATTTATGGGGTGAGGTGTCACTTACATGAAGGGGATGAGGTGGGAGTAGAGGAACTAAATTTGTGATCTGAGAACCACCTATATGAAAAACACTTGAATTGCTTGCAAAAAATGAATATTTCTCACTGAATTCTAAATACTGACTCTCAGGGGAAAGCCCCAAGAATCTATTCTTAACAAGCTCCCCAGGGAGTGGCAGGATCCTTGAGAGAAGCCAGGGCAGAGTAGGTGGGTGAGTGGGTGTGGGGGTGTGGCACTGTCTGGCAAAACAAGGTTAGAGGTTTCCTTAGAAGACAGACAAGGCTTCAGGATTTAACAAAGTTTCCCAATACTTCTAGTGTTAATAATGATATATGCTGGGATTAATCTCACATAAACTAGTCATGAGATGAGGTCAGTTAGCATGGATTGTTGCTGTCCCATCTCAGCTATGCAAGTTTTAAGGACCATCTTTTTCTGATAAACTCCCACAGGTAGATAAACTCCACAAAGACTGCTCACCACAGAAGGCCAGTTATCAGGACTCCCTTGCTTTTGCAGTTCAGAAATATAGGTTAGAATAAGGGCAGTCTGATTGGGCAGGATAGAAAGTGAGCATTACTATAAACAGTAAGCAATATATTAATTAGTGAAAGTCATACATGGACAAAACAAACAATAAGTAGGAAATTTTTCTAAAGACATAAACCAGGACTTTTGTCCATATCAAGTCATTTGAAAGATGGGAAAACAAGCTTAAAACATTTGAGTAAAATTAGAATTAATAAAATGCCTTGAATACAATGACTAGAAAAAGGTTCCTGGTCTTGACTAACAACATGACATGAGAATTTGGGCAAATAAGTCAGTTAATTTTAAGGAGTCCCACATGCTAAGTGCAGTTGCCCAGGGAATTTTCTTATATCCTGCTTAGCCAAATTTGAGAGACAGCCCAATTGCCATAGCCATGAGGAAAATGCATGGGCATTATTGGATTATATGCCTTAAATACCATAATTAAAAATGCCTTAGGTTATGTTAAGTTTTTTTTCATGTACTGGTTTAATTGATTTTATACAACATATCTTTATTTTTGCATTTAGCACCTTATATCATAATTAATCATTTTTACATCTTCTCCTCCTCATTGTCTATAAGGTATAAACTTGACTGCAAAATGAATTCATTAATTTTAAAACCTAACGTGCCCAGTATTTAATGCAACATTGTACACATTTTTTCATAAATGCTTACCAAATCAATCTGTCCTTCTATATTTGGTGAAAGGAATTTGTATAGGACAGTCAATAATGAACATTAATGTAGTGACTACTAGTTTTCTGGCACTGTACTAGGACACTGAGGATGCAAATATGAGTAGAAAACAGTTCCTGCCCATGACAAGGTCATAGTCTAGTATATCTGGAAATCTCTGTAGGTATTATAATACTATGGTAAATATCTTTGTTAAACAAGTATTCCTTTAAAGTGCCTAATTCCCTGAATAATACATTCAGATTTCCATATGTTGAGTTTATTCAAATTCACCAATGCAATACAATTTATATTACTTATACATTTTAATTTTGGGTTATATAGGTAATAAAAACAAGGACATAATTTAATTATTGTTATATTTTTTAAAATGACATGTTAATAATTAATACTAATTAATTAAGGGCATTAAACATGTAATTAATGTTTGTTTTATTATAAACATATCTAAATATATAGCTGTACACTAAAGTAACATTAGAAGAATTCAGATTTACCATTGTGAGTGCTAAATTTTATCAGATGGTACAATATTGGCCTATAATTTATCACCCTCTCCATTTGTTGATATAAAGACAAATTACAAAAACACTAACTGTATTTCTAATTTTAAACAGGATTTCTCCCCAGGCCTGGGGACAGTGCATTTTTGTTTGCACTCAACTACTTTTCTCAGGAATCTTACTGCAGTTCTTTCACCATGGCCGATGCAAAGGAAGGAATGTTGGGACTACTCCTTGGGATTCTCTGCAGTATATTTGCTAACCAAGAGCAAGAAACATGTGGAATGTTCTAACGAAAAGGGCATTGAACTTAGAGATAAGGAAATACAATCTTAGTCGAAATTAGTAATAACTAATATGACTTCAGACAAGGAACCAGTCTTATTTGGGCTTCTGTTCCCTTCCTTGTAGCAGGATAGCATTTGACTGGGAAGTCTCTAATGTCACTTCTGGCTCTGAGTCTCTAGGACTCAGTGATGAGCTCTATCCTCTAAGAAGATTTTGTGTGGCAGAGATGGCTGGCTGCAGCTGTGTCACTTAAAATCACCACACAGTTCACACCCCTAGTGAGATTCTTTTATATATTTATAGCTCACAACTCCCTTAGCACCACACCCTACATCCACTCCTTCATCAATTTCCCAAATGTATTTGGGTTAAGGAATATCAGCGGGTACTGACAACCACCACAAACAACAACACACATACAAATATCCTGAACTTGAAAACCAAAAACTTCTAGGGATTTCCAGGACATGGTCTCAGCTATCCAGCTTCCTAGGAAATAAAGCAGGTGGCAAGCATTAACACCTCATGTTTTCCTAAAAACAGGTACAGAAAGGAATGCGAATTGTTTCTTTAACATCAATTTCTGAGGTTTTGACAATGCTGGGGGACAAAGCTATGGTTTCTGGGGGTTCTGCTTAAGACATTCCCCTTTTTCCTCACCACTACTCAGGTATCTATGGTTCAGACAGAACCAAACATATCTCTTCCAACTCTAGAGGGCTCTGAAAATCTGCAGTTAAGTAACAGCAGGCCAAAGCAAGCCTATAGGATCACAGATGGGTTATCCAACTCAATCACAGACATTCCCCTGATCTCCAGCAAAGAAACCTGCTGTCTCTCTAATGCACTAACATCATTCCCCTGGGGCAAGGTCTGATTTCCTTGAGTATCTTATTCATAGAAATATTATACATTTTGGTAAATGCAAATGTAGGGTAAACTTCTCAGTCAAAAACAATTTACCGAGTAGCTTGTTTAAAAGAGATGGAATGAGAAATCACTTTCTCTTGTATTAGTTTTCCCAAGGTTCTTCACCCCTTTGCAGAATGAGATTCCAGGTTTAGAGACATTAAGAAACCAGCAACCACGGGACCCGTTGCCTAGAAACAGCCTGATTACAACCAACTCACTCGACTACAAGGAAATTCTACCTGATCCTTTAGGACCATTTGTCAAGCTTCATTATGATGATAAAGAAAATTTATATTTTCCTAAAGCCTTCAAAAATTATTGCCATGAAGCTCTGAAAAATCTGGGCATCTGCTTTGGGGAAAAAATGGGAAATTAACATGACTATTCGGTGTCAAAAACTGACAGCCTAGACAAAATAAAGAAAAATTAGTTCAGCACCATGCACAGAATTCAGAAATCAAAAATCCAAATCCAATGCTGAACAAATAATGTCTGGGAATTGTACTGTCTGCCATGGGGGTTAGAAGCCAAGGCAGCCAGAAAAACCACTAATAAAGGGCATTTGTTTTCTGCAGCAGTACTGCTTCCCTGAGTTTCCTTGTACATCTATGGAGAACTTTCAGTCAGATGCTGCCATTAACAGCTGCTTTGAAACATACACCAGTTGGTTTTATTGTTCCCTGACAAATGGACAAGATTTGTCAGGGCAGTAACATAATAACATCGCAGAAGTTTGATCAAAATCTAAGAAGGTTTATAAATTTTCTAAAAACCTTTTAAAAACGTTTTAGAAACATTTTTTAGTGACCAGTCTCAGAAAACAGGATCTATTTTATACTTCAGTGATAGAGATTTTTACAATTACATGACTGTATGTATGTATATTTGTATATACATGTGTACCTATATATACATAAATATATAGAGAATTTTACATGTGCATATATATAAAAATACAGATAAATAGATTCACAGATAGGCTTTTTTCCCCTCTTCAAGAATAGCATGAGTTACCAAATGCATCAGTGAATCCTGGCTCGTTTAAAAGTTTTCTTCTTGCTATTGATCTACTTATAATTACATTACACCAAGGTGCATCCCACAGAACAGCTCAACTGTGAGTTAGGACCCATCTTAATATGGACTTTGCCACTTGTTAGGTCCTTGATTAACTTTTAGACACATATGTCATACTGTGGCTGGAGTATAGGGATGAAAGTTTCAGTGAAACCCAACTACCATTGTTTCCAATTAAAAATTTTTACATACATTGTAGGAAATAAATTCAGTCCATTCTTTTTTAAATTTAAAAAAATTATTATTGTCTTTAACCCACCTTTTCTTTGGTATGATTGACCAGTCTACCAGTCCATTCTTTAAGTATAGGTAAATGCTCAACATTCCAAAGCAGCAGGAATGAACAGAGATTTGTGGAGAGAAAAAGTAAGCACCTTAAATTTTGCTATAGACGCTGTCGGAAGTAAACCATGTTTACTCTGAAGGAACTGTATTTCAGTAATTCAGATATTCCATGCACATCCACAGTAGTTTTAGATATGGTTCCAGTGGGAAGTGTAGGTCATGTAAGCCCTAGGTTTCAGGAAATATGTCTTAATTATAGTTGAACCCTTGTGACTTATTTCAGTCCTAGCACACCATGGACACTCACCAAATCCCTGCTGAACTGAACCAGGCAATAGCATCATCAAATTGCCACGCTACTTCAGAGCAAACTGAGACAGACATGAAAAGAAAAACAGACTGTAGATTGTACAAAAGAGAGTGCCTGGAAGGAGGATGGTCAGCGATTACATGGAAAAACAAAGAAAGCCACAACAAGAAATCTTCTGTTGATCTTCATTCCCCACCTGCCCCCATTCCCCATGTCCTTCACCCTATTTATTCTTGTCAGGATTAGTCTCCCAAAACACAAAATTGTAACACCATTCAACTGCTTAAGAACTTACAATGAAAGAATGAATAAATAAATTAATGAATAAAATTATCTTTGTCCTCAAGAAACTACAATTTGGTTACCTAGATAGAAATAACGCATGATGCTTTTAATAAAATATGAATTGAGAGAAAATTCAGAACAGTTGTCAGTAGAAACTGCTTAATGAAGGAGGGATTGGAAACAGATATATTTATTTAATGAATAAAGGAGGAGAAGGCGGCCATTCCAGGTAAGAAACAAGCAAAAACAGAGAGATGAGAATTTGAATAGTTCACTAGGAAAGATACAAAGATACATTTGGAGGTAAATTACTGATAGGAATAAGAGTTTTGGCTAGAACCTTGAGAAGTATGGGGTGGGCACAGATGATAACAAAATAGGTAAGTTAGCAGATAATAAAAGATCAGGTAGTGATAACTGCTAAAGCAGGGTAAAAGTCTTAAAAGAATGGGGGATTGCACTCTAAAATATTAAAATTTTACCATTCTTCAAAATATCTAGCACAGATATGGGCATATAATATAAATACTAGCTGACAGGGGTACTGCCTACTTAATGACTCCTGGAGTCACGGGATATAGGCTTTCTCCTAATCAAATATATAGACAATGAATCAGAATTCCCTGATATGCTTGATAAATGCATATAAAAATGCTTGGGCCCAACTCAACCCAGCCCAAAATGTGAGGATTTCTGAAATAGGCTCTGCTAGGGACAAAGTAGAATGTACTGCAGGGCAGAATTCTTTCTGCATTATCTGGGATAAGCTGCTGACAATGAACAGAAGTATTCATTAAATATTTGTCATGTAATGTGCCTATCACTGTGCTAGGTGATATAAAGATTAAAATAATAAAAGATGCTCATGGTATTGCCTTTCCTATTAAAAAAAATCAAGCACAAAAGCATAAACTTAAAAGTCAGAAAAAGATCAGGAAAGCAATGACATCAAAATGAGTTTGGCTTTACAAAAAATTTACAAAGGAGTTCAGGGGCTCCTGTGATACATGAAACTTGAAAAAAGGAAGGCCACTTTTAAAAATGCTTGTGTTTTCTTCAGTCTTTGAGTTCTTTAAGTTCTATCAGAGCAACACATACGAATATGATTTTCCAATTACAATGCCTAACTTGTTCTGATCCATCCTTAGTCATTGGTTGAATTTCTCCTATCTCAAATACCATCCCTCAAATACAGGCCAATGCCCATGCAGTGGAAACTTTTCATATACAAAACCAGTTGGCCCAAGTGAGAAAGGGCAGTGTGAGCTAGGACATATTTGCACTGACCGAGTCAATGTTTATTGGCTGTAGGTATTCAGTTAGACATAGCATGAGGTGGCTAAACACAATGACCTACAAAAACAGGGACATAAAGGACAACCTTGTCCCCATATTGCCAAACAAAGAATAAAGAGCAGCACAATTACTTGACAATATAAGGACAACACTTTCCTTTCTTACTGTGCTCTGTTCTTGCTGAAATGTTATTAATGAAAGGAACTATTAATATCAGATCCCAGTAATAAGCTGTGGTGCAACTACTTCACCTATTTCACTTCCTTTACCATTCACTCATGAGAATGTTTCTTATTTCTATATTGCAGTAATTTGGACTCTACAATATTTCAATCCTTCTCATCTCCATTATTGTTAGTACCACTCCCCAATCTGTACTATTCTGTGCAAAATCCTTTCTTTAACTCATTAATTCTGTTTATTCAACTCCTTCAACCTTTGTCCAAAGGATCTCTTTTCACATCTTACATTCTGTTTTGTTCATTCATTTATAGCCTTTGACATTTTTTATCATTTTCCAATGAGACACAAAAAGAATATAAGAAGTTAAATGTTTTCACAAACAAACCTAGATTCCTATGTCCCTTTGCAGGGGAGAAAAATAGAAAGAAAAAAAAAAGCTGCCAAATAGAAGGCCTGAAATAAATGACCTGCACCACCCATAGCTGAATTCCACCTCTTTTCCCAGAATGTTTCATAAGAGAGAATCAATAATAAAAGCTGAATCTGAAACACTGGTGCAGTGTACTAGCTAAGCTCAGTGAGCTCCCAAACTAATCCTGTGTTCTCAGAAGCTGTAAGTGCAAATCCCTTCACCTCTGCTCAGGGGGATGAGCTCATCACAGAAATTGGCCTGTTTTTTGACCTCAAAATCCAGGTGGGATGGGGTTGGGGGTGGCAGAAGCAATGAGAGGGAAGATTTCCAGGCCATTTGTTCTAAACTGAGGTGCTTTGGCAGAAGGGAAGGACAAGGTCGAGTTTCCATGGCCCTGAGCTGGGTCACACAGCTGGAGTCACACTTTGCTCAACACAAACATCTTTCACTCACCCACAAGCAACACAGGGATGGCAACAGAACACTGCTGAGAAGAAACAGGCCCAGTGCCACTGGCTGCTCTCAATATCTAGGCTGCCTAGTAAGATAACCCCCATACAACCTGGCTGCTAAATTAATCTTCATAACAGCTCATGTTTCCCTATAATTACTTGATTAGCATATTCAATTAAAATATAATAAAGAACAAAATGAATGAAAGTAGTATGAGGCTCAATATTTTCACTTTTAAAATATCATATTGTGATATTAAAAAATCACATCGTATTTGTTCCCTTTATTGATACATTGTCTTACAGAAAAATACTCATTCACATGTTCAAATTTCATCACCATCCCTAAGGAAGCATTTATTTTTAAAATAACAACAATAAAAGAGTAGAGATTAAATTCACTAAAAAGCCCCAAATGTCTGCACTGAAGCAACTCAAATGAAAAAGTCGAATAATAAATTCAAACACATTTTAGATGGGTTGATTTGAGGGTATTTAATACATTTGAATATGCCTGATAGTTCAGTTTCTTTAACCTTATAGAATTCTCTAAAGTAGCACTAAATAGTAGTTGTGCATGTATGAGGCATCAAAAATATATATATTTATTTTTGAGGATGTATATTAGCTGATTGTGAATTCCCCTTGAAAGTATGTTTCATAAAATAATGTTTATGCAAACTCTACTAAATGTATGGCATATGTTATACAAAAATTAAATATCATGAAGGGAATTGTAAATTACTTAGAACTGGTATATAAATAATCAAGTAGACTATGCATTTAATATGTATTGTATAACATAATATCAGCTTTTGTAAGAATCATGGCTTGAGAAAGCAAACCATTAAACTGAATTAGAGCTCCAATGACTGAAGTCCTAGTTCAGTGAAGTGATACAATTTGGTTGTATCACTTGTTTCTCATCCATAAAAAGTTTCTCACCATTTATGAAATCCTTGTTATGATGAAAATTCTTTTACAGCATAGGTATTTCTCTCCCCAACCCAATCACCAATGAAATTTCTAAACTGTCTTTTTGTGATCTAAACTAAAGCAAGGAAACAATAACAAAGTAAAACTTTATATATTTACCTATTCCTAGTGATCACATATTTCCTTTTTTTTGCTTTGTCTTCACTATTAGTATATAAATTCATAAGCATAATAACTTTGCTCCATACTCCTCTACCCTATCTCCTGCTTTAAGCACAAATTAAAAAGAATGTAAACCAACATTATAATTTGCCTTATCATAGCTCCAAGATGGTCTGATTCCATGTGTAGTAAGAATGGTTCCACTCCTGCATTTCAATCGCCATCCAAACTGACCAACAAATAATATAGTCTATCAATTAATATACAGCATTCCCAGCTGAATATGCTTCTCAAACAGTGGCAGATAGAATTGTTCTTCTTGTATCAAGTGAGGCCCCAGAGGAGAGCCAAAATCTCAGCAATACTGTATTTTCCTTGCTTCTGTGCCTTTCTAACAATTTCTTCCCCTGAGATAATCTCATCTTTTCCTTAGATTTGTGTTTCTTGACTGACAGATGAATTTAGATTCTATTGAGATTTCCTTGCACTCCTATGTTCTATTATGATCTGGAAAATAACTACTTTATTGTTAGTAAGCAAATGTTAGAGATTTCTTTCCATTAACCCATGCTTTCAGAATTTCTAAGTTCCCATGTTTATGACTTTGCAGATAACAAACAAAACTATAAAAGATTGTAACTATTTATTGAGCTTTACCTCTAAAGATAAAAGAGCTGATTTATTATGTTAGTGGCCACTCTCAGTGTTCTGTCTAGGTGGCTGCTGTGCTATCAATTACAGAGAGAATCTTTCCCAAGCATTCATTCAATGAATAAATTGCAAGGAAGACCAAAATGCTTTTCATCCACAGAAAACTCTTTCCCAGAGTATTTATATGCTTGTACTTTTTTCTTAACTCAAACATTTTGGTCTCTTATATAATCTCTTGTTTAAAAGTCAACTTTTCCATGTAAATATCCCCCAATTCACTCAGGGTTATTCTTTTCTGTTGGAACGAAAACCATTATTTCTAAAACTACATTTATGTGTTGCTTAATTGGGTGTGGTATGTTTGTTGGTGCTGTAATAGGAAAACGTCACAGTCTCTGACCTCTAGATGCTTAAAATCCAAGATGAGGTAAATATTACAAAATATTACTGTAGACCCAATGCATAATGGGCCATTTAAAATAATACTATGAACAAATCAACTGCAATTTTGACAGTACTGAGAACAACATATGTCCTTTCACATTTCAGCTTGTGTTGGATCATTAGGCACAAGTTTGAACAATTCTAAGAAAAACTTACAAACAAATTTTGAAATAAAATTTGGATGTAAAAATATCAAGACTTAACAAATATGTTTTAGAGAATGATTTACTTTATAAATTATGTGGCCCACACTGCTTTCAAATAACACATTGTTCTGCTGTATTTAAGTTGACTTAAATTACATGTTATCATTTATATGGAAAATTGACATGGGTTCAAGATTTGTCAGGAACACCAAGAATGTCCAAAGAAGGCCCACATATACTGTAGGACTTTTATACTAATCTCTTACCTTTCATTTAGAGCATTCATAACTTTTAAAAAGTTGTATCAACCTTTTCAGCCACTAGTGGTGACTTCTCCATTGGACCAAACACCCCTGCATCTCAACAATTGAACAGAAACACTTTTACCAAACCCACTATATGTATGTGTGTGTGTATATATATATACTTTATACTCTACATACATATATAATATATAATTTTATATATATACATACATATATATATATATGCAACTCAGTATATACTCATGCCAACAGACAGCACTTCATTTAGAATAATACAAAAATTCAAGTAGGATTTATGTTTCATTTTTATGGAGCCACACCCACAAGTCCCCAGGCCACTTGTAGTTATGTCTCTGGGAGAAATTTTCTTCTGAGATTTGTACTTCTGCCACATTACTCTATTAGTATCTAATATTCTGAAGCTTCAAGGGCCAGTGCCCACTGATCCTAGTCCCATTCAAGGAAATGGAATACAATCTAATGCCAGGTCTGAAAGCACTTAACTACATGCTGCAATCAAAGGTTTAAGTGACCATTTATTTTATTTTGTATCTGCTTGAGAAAATCCTTCGCCAGCCAATTTTCTCCCATTAGAATTGGCTTTCAAAGTCAGGAGGTCATTTGCATGCTTGCAGACAAAAGTAACAATTTCAAATGATGAAAATGTTTATTCTCTGATGGTGAATATTTGCTTTTTAACTACAGATAGTAGATATCCAGTTATTCTTATTGGATTACATACTGTTTAAATTAACTGCCAAGAAAATCCTCCAAGAGGTAAACTGGCTTTTTGTAATATTACCTTTAATTTTTTTTTTTTTTAGCAAATGGGATATGAGGTTTAAGTGGGTTAAAGAAAATCAGGTAAAAATATTTATGGTATACAATTTTCCATGGTTAAATGCCTAAAAGCAAACATTTTGCAGTTAGTTTACTATAAATGTACCAAGGCTAGCAAGGGACCTTTTGCAAGATAGTGAGTTGATTTTAAAATGGCAAACAGGTTGGAACAACAAGCTCCTAGTAACATTTAACAATCAGAACTGCTTTGGAAATCAGCCCAATGCAGGCTAGCACTGGCTACTTAGGTTCTGCAAAGCTTTTTGTAACTATTTTGGAAACCAAGTACTGTAGAACCAATGCATTCCATTTTACATCCAGCATGTCTGCTCTGGCATTATGTGAGTACCAAGAGAACATTTAAAAGGAACAAGGTCAAATAGTTGATATTCTTTTTAAATAAAACAGAAAATATTGCACAGCATCTAAATATCTTAAAAGGTTAAGTTCTAACCAACATAAATCCACAAGCATCAGAAAAATAGCACGATGAAATAAAAAAGAACACTGGTCTGAGATTTAGGCGTTGGGCAAATCAAATAAATTCTGAGTCTAGCTTCTCCACTTGTTAAAAGGGGATAGTAATGCTGGCTCTACCAACTTCTTTTGGTAACTATAAGTATAAAAGCCTGAATGTAAAAATGCTTTAAAACATAGACAATTTAATATAAACATTAGATAATACTATCATTTTCATTTTTCTTGATAATCCTGTAGCAGGTCTCTGAACAGGACCTTTGTACTATGTTATTGTAATAATAACATAACTTGGGAAGAGGTGGTAGTTTTTGGACACCTCTCTTTAAAAAAAATTTTTTTAAACCTGATGAGCTTTGGAGATACAGTCAGTCACTAAACTCCTCAGACACATTTAGCAGCATCAGAAGCAGCTGCCGCTGACAATCATGTCTGATTCCACAGGGACTTAGCGTGTAAAAACAATGAGTCATTACAGGTGCAGCTGCCTTGCTTCATTCAAAGGTAAAATGAAAAGAAGATGAAATTCACTAAACCCAGTGTTTTTAAAACAGAAAGACATCAACTAGGAAAGAATTTTTCCTCTAATTCATAAGAGCAGAAGTCACTTATAATTCAGTAATTCTTTTTTAATAGTCTGCTACTGTGCTAGGTGCTGCCCCAGATTACAAAATGGAGTGCTATCTAACTTCAAGGATCACACTGTTTAATAATAACAATATGGGACATCATACTAGCATGCAATTGATTCTGATTTCAGGTAGAATCTTGATGAGACAAGAGGTAAGAAGGTGGCTGGAATTAACAAAAGGAAGGTGGCAAGATATTAAAAAGGTTTAATGAAAGAGTTGGAGGTGGCATTTGAGATAACGTAGAATGATTCCTGGGATGTTGGTAGGAGAAATGTCAATGAAGACAGAGACTCAAAAGAGGAGCATGTTCAACATTGAGAAGTCTAAATTGTTTCAAGAATCCTGCTACAGTTTCCCTATCCTCCTACACTTGCATATATTTGTGCAAACTATGGATGTTCATTACAAAGGTGACATGAATAACCTAAATTTAAAAGAATTACTTTTAAACTGGCAAATAATACATAGAGTCTCTATTGATTAAAAATGAAACATTTAATATATATGTAATAATGTTTTAAGAAATTAAAAATAAATGCAAATACACAAAATAAAGATCACATATAATCCATCACCCAAAGCTCTTAATATTTTGATTTATGTTCTAAACTATATCTGTATACATATATATACATTTACAATTTTAAGAAAGATACAAACATTCTATACAGATTGCTTTGAAATGTGCATTTTAACTTATCAGTATATCTGAAACACTTTTCATAACATTAAATACACACATTACAATATTTAATTTATAATACTATTGTAATGGCTCCCTGACATACTATTGTAGGGACCATCCATTAGATTATTTTATGAGTCTTTGTTATTATATATCTAGGTTACTTTTATTTTCTTGTATAAATAACAATGACATGGTTATCCTTTTAGATTAATCATTATTTAAACTCTGGTTATTTACTTAATTCTAAAATTCTAATTACTGGGCTCTTTGAAACTGTCTTCCAAAGAGTTACACTGATTCTCATTTCATCATCTCTGGGTTAGCCTTGCTCTACTCATGTTCTTTTCAATGTTGAATATTTAAGTTGTAATCTTTTATTATTCAATAAGTAAAAATAATAATTTATTTATCTGTATTTTTGCTTCTCTTTGAATATTATGTCAAACATTTTTAAAATTTGATAATCACATTTTTTGTATGATATGACTGATCTTCCATTAAAATACAACAAGTCTGTTTCGAGTGTTTTGTTCATCTTTGTTTTTCCTGTAATGATCCTCTGGATTTCTTTCTCTTCACTAATTGTAACCTCCCATTCATACTACTCTAGGACACATTCTTGGATTTGGGTGTTTGTGCACACTTAATGTCAAAGACTAAAGGGTTTGAGATTTACCCTACTTGAGAACTAACAAGGTAACCTGCTGCAGTTTCATGAATGCTAATAGAAGATTCCAGATTCCTAGGTCAGAGATGAAGTCCATTACTTGTAGCAAAAACAACAGCCTGAGTATCAGCATTTTTTGAGTTGGTTCTGAGAACATTATTTTCCCGAGGGCAATACAAAGAGAATCATTTGGCACCTACATTTACAGTAGGTTGTGTTAACAGGAGGGGAACTCTGAGTTTAGAGAACTCAAATATTTTTTTAATGGGCAGTAAGCATGTCTGCCGTTTGCTTCAGAGCAAAACACTATCTTTATCATACTAGATAGTATGTGTAGAAGGAGGGGAAACCCTACATCTATATTCCAAGGCCATTCAAGATACAAACATCCTTATAACAATAGTCCAGAAAAAAAAAGGCAATCAGTGTCCTGCTATGCAAAGATGCAGAAATGCAAATGACCCACGGGAAACTGTCTTCAAGCACTTAGCCCTGAACATGCAGAAAGAGAACTAAAGATTTTGTGATAGAGAATGAATCAAGGGCATTCAGCAGTCAAACTCAGTTTGTAACTTAGCCCTACCTGTGTAACCTCACAATACTAACACATCAACAGAAAGGAAATAAATGAAGGGTGGCTTCTGCTTAAGCTGATTTCTGAAAACTGTACTTCTAAAAATGTTAAATAGTGATTTTTCATTGTATAAAACAATTCTCTATAGGATCCTTTAAATATCAAGTTCTCCTGGTAGGATTAGAAAGTAAATTAATCTAAAAAACACTTTATGCTTCTTTATTTAGGATATTGGTTAAGTGGGTGTGCTCAGGATCAAACTGCCTCAATTCAAATACAGCTTTGTGTGCTTGGTTGTTTAACCATGCTTCAGTTTCCTTTGCTGTAAAATGGAGATACTGATGGATGTTAATTCCATCTTTAGAGTGAAAGATTTGACTGAGTTAATAGATATATAGTGAAAGATTTGACTGAGTACATAGTGTTTTTGACAGTGCCTGCTACATAGAAAGCACTCAATAAATGTTAGTCATTATTATTTTGATTACTACCCCCTAAAATGAGATCATTAGGTTGATATATTCTCTTCTGTTCTTTTTCTCTATTATAATTTACTACAAAAACATTGTCTCTTCTTGACTTAGAGGGTAGATGCTAAATGAAAGATGATTTACAAATCTCTAACTCTAATAAGAAATGAGTTAAGGCTCATTCAAATTATAGGTTATTTCTAATATGGGTCGAAGGGAAGACATCTTAAAAAGGATGTTGAATTCCTGAATTTGGGTTGTATCATCTATGATAACTTATTTTATTTCTATACTTTTATATATTGCATTAACAAAGATCCACAAAATCTTTTCAAAAAGAAAAAGGTCCTCTAGTTTACAAAGCTCTGTGATGTACTATTCACTTATGCATAACAACCTTTGACACTCAGGGTTAGAGTATTCAAATATTT
This sequence comes from Daubentonia madagascariensis, assembly GCA_023783475.1. Lineage (NCBI taxonomy): Eukaryota > Metazoa > Chordata > Mammalia > Primates > Daubentoniidae > Daubentonia > Daubentonia madagascariensis. The sequence goes on from JAKFHU010001035.1 coordinate 43,465,844, forward strand.
GTGGGGGGGCAGAGGACTGTATGGTATTCTTCTCCAGTATTCAATCATTTTTTGGCCCTGGGTTACAGTTGGTTCTCTTTAAACCTACACTAGTGACTCTGATCCTTTTTCAGAAGTTCTGAACTAGATGGAAACCATCATAGTTGAGGAAAAGTGGTTTAAAAAAAGAGTAAAAGACTAATAAACAGTGGTATTGAAAAGGTAAAGCCACTGAACAATTACGAGGGAATAGGGAGAGAACTCTGTACAAATTAACCCATGTAGTTTTAAAAGTTCTTTATGATTCTGAGACTTGAAGTTTGTGGATGTGGAAAGAATGATTTATTCCCCTTTCACCACCACCCCATTCTATTATTACCATTGTGTCTATTTTACAGATGGGACAAGTGAATTTTGGGGAAAACATGTAATTTGGTAAAGATCATGCATGTAGTAAACAAAGGATTCAGGACTACAATCCTGTTATTAAAAAGCCAATTTTGGCCAGGCACAATGGCTCATGCCTGTAATCCTCGTTTTGGTAGGCCGAGGTGGGAGGATTGCTTGAGTCCAGGAGTTTGAGACCAGCCTGGGCAACATAGCCAGATGCTGTCTCTTTAAAACAACAACAACAACAACAAGAACAAACCAATTAGCTGGGTGTGGTGGTGTGCACCTGTAATCCCAGCTACTGGGGAGGTGAGGCAGGAGGATTGCTCGAGCCCAGGAGTTTGAGGTTGAGTTTGAGGTGAGTCAACCTCAAACTCCCAGGCTCAAGCCCAAGTGACAGAGCGAGACCCTGTCTTAAAAAAAAAAAAAAAAAGTCAATTTCAATGTTATTTTAATTATATTATATAGATAGCATCAGCTGAATTTAAATTCCAGCCAAGTGCTTATTCTCCTAAAGCTTACATCACAAACTACTGAAATCTCAGCCAACCCAGGCATCTAGTAAACAATAGCCTCACCTTCTGGTTCTCAGCCAGCAGGGATCCTGTGAAATTGCAGGTATAGCTGATACTCTTGGTTACATGGGGATCCTTCTGTTAATTGTGGCACACATTTGGGTTTTCTTAGGCACTCAGTCTGTGGCTCTTTAAACTATTCTGCTACACTACTGGCTAAGTCCACATCCTTGGAGAATAAGACAAAATCATAGATGAGGCAGTTCTTTTCATTTTGTCCTGGATACTCACACTCCCTGAAACCTACAGATAAATTACAGGTACAGCAACAAAGTTATAGGGAAAAGGATGGTACAATTTCTACTGAATGTCATTCTTTACCTTTTCCACATTGTAACCACTATTCACAGTGAATTGCTATTCAGAACATTTTCTCCCTGATACACTAGCTACATAAATCACTTGGGTAACATACATACTAGCTTATTGTTCTTCACATGTAAACATGGTGCAACTTTTTCGAGAGGGAATAACTCATTCTGAACCACCAGTTCCCCACAGACATATCCATATCCCTTCACTTGACAGGGATTATAGGAGTAAGGCAACAATCATTTGCAACCAACACATTTGTTACCATTTCACCAACTCACCTAAGCAAGAAAGCTGTTAATAAACCTGGTCGTCTCCTTATTTCTAAACCTTCGCCTACCCTCTGCCATGCCTCGTATTTAAAGAACACCTTCCACTTTTCTCAAAAGTACAAGTAACAAATATTCAAAGCTTCACAGAATCAGGTCCAGCACACCTTCAGCCAAGAACTTAGACCTGGCATCATTCTAGAAAATGGCATCCAGGTAATATTGTGATTTTCTTAGTTGAGAGTTTGTGTGAGTATGTGTGTGAAAGTGTGTGGGTGGTTGTGTGTGGGGGTGTGTGTGTGAAAGAGAGATTTACTGATTGATTGACTTAAGGTTTCCTCAACACATATACTAACGGGTGTCTACCATTTATCAGGCATTGTACTAGGCAGTAGGGATATAAAATAAATCAAAAATGAATCCAGCCTTTGAGAGACTTAACGTTTCGTTACATGTTAGTCAAAGAGTCAGAGAGAGAACCAAATGTTTTTACTATACCCTCACACATACTAGGATATAAATGTCCCCTGAGAGCAGAAGGAGGGTAATTTGGTTTCCAGGGACAAGGCTTCTTGAAGGAGGTGGCAGTGAAAATAATGAATGCATAGGAGTGATCCTAGAGAAGAAGAATATGGAGGATGCTCCAGATAGAAGAAATTGAAGCATGAAAAAATATGATCATGTGAAAAAGCACAAACAAAATTCATACTTATTAAAACTTAAACCTTGTGGCACGGAGTGATAGAGATAAGACTCCACAGAGATCATGATGGAGAGATCATAGCAGACCATACAGACATACTACAAAGCTTGAAATTTAACCTGTAGAAAATGAGAAATTACCAAAAGGCTTTATGACTGAGTATGACAAAATTGTATTTGCCTTTGAGGCAGGCTTGTCGATGATGGAATGGGGTTAAGATCATAGGCAGGGGACAAATTAGGGAGTTAACAAAATAGCTTCCAAAAGATATGAGGTCCTGGACAAGGGTGATGGAATACCGAGGGCAGAAGGACCTGTGATGGGAGCAATGTGCACATAATGGGAGTCTCTCTTTGGGGGCATGAGAAAGGGGCACCCATGAGAAGGTGTTTTGGACTGAATTGTGTCCTTCCAAATTCATTTGTTGAAGCCCTGACCTCCAAGGTGACAGTGTTTGGATATAGGGCCTTTAAAATGGTAACTGAGGTTAAACGAGGTCATAGTGGTGGGACCTTAATCCCACAGGATGTGTCCTTCCAGGAAGACAAAGAGACATCAGAGCTTTCTCTCTCTGAGGACACATAGAAGACAGACCATGGGAGGATACAGTGAGAACATGGGAATCTGTAAGCCAAGAAAAGAGGCCTCCCCCAAAACTGACCATGTTGGCACCTTGATGTTTGACTACCAGCCTCTAGAACTGTGGGAAATAAGTGTTTGTTGTTTAAGCCACTCAGTCTGTGATACTTTGTTATGGCAGCTCCAGCTGACTATAATACAGAGGGTTTTGTTGAAAGAAGTAAAATCTAAAAATCACACAGAGAGAAACAAAAGCAATCAGGCAAACAAAGTCCTGAATAAGCAGAAAATCTGCGGTAGAGAGGTGAGTAGAGAGAGAGCTTCTGGTTCCTAGCTTTGCAGGATAAAACAGAAGACACACAAGTTCCTTGTACAAGGTAGTTCTAAGGCAAGGAGTGAGGGAATCCTGTTTCTGAGGAGACTATGTTAGAGCTGTGATTGGATAGGCCAAACTGTTGTCCAACTACTATTGTATCCTGAAATCTATTTTCATTCCTGAAAGCTATGTCACAGCCAAGTCTGTTTCTTGTATGCCTTGCTTCCAAGTGTGGTATAGTAGCCATGCCCCTGCCCTCCCCTGGCATCAACTCCAACAGGCCTTTTTGCTTGCATTCTGAAACTGCCAAACAAGGAGAGTGGGAGGAAGAGGAGATGTCAGGATGAGCAGAATGGAAATAATGACTACAGACTCAAGAAATCTTGGGATATGATGTTAGTAATCCAAGAAGATTTTCCAAAAAAATATGAACTGTAATATGTATGTAAAATACGAATATTTTAGCAATCCAAATTATGATACCAGGAAACCATTTATGCACATAATGAGAGTCATCTATGTAACACAGGAAGTGCAGCATGATGCTGTGTCTAAATGAAGAGGGGCTCTTTTTTAAATGACACCACAAAATCTGTTTTTATTCATCTCTATAACAAATTGGCTTAGTTTAAATGCCAGACTATAAAAGGGTTCATTCACACTTTCAGTACCTACCCATTGTGAGGAAAGAAACGAAGGAAAGCTCTGAGTGCACTTTTTTCAGCCCCTGCCAACAAAAGGCCTGGGTTTTTGGACAGAATTTCATAAATGGAACAAATGAAGAATAATGATCCTTCCTTTTACCTCTATGTCACTATAGCTCCATCAAGTGGAAGACAAGGAAGAGTAAAGGATTTAGTCCTTGTGGAAGAATTGGCAAGCAGATTATTCTTCTGCCTGCTTAAAAATAGTTTCAATTTTAATCTGAGGCATATCACTGTGTGTATGTGAGAGAAAGAGAGAGAGAAAGGGAGAGCCAGTGACACTGACAGAGACAGAGACAGAGACACAGAAACAGAGTTTGTGTGGCAGTTTCCTCCCTTTTGTGTTCTATATTAACGCATTCCACCTGTGCTTTTAACATCCACATGCTATCATATTTTAATTATACTGATTAATGTCTGCATAAGAATTACAAATGGTAAACCAACCTTCCCTCAAATTAGCTAAGTCAATCTGCTTAAAGGCAGAACGGTGAAATAGGACACCAGGCTAAAATCATACAAGAGATGGAAATGTCTTCATTTGTTTTTGTTTGCATGCTTTTAACTAAAAATGACAGACTGGTTCTTCACTATCAGTGCAGCAAACACAATATGCAAAGCTGAATACATTTACAGCTGTAGGTAGCATTGCTGTTTTAATATTATTACTCTCACTGTTGGGAAAACATCTGTGGAAAATAAGAAGAGAGGGGAGTTGTCATAATAAAACTGGAAAGAGATGTCAAAAGAAATGTTGCCATCTCCATCTTTGGAGAGCTTCATGAAAAGGACCATTGTGTGCTCTAGTCACTCTGATCAGAGAGTCCAACTCTACTCTGAAACAGCTTACAGCATCTCCAGGTATTTCTCCCGTGGATCTCTGGCAAAACAAAAAAACAAAACAAAACAAGAAAAGAGAAAAAACTCTAACCTAATTTACCAAGTAATTTAAAGTAAAATATTTTTCTCCCTGGCTACTCTTTTAGCAGAAAGGAGAGACAAAGTATGTATTAAAAAAAAAAAAAAAAAAGCAGCAACATTTTACAACAATCCCCCAAAGACCAGAAACCATGATTTAGTCATTTTCCCTGAGTAAGGACATTTGAGGAGCAGAGCAGTGAGGACTGCCTTTGGCACTATTGACCTGCCCTGAAGCTTTTTGCATCCATGACCCCCAGTTCTCTCATCTGAAAGCAGAGACCTCGCCACTTCTCAGCACGTCATAAGGATTAAATGGCATAATGTAGAAGAAAGCATTTTGAAATTTTCTTTATACTGACCTACTGTGAGTTTGTAGAGATAAAATCCCAAAATATTTTATGTTACAAAATATGAGAAAGTAAATACTGCTTTTCAATTCAGATGTTTTATCTTATCTGCATCATTGCCTTCCCCACTCTTCTTAAGCACCTTGCCAAGAGCTTCCTTCGAAGAGTGCATCAATGTCATATAACAATTCCACATAAAACTTGTTTATAGGAGTCTGATGCTAGTGGATAAGGACAAGGTCATCAGTTTTGGGTGATAACTTGAATAACATCATAGGCTTTTGTTTCCAAGGTACCTACTAGTGACAAAATTTGTGTGTGTGTGTGTGTGTGAGAGAGAGAGAGAGAGAGAGAGAAAGACAGAGAGGGAGAGAGACACAGAGGCAGTACACCCCTTCAAGAAGGGCTCCTCAAATCAGAAATAAGGCTACTTCTGAGAATAAGATAAAAATTTATCCATACCAGTGATGGTAAGCATGGCTACCATCCATTGTGTGCCTAATATGCACCAGAACTATGCCTTAGGAAACAAAAATGAACAAAACATAGTCCCTATCCATATCAAGATTACAATGTTGAGGGGTAAAATAGACAGGTAAAGTCAGCAGTCATCATTTAAGCACTTTGATAAGGGTAACTGAAGCCTTGCATGGTCATGGAATGTTTCTCAATACTCAATAAAGGTGCCACTTCAGGTATGTCCTTGATGGATGACAGGGAGATGGAGAGACATTAGGAGTGTGACAGTAAGAATGCAAGGGGGTGGGAAATAGGGTGGAGGAGAACATTACAGGCAAGGGGGTAGCTTATGTAAGGCCTGTGGGTTAATAAAAAAAAAAGGCATTCTAAAGAATATCATACATTCCAGAATGACTGAAGGTTTTAATTGTAATTTTATAACTTGTATACATTTTCATATTTTCCTATATAAATGCAGATAGCTACATCTTTGTATACCTACTTCTTGGACCCAAAACCTAATTCATGGCTGCCAGCCTCCACACATAGGCAACACATGGCCTCCACACATAGGCAACACATGGCCTCCACATATAGGCAACAAAAAAAGGGCAAATACAACATGCCTGTGACATCCAGAAAGGCTTCCTTCTATTAAATGCAGCCATGAAATGATGCAGCTTAAAAGATTCATTGAAGCTTCATCTTTCGAGCACAATGCAAGTTTAAACAGATTCCAGCTCTATTCAAGCTCAGCTACAGGGCAATCACAACTGTAACTAACTCCTACGTCTTTCATCTTTTGACAATGAAATTAAAATATTGCTTCATGCTACAGTAGAAAAGAACACTCTAAAATAAATAATCCCAAAGTTGAAAGAAAACTGAAAATAACAGCAGTGCCGTTCAGTGGGCGGCAATGTTAGTGAATGGAAGCTCTGCATACAAATTGAACAAACACGCACTGATTTTTAAAAAATATGGAAAGAAGATCGAGCTAAACTACGGACAGCAGATAGTTTAGAATAAAAGCCAAAATGAAGCAATTTAGGTAAGAAGAGTAATTATTTTCTAAAAGAAGGGATATATAGGGAAAGTAAGAAAGAAAGTCGGTATTCACCTGCGAGACCCAGTTACAGAAAAGAAAACAAAAGGCATGGAAATCAAACATGTGCTATGTCTGATACACACAGTGAGATGGAGAAAGATCATTCTAAATGTAGACCTACCATTTGATCCAGCAATTCCCCTACTGGGTATTTACCCAAAGGAAAAAAATCATTTTATAAAAAGGACACTTGCACTAGAATGTTTATTGCAGCACAATTCACAATTGCAAATATGTGGAGTCAACTCAAGTGCCCATCAATTCATGAATGGATTAATAAAATATGGTATATGTACACCATGGAGTACTACTCAGCCATTAAAAAAATGAACTAATATCCTTTGCAACAATCTGGATGGAACTGGAGACCATCCTCCTAAGTGAAGTATCACAAGAATAGAAAAACAAACACCACATGTACTCACTATTAAATTGGAACTAACTGATCAGCATTCATGTGCACAGATGGAAGTAAAACTCAACAGAAATCAAGCAAGTGGGAGGGGGGAGGAGAGGATGGATAAAATCATACCTAAGGGGTACAATGTACACTATCTGGATGATGGGCACACTTATAACTTTGACTCAAGCAGTACAAAAGCAATCCATGTAACCAAAACATTTGTCCCCCCGTAATATTCTGAAATAAAATAAATAAATAAACAAAAATAAAAATAAGTCGAACATTAAATTCTCCCTGCTCCTAGTATGGAAGAACAGGAATCCCTCAAGTCCTAGGTTTTCCAAGTTACGTCTCTTAAAAAGAATGGGTAGTTTTGCAAACCAAAGCAGGATCAGCTATTTTCAGCTTATAGTTTTCTCTGTCAGTGCTATCAGTGGTGACATGTTGACCTTTGGTATTTCTGTAATCCTGGCCCTTCAGTTTTTCCCATAGTGTCTGCTTAAGGTCAAAGAGTTGTAAACCTGCTTTTAACTTTATTTACCTCTCCTCATTCCCACAAAGTAACAAGGTCTACCTTTCCCATGGGTTCCTAATTATGAAAAATGACTTATTCAGTTTATGAATAACTACTTCCCTTTATCCACCCTGTTCATCCTTTCTGGGGAATCCAATCTTGACCCAAAGAGACCTAGTAACATTTGAAATTGGGAGCTGGTGTAACATCTCAGTAGAGTTGATCATCTCTTACAACACTTGAGGCTTCCCCTTCCTCAGGCATTTCCTCTCTAAATTTTGGATCCCCAAAGCAACCCAATTCCCATCCACTCACTCTCCTCTATATAAATAAAAATAAAACCCAAAATATTAGGCAGATATTATTTCAAGAGGTTACTATATTATCCACTATGAAAATGTACCTGCATTGTTCTCTGGGAGCAAAACCACAGTATAAAATACAGGTTGAATATCCCTTATCTGAAATGCTTGGAACCAGAACGGTTTCAAATTTTTAATTTTTCTGATTTGGTAATATTTGTATATATATAATGTTTGTGGGGGGGAATCTAGGCATGAGCAAGAAAAATATATTGTAGCTGAAGGGGGCTGGAGGCTCTTTTTCCCCTGAATAAACTCTGTATTGTGTGCCTGTGTTTCAACTGCAACCCATCACAGTAGGTTAGGTGTGAATTTTCTATTTGTGGCATCATATTGGTGCTCAAAAAGTATTGGATTTTGGAGCATTTCAGATTTTGGATTTTCAGAATAGAAATGCTCACCCTGTACTAGTATCTGATTTTTAAGGTCTGCTTTTTCTGGTAATTTCTCTAAAAAACAGAAAATCTCAACAGATAAAACAGAGAAACAGTAACTGAAACAAGATTTATGCTGTTAACTTCTTTCAGCAGTAAATGCAACCAAAATCCGTTTTAAAAAACCTGTCAAAAGTAAGACATGTATGTAACTAAGAGCAAAAGCTTTGGAGAGTTAGACATTATAATAGCTCAATGTGAATGTAAATGCTTTACTAACGGTGGAAGCGAACATTGGAGAAATTCCCTTGCGGGATTAGAAACAGTCAAAATGCTAGAGTACATTCCAAACTGCTTGCTACAAAAAATCCTAGCTTTGCCTATAAGTAGAACTACGGCTCTTTTCCATGCAGGGGAGATGTGGTCTTCCATACCCAGGAGAATAATGGTTAGGTTTCTCAAATCTCATAACAGAATGTCAACAGCACCATCTGCTCATCTGGCTTTCAAATGATGCATATGGACTCATCTTCTTGCTCAGATTCTCCTCTCGCTTGGGGCTTTTCCCTTCCGTTTGGTCCTTAGTGTGTACTCCTAAGTTTGCCAAATGCACATTGGAGGCCACTGAAGACTTTTTGCTGAAGAATAGCTCAGTAATGAATTAAATTCTTATCTAGTCAGAGGTTTCCTTGATAAAATTTCTCTGCAGTGTTTTCAACTTGTATAGACCCAATTATACTCCCCTGACTAGGGTAATTTAGAAGTTATTTTAAAATTAAAAGCTTTGTTAATAAATACTGTTTGCTTAAAGGTTAAAAGGTAGAATTATATCCTTTATTCCAAATTGCAATCTCCATGTGTCTTTATCTGCTCATATTAATTCAAACAGAAGGGTCTGGATTTCCTCTGTCATTCAGAACCACAAAGAAACCTCTAGAAGCAAACATTTCTGTTGTTGTTTCCATCACACATAGGTTTAAAATGTGCTTTAGAAACACATGTCACAACTGAGATGTGGGTGGGCATTATGAATAATTAAGTGGGAGTACAGAAAGCAAAATAGACAAAAGAAACAAAGGAGTTTCTTAACAAATAAATTCAAATCCCATTTTAAATGTAGTACATTGGAAGAACATTAGTCAGGGTCTCCACAACTAATTAGCTTCATGACTTTGAGTAAGACATAATCTCCCTGGATATTTACCTAAAACTAGAATTATGTGTGAGAAAACAAGTTTAGAAGAACAGAAAGTAAGTACAAAGTAAAGAAGATGAACATAAATCTTGAGTATAACCACTAATTGAGTGATAGAAGAAAAATAATGACTATATTAACTTTTGTTTAATTGTCTATTTTCTCTATAAAATTCTAAATACATGATTCAGGGATGATATCTATCTTGATCACCACTTTATCTCTGGTGCCTAGCATGGTGCAGACTAACCACTTAATATGTTTGGGAGGAAAGACTAAATGAGGTTTAAACATATTATCTAATACCATAATATTACTCTGGTCTTATTGTTTAGTTTTTTGGCAATAGAATAGATGTATTTGTATCCTTTCTAATATAAAAATGGGAAGAGATGGCACTGGTCATGGTTGAGTATGTAAAGAGAAAAAGTTAAGACTCAACTAAGAAATACATTTCCTGAAATATTAATGGGAAAATGGGTATAAAGTCTTCAATGGTTAATCAAAAGCAAATTAAATAAGAAGATGATATAACATAAAGAAGGTATCCCATTTAATAAACACAATCAATTTATTTATATTTCTCAACAACTCTGAAAGATAGATACTATACCAGGTTTAAATAAGAAGAAATTAAAACATGAGGAAGTTAAGTGACTTATCCAAAGGAACACAAACTAAGCAGGAGAACTGAGATTTGAGCCTTTATACCACTGGTTCTAATGTTGGCCCTCTTTCCAGTATACATCTCACATTATTAGATGTCATACCAACCTGAGAGACTACCAACTACCAGGTGTTTTGCTGAGCACTCTTTGGGTAGGAAGGCAAATTAAATATGGGCACAAGTTAATGAAAAACATTTTCCTCCAATGAATATAAATAATAGGATGAAGATACATTTTGAGAGATTAAAATGATTTTTACCCTGAATAAAAAGGAAAGTTTGTTAGAGGATCACATCTATTTACAATAAAGGCATTGTGTAAAAAACAAGAAAAAAATGAAGTCCTTCAGGGTAATGCTAGATGAAATCCCATAACAGTTACCAGTATGAGTAAAGGTGCATAACTGTCAATGGTATGGAAATGTCCAGAGAAACCATGCCTGGATAAGACAAAAGGCCTGGCCAGTGCAGTGGCTCACACCTGTAATACTAGCACTCTGGGAGGCCGAGGAGAGAGGATTGCTTGAGGCCAGGAGTTTGATACCATCCTCAGCAAGAACAAGACCCTGTCTCTGCAAAAAATAGAAAAATTAGCCGGGCATAGTGGCGCATGCCTGTAGTCTCAGCTACTTGGGAGAGTGAGGCAGGAGAACTGCTTAAGCCCAGGAGTTTGAGGTTGCAGTGAGCTATGATGATGCCACTGCACTCTGGCCCAGGCGACAGAGCGAGACTTTGTACTCTGTCTCAAAAAAAAAAAACACAAAAGGCTTACAAACCAGTCTCTCAGTTGGGTGGTCATTGACAATGTATTAATATCCACTGAGTTGAGGCCACTTACTTTTTTGCTTTGACATCTTCATGTTTAGCAGGAAGAAGCAGGGCCATCTTTCATGTAAGGTTCCTCTTAGCCTTCACTAAAGGTAAAGAAGGGAGCTGAGCTTTATGTGCTTTCCCCTCTGCAGAGGTTCAAAGTTAGTAGGACTTTCACTCAAGGACACTACTCTAAAAACTCAAAACAGTTCTGAAAACCTGTATAATTCCCCCTTGTTTATGTCTTGATTTTATTACCATGGGGATTAGCAAAAATCGTTCTGATACAAGAGGGTATGTTCTTTCTAGGATATAAAGGAAAAGGCAGCTGAAGAGACTGTCCTTCCTCATACCAGGCTCAGGAAGGGTTAACAGGAGATAAAAACCCATTGGGTGATGGTAGCCATTGAATTAGAGGAAGAAAACCTAAATTCCTGGGGCTTTTGACAAGATAAGAAAGAGGAAAACATAAAAGAGCCTGGAACTCCTACAGGGCCCCGAGCCTGAGCAGCAAAATTATCCAAGATGATTCTCATGCAATAGGTTTGTATTTAATTTTAATCAACAAAATTTTGTAGCTTATACTTCAACCAAATACAGCAACATTCTCATCTGGGGACAATTTTGAGTCCTTGGGGACATTTGACAATGTCTGTAGACATTTTGGTTGTCACAACTGGAAAAAAGGGATTGCTTTTGGTATCTAATGGGTAGAGCCAGGGATGCTGCTAAACATCCCCACAGTTCACAGGACAGCCACCCCTACAACAAGGAAATAACTGGCCCAAAATGTCAACAGCACTGAGGTTGTGAAACCTTGTAGCACAGTAAGAGTTGGAATCAAACTCTTTTTTAAATTTTTCAGATTTCTTTGCTACATCTGACTCAAACAGGACCTAACTAGCAAATTTCAGGAGCGACCTTGTTTCAAGGTGCATCATTTGTCAGCATCAAATTCATATCCTCTTTCTTATTTAAAATCTACCATTAGTTATTTCTCCCTCGAAAGGCTTCCATAATTTAACAGTCAGGACACGTTATGGCTGTGAAATAGATGTCCCTATCATACTGCTTTAGATGGGAAAAGAAACATTCTGCAGTGTTTATAAGTCATAAAGAATTCTAAATATCTCCCACTCAACACATTCAGGCAAAATGATGGTATAATTTCTGTGCTGGGTGGCACTCTTTCATACCATTATGTGTCTTGTGATCCAACCATAGGTAATGCACTATTTTCCTTTAATTAAATCTGCATTGTAATTTCTATAAAAAAATCAATTAAACGTAGGGAGCAATTACTTATTTTTTATCACAACATAATTTACTTTCCCAGAACAGCAGCATGAAAATGTGAGGAAAGAGCTCATCTACCTCAGTGTACTTAAATAAAGTATGCATATTTTTTAAAGAAATGCACAAGAAACACTGTTAAATATGCAATATATTATCTATACATAATTCCCCACTTACATCAACTTTATGGATGGGTAATACGGTTTAATAGCAAAAGCCTAGGATTTCTTTTTGAAAAATAATTTTTTTTCATAGTCAATATTATGGCTGAAAACATTTTTCAGACTCTTACAGTGAAAATGTAATTAGACAACAATTTGCTCATCAACCTCATCAAATCAGTTTCATAAATGACCTACTTAGGTGTCAAATAAACCCTAAAAGAACTATTTTTTTCCCCCAAGCCTCACAAATCCATCCTTCTTTACATTTCCATACTGATCTCTATTCATTATCATCATGGGGGAATTTTATTAACCACTTGCTTAGTAGTTAGTAGGAGACCCTGGAGCTAACCACCCAGCATCTTCCAGCTGAGATCTCCAGTCTTTTCACTCAAATTCATTTTATTTAATACACTTGGCTTCAGGGGTTTTCAAACTTGAGCTGGCATAGGAATCACCTGGAGGGCTTGGGAAGTAGGTTTAAAGGGCCCTCAAATTTGCATTTCTAGCAAGTTCTCAAGGGATGCTGATGCTTGACCAGTAAGTCTCAGGACTACACTTTAAAGCACCCAACTTTCATCAATAATCTCTATGCGCTCTTACCCACTGTGTTAGAGGCATCCATTTATTTTCCCTCCCTTACTTTTATGTTATCAACCTTATTTCTCATCACAAAACTAACAACAATTCTCTCCCACCTGGACAATTGCATCTTCCTTCCTTTCTTCCCTTTTCCTGCTCCTCCTCCTCCTTTCTCTCTTTCTCTCTCCCTACCTTCCTCCCCCACCTCCTCTTCTCTCCTTCCCTCACTCCCACACAATTCTATAACTCTGATCTCTTTCAAATCCAGACTCAAAGCTCACCTTGGCCATGAAATCATCTCTGATTCACCCCACCTAATATACATCTCTCCTCCATATTGAGCCATTCAGTGCTTATTTACTCACTTTTAAGATACTCTTTCATACATTTACTTCATTAATTAGTAAATTACAGCCTTTGTATACCCCTATGGTGCATGGCCTTAATTATATTATTTATTTTATGCATTTTTCCTTTTCTTCTGACGATGCCGCTAGAATGATTAGCTCACAATCAGTGCATAATAAATATTATTAGTACAATAATGAACTGAGTCAGGGGCTGCAAAGCAGTATTTCCTCACTCAGTGACCCAAGGTTCAAAAGAAATCTAATTAGTGCTCCAACCAAAGCCACTAGTCAAATCTGGAGGCAACTGGCTCCAAATCACAATGCTGCTTCAGTTTCCTCAGTGGCTGCTATTATCCTATTAATAGGGAACTTTATGGAGGAAATGTTAAATGAGCTTGGTCTGGTTGCTAGGCTGTGTGCATGACTATCTATAACAGGGATTCTCAGAAGACATGTTAAGCATGTTTAAATACTCCTAAAATGTCCATTGGTGATAGAGAAAAGAGAATTCTCCAAAGTTAATTTCTATGCCTCTTTAAAAGCCTAGTTTGCTCTAAGAGAACTCATAAATGAGAAGTATTTTAACTATTCTGTCATATTTGTTGGGTCACTCAGTTCTGAACAGAAGCAGTTTTGGAATGAAGGCCTTCTGGTCACATGGATAATACAGGTTTCACAAAATGTAGACTATCACGAGAGGTATGGAAAGGATGACAAAAATCTCTCTCTCCTTCTCTCACTTGCTCTCTGTCTCTTTTTTCTCTCCATATGACTAATGGAAGATTAATTCTCTGAGGCCTACAGGAAAACTTCGCACTTTGTCAGTAGGTAAAAAGTATGGCTTTCCCAAGTGATTCCACACAAATGAAGTAACAGAGAAACTCTCAGAGCGTTAAGGAATTCCTGTGAAGGTGCCAAGACATTTATATTTAAAAGTTGCTGATCACATTCAAAGTCCCAATGTCATGGTTGCCTTACATTAATGGTAAGATTTTTTTACTTTAATTTTTTTATAACAATGCCATAAATCCATGTATTTGTGAGTGTTTTAGTATCTTAGTCATTCAGGCTGCTATAACAAAATATCTTAGAACAGCTAATTTATAAACAACAGAAATGTATTGCTCACAGGACACTAAGAAGATCAAGATCAAGGCACCAGCAGGTTTGGTGTTTGGTTAAGGGCCCAGTATCTACTTCAGCAATGGTACCTTGTTGCTGCATCCTGCAGAGGGTAGGAACACTGTGTCTTCATATGGTGGAAGGGGCAAGGTGGAGGGGCCCCCTCCTTTTATAAGGGCACTAATCCTTTTTTATAAGGTCAGAGCCTTCATGTCATAATCACTGCCCAAAAGGCCCCACCTCTTAATACTATTACATTGGGTATTAGGTTCCAACATACGAATTTTAGGGGGACACCAACATTAAGACCATAGCATTCAGTTGCTTTATTTTTTAGTCTATATCATAGACAAAATATTAGAAATGCAGCAATGACACTTACAAAAAACATCCAGGTTTAATTAGACAGTGGTTCTCAACCACTGGAGATTTTGTCCCCCAGGAAATATTTGAAAATACCTTATGACATATTCTATTGTCACAAAGAGAGGGGGAGATTCTACTGGCATCTAGTGAGTACAGGCCAAAGATGCTGTTGAACATTTTTAAAACACAGAAAACCCCCCAAAACAAAAAATTATACAGCCCAGAATGTAAGTAGTATCAAGGGTGAAAAACACTGAATTAGACCATATGTACCCTTTGGAGATAGGTTCAAGACTCTTCTACATGTTACCTATATGAACGTGGGCAGGCTAATTAACCCCAGCACTCGAACATCCTATCCATAAAACAGAGTTTAGAAATTGTTCCTGTGCAATCTGTGGAGAAGACTGAATGGTGTAATTTATGCAAAGTACCTATTTCAATGTCTGATACATACTAAGAACTCAATAAATACTGGCCCTGATATATCATATGCACTCCATAAATGTTAGCTTCTCATTAGTTAAAATATACCTTGGTTACAAGCTTCTGCTAGAGAAGCTATCATTCTAAGATAAACCAACCTCTGTGAAAATGTCCAGAGGTTCCCAGAGTAAGACTAGAGAACAGTCGTATTATACATAAATACTTAAGTGATCAGTCTCCTCTGATCATATAAGAACTCAACTATTTAAATATTTCTTTGATATTTGTTATTTATTTGAGGGGAGCTGGTAGAAATTGTGCATTAAAAGTAAATATCTTCTGTAATTCTGTAAAATATTTACTAGAAGAAATAAAGCAGAGATAAATTTATTGGGAAATAATCACCCAATAAACTGTTCATTTAAAAGAAAGGAATAAGGAAAATTTGGGGGAAAATTTAGTTGTATATAACCACTTAAGTGACTCCAATAGCAGTAAAAATATTCATTAGCATTGCTGTTGACTTAAAAAATTTAGACTCTCAAAATCCCAAACCAGTATTTTCCTCAGTAATAAATCAAAATGGAGAATTTGTTTAAAAAACATTCTACTTTTCTTAACCAGGAACAACTTCTACATTTCTTAACCAGGAACAACTTCTTAAATCTGCTTTTTCAATTATTAGAGGGCTAACAAATATTTCAGAGAAGCCATTGAGTTTCAGCACCACATGAAAAAGGACTGGTAAATTTATATGTGTATCTCTGATTCAGGGCTTATTTTCTGAACAACCCATCATTTTCCACGGACTCTTAAAATTCTCTGACTCAGCAAGTTAATACTGCAAACTCAATCTTCATAAATAAAACCAGAAATCTTCAGGAGACAAACCTAAACAAGGAGGACATTTTTTCCCACAAAATAAAGTCTATGGAGGACATACACTGATTGATATTTCTGTACAAATGGGTTAAACCATATCAGATACTACAGCAAAGTTAATAATGTATCTCAAATGCGGTAAAATTACCATAGTCTGTATCAGCTCTCTTTTGAGCGATAGTTTAAAAAGCCATAAAAAGAATGTTTAAATTTTAAATAAATTCAAATTTTAACCTTTAGTAGCAGAAGATTAGAAGATCTTGATAAAATAATTTGAGAAGCATTTTCTACACTGGCACTTGAGTTGTTGGCAGCAATTGCTGGAAAGTTAGCAATTTTACTTTTTTATTGGTATAACATATCTAAACAACTTGGTATAATCGCTCTATTTAGCCATCCTCTATCTATCTATCTATATATCTCAGTAGCCTTCTTCTTGTGGGGCTTGAAAAGATTAATATAGATTAATTTTCTGTTTATTTATATATTCAGTGGAATGATACTCAATTTAAATTTATTTGGTAAATGAATGAGTTACATTTTTGTACCTTGTTCCAAGAAGGCATATTTTCACCAAAATCTTTCAGTATGTTTGGATTAAAGAGTAGTTTTTGAGTTTATATATAAAGGAAGGACAAGAATTTATTGAAAGGTACATTGTGCCAAAGAAACATCTGCATTTTGGGGGCAGGAGAATGAGCCACAAAGTAGAGAGAGTGAAAGCGTGTGAGAGCTATCCAGCAAAACCCAAAATCTGAGATGGGCTGGGAGGATGTATTCAGAACATAGTACAGACCATCCTCAATTTACCATGATTCAACTTAGGATGTTTCGGCTTTACAATGGTGTGAAAGCAATACTCGTTCAGTAGAAACCACACTTCCAGTACTCATTCCACCATTCTGTTTTTCACTTTCAGTATAGTATTCAATAAATTACATGAGAAATTCAACACTTTATTATAAAATAGGCTTTATGTTAGATGATTTTGCTCAACGGCAGGCTAACATAAGTGTTCTGAGCACATTTAAAGTAGGCTAGGATAAGCAATGACGTTTGGTAGGTTAAATGTCTTCAATGCGTTTTCAACTTACGATATTTTCAACTTAAGGTATTTTCAACTTACGATGGATTTATTGGAATGTAGCCCCATGGTAAACAGAGGAACAACTCTATTTATTTAGAACATATTTTTTGGATTTAATTCCCAACTTTAATTTTGTGATACTTCAAGATATCCTCAATTACAAACACATATGAGAATTTTTAAAAATAATTAAAACTTACTTAAATTTAAAAGATGCAGTGCACGCAATTTGTGGAAATAAATGACAGAAATGGTTTCACAAAAGTAGAAGAATCATCATTACACAAAAATTCAAGTCACTATTTTGTGACATTACACTATTTGGTCTCCAAGCAGGAATACAAAAAGTTTTTATCTTATCATTTTATCCATTCTATTTTGACCCATTGCTTGTATTAGCTGCAAAGATATTTTGACTTTTTTACATATGCAAATATACCACTAGAATTTACTGAGAATTTCTGAATGACTTCCATTAAACTAAATGAATTAACTGCAGAATTTTCTACACAGTAAAGTTACATTTTCCAATTTTAAATTTCCATATTCTTGGACTGAAATTATCATTATAAAAACTTTTCTATGTAAATTTTATAAGAAATAATTGATTAATCATACTTGTTAATATCTATATCAAAATTTCTAATTATTATATCTGTCATTTGAGATTTTATTGTAGTTGTTAACATTTCTACAAAACTCAATTTTTCTGAGTCAAGTTGTTCAGATACCAGTTTTTGTTCAAGATAAAAATGTACCTATGATAAGTGTTATTTGGTTTTGCTAATTTATATGTGATAGTTATGTCAAGCAGCAATATGTATTGTGAATCATTTTATGTCTTGGAGAAAAGAACAGAGTGAAAGTTCCAGAGTTTGTAGATATCTCTTGGGGAAAAAATATAGTTAAATAAAGATACAGGATCTGTGGATATAGTAAAGTTGTAATGGCAGGACCAAACTCTAAGACCAAAACATTCTGTACTACCATATCTTACCTTTGATGCAAACTTCATTATTTGATCCTTAAAACAAAAACAAAAATAAACCCAGGTTCTCCTGAAAGATGCACAGAAATAAAAAAACTCAGCTTCTAAATGAAAAAAATACTCAGTTTATATAACAGTTTTTTTCCTAAAAATTTTTGTGGGAATCTAGTTTTTGTATAATTTTTGTATTTGTAGTTTCATTATTTTAGGTCTGGGTTTGATGTAATAGATACAAGGGCTAAGACTTGGTAAAGCAGTGAATCCTTCTAAAAAATATATATATCTGAAATAACTTTTGAAAAAATATGGATTTTCTTACATCAAGTTATCTTAAAATGAAATAAAATTGTAACAATACCTTGGTTTCTATGAGTTCTCTGTCATGTGGACCCTCACACAGAAACTGGCCAAAGGTTTTTAAGCCATAATGTCACTATTATATTGTCACCAACCTATAATGAGAACACTAGGAAGTGTCATCTTTGAGATTTTGATAATTTCATACTTAAGTGCAGAGAAAAATCAAACAAAAGAAAATAATATATGATACAGAATTACAAGGTCTTCCATATCACCGCTTGTTACAGGTTTAATAGTGTGCCCCCCAAATAGATACATTGAAGTCCTAACCCTCAGTACCTCAGAATGTGACCTTATTTGTGTCTTTCTAGAGGTAATCAAGTTAAAATGAGGTCATTAGTGGGAGCTCTAATCCAATATGACTGTCACCCTGATAAAAAGAGGAAGTTTGGACAGAGAGACAGACACACACAGAGGGAAGAGGACATGAAAACACACAAGGAGAACACCACACATAAAAGGAGGATTGCAGTGATGTATCTACAAGCCAAGGGATGCCAAAGATTGCTTGCAAAGCACCAGGTGCTAGGAAGAGGCAAGGAAGGATTTCTTTGCAGGTTTCAGTAGGAGCATGACCCTGCCAACACCTTGATTTCAAATTTCTAGCCTCCAGAACTCAGGTAATTAAACACTTCTGTTGTTTTAAGTCATCCAGTTTTTGGTACTTTGTCATGGCAGCCTTAAGAAACTAATATACCGCGTTTTCCAGCATTAACAGTGGTAAAATTATAATAATAATAACAAAAAGCCTACTTTTCCGCTTACTCTTACAAAATCTTCTTAGCACTCATTTCCTCTGATTTGATTACATTTACATACAATTTTAATTAAAGAACAACTAATAAATGTTTCAAGTATAGGAAAAAATACACTTAATGAAGAAATTCTCAATGATGATTTGACAAGTCTTTTTCTTTTTCAGAAAACTTTGTTGATATATTTATTTATTTTTCTGTCCTGCTATCACAGAGAAGACTGGAGGAGATACTAATTCAAAGCAATACATGATCAATTGAGTAATAGATCTTTCACCATTGTAGGTGGGATTTCATGGATGTCAATCCCATACTACAGTAAATCCTTCCATTTCTTGATCATTTAAAGAGTAGACAATGTTTTTATCCCTATGCACTCCCAATGTATATTTTGTGCAATTACTCATTGTGCAATATTTTCTAAGATTTTTTCAATGCTGAGAATTCTCTTGAGTTCTCTCCCTTGGCAGTCAAAATGAATTTTTGGAAGATTTTCAAAAGCATATCCTTGAATATGGGAATGGTAAGCTTAATAGACCATGTTGTTTGAGGTCAGCATTGCTGAATGTTGCACCTTGTATCATCTTTAGATGTATAAAGTCATGAGGGATTCTTACTTTCAAGACCATAAGTGGAATATTGGTATAGCTAAGTAATTTCTTTTCCATGCTTAAGAATTACTTTCAAAAATAACATGCACTTTTAATGTACTTCTCAATCTCTTGATGATAACCCCAGGCTTTTATATATTTATTATTCTTTTGAGCTTTTTTATTGGGCCTTTGACACATGAATATATTCCATATCACTCTGATAACTCTCAGAGGCTTTATTGTATTTTCCCTTAAATTCTCTTGGGGTCAACATTTAGAGCACAATCCATTAACCAAGCCCTTGCAATATCCACAGTGGAAAATGGGGAAGATAAGTAAATATCACTGTGATTCTTTTACTGACATATTTTCCCACTTCTTTCCCCTTTCAAATATTGAATAAGTTCTATAGATAAAAACTATCTTGTAGATATGATTACCAAGTATAAAAAGACTGAAGTGCCAAATTTTTTAACTGGATCAATTTTTAGCATCATTAAGTGTATGTTGTTCACACTTGCATTCGGTGAACCACAATATACATGGACATTAACAAGCAAAGATGAGTTTATAATAACAGAAGCTACCATTTACTCAAGCTGTATTATATGGAAAGAGACAGTATCTGATGCAAGCACTATGTTGCTTAACCTTCTTAATAAAATTATAAGGTATATATTATTATTCCAGTTTTACAGGGGAGGGATGTAATCTCCGGTGCAATACAGGAAATACACATCAGAGACAAGATTTGAAGTTGAGTCTCAGCCTCCGAAGTCTGAACCTTTTTTAAACGTGCAACCTTGTTTTCCACACTGACACTTTTGACCCTTGCCATAAAATCAGCACATGCTCTTTGACAATGTGAATACAATGAACACTGTGTACTTTGAACAAAAAGAAAAGGAAGGGAAAGGACAAGACCATTTCCAGGCAATATGAGGAATATTTCAAATGATGGACAATATACACATATGTTTAAGTGAAGGACACAATTTATTGCATTGTACTTTAAAATCCACATTTCTTGCTATAAATAACCTGAAACCACTATAAAAGTATACCTTTTGAATTTAAAAGCAGGCATACTTTTTTTCCAATTTCATGTAAACAGAGCTTCCAATAATGCCTAAAGTAAAGATGGTTAACTTTATTACCATCAGAGCAAAACATTCAGTATCAGCTTGAATTGGAAAAATTGCAGTTAAGAAAATGTTTTGCAACTAATGATGACTTTCACATTTTGTAAACCAATGTATATATGTAAGTCTGTATTGCATTATTTTGGCAGTAAGCTTCATTATAACATATACTTTAACCCTATTATTTAATACACAATGACAAAATGCATTTTTATGATAAATTTGTTGCTACTGTTGTTTTACTCAAGGTTTGTTCAAAGGCTTTACTTTTTTATAAGCTGAACTTTCTCTCTCTGCTTGAGAAGCATATAGCTGGAAGGAACACATATAAACCTTAAAAATGACAGACATATGACTTAGCTGGATGCCTGGCTCAATAATGTGTCTTAGGGTTATTTCCACAATGGGAAAGCTAAGTAAATAAAATGTAAAAATTTAGTGTATTAATGCGTCTATTCATGATGGGTTGCTTTTCTCCTTCTAACTAAAAGTTAGATGGTTTCCATCCTGCCTATGTCTCTCATTAAGCTGCCCCTGAACAGACCAGGTGAAAGTGATATATTTTTTTCTATTCTACTTATACTCAGAAATAAATGATTTGAAACTAAAATATAATCTGTCATGTATTTTTATCTAATTGGGGGTAAGCATTATACTGGTTGTTACTTCCTTCAATGCAAGTATTTTGTATCACATTCCTAATTTACCTTACAGCATATTTATTCGAATATGAAAAATATGGTTGGTGTTCAAAATGTAACTTGTGATTAATTTATTTTGCTTTATAAGAGGAATTATGGGGGTACTATTCATGCCAAGAAGCTCTGAAGTTTATATACAAACTACAGTGTCTCTAGAATGTTCTAGAAAAGTCAATGGATTAAACACCAAAATCTCTTGAACTCTCTGAGTCAGGTTGAAATATTTTATCTTTCTTTTCTTTCTTTCTTTCTGTCTTTCTTGCTTTCTTTCTTGCTTGCTTTCTTTCTTTTTCTCTACTTTATGTATGAAACTTTGCTTACCTCTGCTTTGGAGAAATGTTAACTATAACACTCAGGATTATAACCAGGGACATGCCAATAACAGGTTCTGGCCTTAGTACATCTGAGGTAGGCCACTCAAGGAATCAACTAATTAATGTCAAGGAGAGTAGGGTTTTTACCTCATTGATGACCTTCAAGAGTTCTATACCCACCCACAAAAAGGATTATAACTATTCCAACTAGTAGGAGTACTGAAAGTTCATAAATGGCTGATAGTGGCATGTTAGGTTGACCTTGTAACAGTATTCCCCCAGCAGAGGGGGTAAACATAAACATTAATAATTTCTCCAGAACATGAGCTTGTGATGGGAGCTCTCCAAGGTTCTGAATTCCTTTCCTTGCTATGCTGTACTTAGGCAGATCAGACCTAACACTGATTCTGCTTGTCTTGGCCTTATATCCACTACTTCTAATGATTTCTGACATTAGGAAATTAGCATAAGTTAAACCCTACCTGATTGAAAATGCTAAGAAGTATAGCAAACTAAAATTTCCACAGGGACCAAGGAGGAAATGTAAATAAATAAATATGTTTGTGTTGAAGGAAATCAAATACAACCAAACCAAAAACCACAAGGAAGGGCCTACACAATCTAAGTGTAGGGTGTTCTGACTCTTGCTGCATCAAGAAAATACTCAGCTAGCCTCTGATAATTTTATTTCATGAAATATACTAGTATTTAACCTATATTTCAGGATCACAGGACTGAGCACTTTTATATCAATTTTTTTTCAGATTTACTCAGATAACTAAAATATCTCTTGTCTTAGAAGATCATCCTTTGGCCTGACTTTCAACATATTTATTGAGGATTCTTAAAACTATAAAAGGCTTTAAGAGATTTTTAAACAATTAGGCAAAAAATTACAATTTTGTCAATCACCCCAGGTGGACAATATCATCCTGACTCATGCAATTTCCTTATAAAAATATTGACAACTTTTAGGAAAAAGACATTTCTAATAAACAGTTTTGAGAAAAGATATAGTATCTCTAACCTGGTCATGCTTCTTAAGTAGGTTTAGTAGAACATTATATTCATGACACAGAAAGTATTTATAGATTGAGCAGCAGCCAATAAGGGGCCTCTTCATGGAAGAGAATTAGAGTTTATTTAAAGTTTATTAATAATCAGAGACTTTACCAAGTTGTTAGAATCAGCTAAGTCTAGCTTTATGTTAATATAAGTCCTCAAAGGAAACTTAAACATGAACAGAGTAACTTCTATCTCAAGAACAAATCAAGATACTTAATGACTTCTATCTAAGGGTCCTCAAAGCCACATGCTCAAACATTTTTATATCATTACTATCTCAAATCTTATTGCTTAGCAATAAATAGCATCCACTAAAGATTCAGTGTCATATGAATAGAGAAGAGGTGGGTAGGTGCTTTTCCAGAGAAAAGAAATAATCAAACCCAATTCATATTTTATTCTAAAAATTAAATGTTAACATGTCAAATGCTTTTGTCTTAAATTTGAATATCTCTCCCTATATAATTGTATAGAAAAAAGGTTTAATGTTTTTCAGGCTATTAAAATTCCTGAGGTAAAACTCGATTTCTCTACACCTTCATGCTCCAGAAAACATAAGAAGAATATTAATTCTAACCTAGAAGAACCAAACTACTTCTATGGATAATCAGTTTGAACATCCCTGGGTCAGAGGAAAGAATGACAGTTTATTGTGATATACAAATGTCTAAGAGAACCAGATCAAGGTCACTGACATGCTTCATATTAATTGCTAAACAACTGTCAGATGTCAGTGGTTTGAGGTCACCACCCCTCATGAGTTGAATCCAAATGGCTCTCTGAAGGAGAAATAATCCACTAAATTTTGTTCCTTCAACAGTGAAAACAGAGACATACTTCTCAATTTCCTATATAAAAATATATTGTTGAGTTTATTCACTTGAATGGGCTTTTAGCTCTGCCAACTCAATTTCTTCACTAAACCTACTAGTATATGCCTCATCAATACATAAATGCTCAAATAAATAAAGATAATACACATTCATTTAGAGAGGAACATGTACTTCAGATAATTTCATTGTTCCCTCCTATCCTCTATTATTGATGAATTTAACTCCAAAACATCCTAAAGCAATCTTTTGAGATCATTTTTTGGCCTTAGATTACAAATAACCTAAAGTCTAACTAATTCCATGCATTTCTTTACGTGGTAAAGATTTTGCTTTGATACCTATGGACAGTAGCTAGCACTGGATCATTTAATTCTTTTTGTTTTCTTTTTTTTTTTGAATTAAACTGAAATTTTAATTGTATCTTTGCAGGATGATGAAAGCTTTCTTTTAATATTCATTTGCACTCTCAACAAAAAACTTTCCTGATTTTCTTTGGTCTTACATTTAAATAAAAAATTATTATTTTTATATGGTAATTTTTGATAAAAAGATATTCCAAAATGTAAAGTGTTTAAAATACACAGTAGTACTATCCAGCTAAATAAAAGTAGTCATTGTTTCTACTGTAAAACCCACATAATACAATGTGTTTTCAACATTTTCTGAACCAAATCTCTCATAAGAAACAAACATCTAAGATTACCATTAAACACAGATATGTTTTAAAAGAGGTTAATCTTACTTGAGTCAAGTTAAATAGTGCTACATTTGAAAGTCTACAGGAATAGTCTATTTCCTGTTCCGTCTCAAGCAAAATATCTGCCTAGAGGAGCTCTGAGTTTACAGCTGTCATCTTCCCCTGAGTTTGACTGATGAAGGAGTCTTTTTTTTAACTACTGATAAGTGAAACATTGTGTATTGCTCAGGTGCCCCAACCAAAAAGTTGGATCATTTAATTCTTTCAAAGGTATTTGAAGGATTGGCTTCAAACCTTCCAAAGTACAACACTGTTTCTTATATACATACACAGAGAGGAAGAGAGAGAAGTTTCTGAATAAAGTAATAATATTTTGCAGTGTTTTGAAACTTGACAGTGAACCAAAGAATGTTTATTACTGAGTTTTAGTGTATTTTAAAGAGCCAACATCTGATACTTCAAAAACGTTAATCTTTCCAATAAACTTCAGACCCAGAAATTCATCTTCTAATATAAACAAGCATAGTAAGTAGCATTATTAGGAAAAAATCTCTGGCTGAATTCCACACATATATTCAATTTCCTAAACACCCTCTAAAAACAATTTTACCTTGCTTGACACAACAGAGAAATTAATCAGCATAATAAGTAAGCTAAGGCTTTAATAAAAGTGTTTACAGTTTACTTTAAAAGCATTCATAAACAAATGAGTACCTTGGTAAGGGAGTTAGATTACCTAAAAGAATTATGGGGGGAAGAGTTTTCCATGTATAATGATCACGTTTAAAAAGTTATAGTTGGCCTGCAGATAATGAGGTATGGTATTTTTGCCTTTATTCTTTAAACACAACATACATCCTTGCTCCCAAAGACATGCTAAAGTAACACTGATGATTCCTTGCAAAATCACATGACTTAAGGTTTACAATTTTTAGGAACTTTTGATTACTCTCCATCTCTCAGATACTCATACACTTAAATATTCTTTTTTCCTTTTTAAATCTTACCATGACTACCTGAAACCAAGATAGGCAAACATCTGTTCTAGACCACTAGAACATACGGCTGTTTTCTGAATACATAATAAATGATGTCACAAATAATCAAGATGCATACTTCTCTTTACCACTAAGAATATTTACACCACATTATATCACCTATGTGGGGTTTTGGTGGTAGGTTTTTGTTTTTTGTTTGGGTTGGTGGGTTTATGTTTTCTGTTTTTTTCCTTCTTATGAAAATAGTGCTAAAGATCTTCAGTTGGTACTCCAAAACACATAGTTGCAACCAGCGTTCTAGAGTTACTTCTAAATATTCTGCTAGGCAAGTGGCAAGAGCACTGATCTTTCATTAAAAAAAAAAAAGCCATACAACGATTTATTATCTGACCTCATAAGTTTAAAGCAATTGTAGTACCTTGAATGTCTTTGTATAAACTTTTATGTGACTCTAATAAAAGATAATGATATAATAGGAAGCTTCAGAAGGTCAAATATGAAAGATAAACATGTCTAATGAATAATCTGTTTTCTACTAGAGTAAACAGCATTTCATCAATTTCAAAAAGAGCCTACTTTATTATTCTTTTAACAGGCTATTAATAGTGCCAACCTAAAGTACAAATGTGTCTGCATGTGTGATTTTGCTAGAAAATAAAAAAATTCTGATATCATTAAGAAATTTCAGCATATACAGAATTATGATAACTTGTGATTATCTATACTAGACAACTAACTCTTTTACTTTTATCTAGATGTTAAGAGTCCTACCTCTATATGTGTGCATTGAGAATCCTGAAGAAAATAGAATTTAAATTACATTTTTCAAACAACCTGGTAATATATTTTTATTTTATTTAAATATTTAGTTTTGTACAGTACATATTTAAATTATATTGTTTGATGAATCCATCTAAAATACTAAGTCATGGGCTGCTTCAGTGATTTTTAAATAGAGGAATATATAAACATAGCACAATGACTTATATATATATATAGCAGCATGTACTTGCCAAGATAATAGTGGGCTCAATATTTAATTCAATGGAAAGAATATCTATGTGGTTACATATACGACTTCTAAATCAAACCAAACTGATTTTCTCAGAAGGCCAAGAGGTAGAGAAATCATAACAATAGGGCAACACCCAGAAATTTTAGAAAATGAGCATTACGCAAAGGCATAGGAAAGTTCTGATTTTAGTCTTAAACCATTTTTATCAGTCAGTGTCCTCTTAAACAGGAATCAAGTATTCATTACAAATATAGTGATATGTGTGTGTGTGTGTGTGTGTGTGTGTAAATAAAATGATTCTAATTCACAATTTACTTTGGGTAGACATACACCTATTTTATACACACACACACACACACACATAATTTCATTTGGCAGTATATACAATATACACTACATATAGGTATATACTATATACATATATATGTGTATAATTTCATCTGGCTATTATAATATATTGAGCTATTATAATATACTATACATAAAATGTATATATATGAAATTTAGCTATTAAGTGGGAGGGGAAAGAAAAAACAAAAGAAAAGTTAAACCTCAGAAGGGAATAAACTGATATAGTACTAGTGAGTTTCTCTAGGTCTTGAAAAAATAGTTATTTTTATTTTTGTTTAATTTTTTATAATCTCAATGTCGCTGTAATAACATGTAGTGCTTTTTAATAGAAAAACAAAAAGATATTAAAATATTTAAATATGCAAAATCCTATGTTTAGTAAATTATGCAAAGCCACGCATTTACTAAATATTTTGTCACTTTCTTTTGTTGTTGTTTTTCAGATCCTCATCAAAATAAATACAGGTAAATGATACAAGTTTATTCCAGGATTTTATATTTTTCATTCTGTACTATCTTCCCTTCTTTATTGCTTTATCTTCTTCAATCAGTTTCAGGTTTCCTTTGGTTTTTATTAGCAATATATTCCACTGGCACAGCATTTTATATCACATTGAACAATATAGAAGTGCCTTTTTATAAGTAAAAAATGGTTAATTATCAGCAATTTCATATGGCTTAAACTAGCACTCTTTTCAAAGTACATTTTCATGCAATCTCTCATTTGATCACCAACCTTGTCATCACAAGACTTATTATTCCCATATTACCGAAAAGAAAATAGAGTTTTAAAGAGTCATTACCAAATCTAGATCAACTATATAAGCCAGATATACTAAAGTAGTGGTGCTTCGATTGTTGGTTCAAGATGTGAATGTTCATACAGAAAGACATTGTCCTGGAATGGGTTTTAATTAAAAGCTCAAGATCTATATTTCCATCTTCCCTGCACAGCCCCTCACCCCTACCAAAAAAGCTAGCATGATGATAAGCATGAGGTCTTCTTCAGTGAACTGCTAATTACTCTTTTCAGTGCTTTTTTTATTATTATGACTTAAATAATACATTTTCTGATCTTACTAATCTATTTTTAAATTAAGATTAGTAGGTTCTATCAAGATTAAAGAGATCATAGCTTAGTTTCTTCAAAAAATAAAGACTGCTTCCTCTTAGCAAGAGGAGAAAAAATTGAGGGTAACAATTTGTGGAAATTTAATTTGTGTCATTCATTCCATGGTAGGGTAACTATGGCAACTGGATGAAAAACGTAGCAGTATTAACTTCATCCATGATAATATCTGACCAGGCTTTCGTCTCAATTTTTTAATCAATATAAATTATAAAACTTTATTCATAACTAAGGTTGAAAAATATCTAACCCTTCAACTCCTTTCCCCTTCTCATTCCATAAGCCCTGGGAGTCCACTGTGAAATGAATTGATAAACCAAGACTCATTGCTTTTTTACTCTACTACTTACATATTAACATGGCAAACACAGAAAGAGGTTGGGCAATACCTCCTGAAAGACCACAAAAAGTGGAACTCTGAGGAATAATTTCCAGGAGTATATTATACCACATGAAATCTGAAAAACCTCTTCATTCCTATCTGCCCATTTCCCATCCTAAATCAACACCCGTATTAGATAACTATTTTGCCTGAAATTTGGGCAATTCTCATATACTATCTGCAAATATTACTTCAAGGATTTCACTTGAAATTTTAAAATAATTGAAGCTCCTCAAAAGAAAGTAATTTTTAAATACATGAAACCATTTGATACACATTAGTCTTATTTTCTCAAAATTATTGTTTTTGAGATGAAGTATCATATTCAGATTTTGTGTTCTCCTTACTTACCTAGCATTGCATTAGGAATAAAATGGATACTATTTGTTTGATTCAGTTACTTACCTCAAAGGGAAAGAAAGTTCGAGAACAAAACTCTAAAAAGACCATGTTGATGTACTTTCTGATTCTATGACATAGAATCAGGAGCTGCATAACAAGGAATTCTCAGAATTATGTCATAGAATCAGAAAATGAATGGGGCAGAATTCTTACGATTATATTGCAGTCAGAAGTTGAACTTATATGTTCTTTTTCATTTTGCCTCCTTACTTTATAATCAAGTTAAAGCTATTTACCTTGACTGTGTTTGCAGTATTCCTATCTCATCCTTATTGAGTGTTTTTGTTCCTTTCTTTGTAATGAACAAGTTACAATTTGAAACTTTCTCATCATCTAAAGCAGATGAATGCCGAGCAATTACGTGTGTCATGTACACAAGTCAAAACACACACCAATCCCCAGTGTATAGGTACATCAGAAAATGTGACAACAGGTGCAGTGGTAATTATAAAAGATCTGTGACATTACATCTTTTCTAACTCCCATTAGAATGACACATTTTTTAAAATTGTTATTTGATCAGGATGACGAGGGTAAGGTAATTAAAATCTTTACATTGCCCATATTTGATATACTACAACAGAATAACAATATGTGAGAACTTCATTTTAAGCACTGGGTCACCTCTGTGTCTTATAAGTCTCTTTGCTCTTTAAGAATCCATGACATTTATCTAATTTCTATTTATGTATTTTTAAATATTAAAATGTTTACACTTACATGTCTATTTCAAGGGAGGTGGTGTAAAAAAAAATTAAAATTGTGTGGTCCCTTAATAAATTCTACATTAAAACCATGGATAAAATAAGTGTCATAGCTATTTTAGAACCAGTATGTATTTGTGTTTCTGCATGTATGTGTGTATGAGTGTTTGTGCATGTTTTAAGAGAAAGTAAAAATTCATTGAAACATATTCTTATAAGCTAGACTAAGAAGTCTTCAAAGAAAAGCATTATTTTCATGCTATTTTGCCCATAGAATCAATAGTTTTGCAAAGTCATTGAACTGTCTATCTAAAAGAATCCTCAGAGTCCACCTTCCTACAGATCAAATCATGCATAAGCCTATCCAGAAAAATGCTACAATATTTCTCTTCAGAAATCCCATGTAAATGAACTGGTTGTTGTCCTTGGAAAACAGCCTTGCTGTGGTTGTGTGATCTTTCACCATACCTGGATAAACCTCAACTTGTAAACAAACATCCAGTAAGATTTGAAGTATAATTAATGCAACCAAAACACATGAATGTCAATATGATTCTCTTTGATTGCATTAGTTCTAAAATATTATATCTTTTTGTTTCCTAAGAACCAGAGCCTGTGATTTTTCTCTCAATGTTAAAAGAAATAAATTGTCTACAATGATGAGTCAAAGTCCTATTAAAAAATAGGTTAAAGGCCACATGGTCACTATCTTGTATGTCCTATTGAATGCTTTGGAAGGGTGATTTTAAAACATCTTATATTTAATGTAGGGCCCTCATTGGATATTAAATTAATAAAGTAATCTCATTTACAATAACATCAAAAAGAATAAAATTCTTAGTAAAAAACTTAATCAAGGAGGTAAAAGACTTGTACAATAAAAACTAGAAAGCATTGCTGAAAGAAATGAAAGAAGACCCAAATAAATGGAAAGATATCCCATGTTCATGGATTCAAACATTTAAAATTGTTAAAATGTCCAAACTATCCAAAGAAATCTAAGATTGAATGCAATCCCTATTGAACATCAATGCCATTTTTTGCAGAAATAGGAAAAAAATCCTAAAATTCAAATGGAACCACAAAGAACCTCAATAGCCTAAACATTCTTAAGAGAGACGGACAAAGCTAGAAGCCACACACTTCCTGACTTCAAAACATATTACAGAGCTACTATAATTAAAGCAGTATGGTACTGGCATAAGGACAGACATACAGATCAATGAAACAGAATAGGGAGCCCAGAAATAAGTACAGGCACATGTGCAGTCATGATCTTCAAGAAGGGTGCCAAGACTACACAATGGGAAAAGGACAGTCTCTTCAACAAATGGTGCTGGGAAAACTGGATATTCACATGCAAAAAAATGAAACAGGACCTTTATCTTACATGATATACAAAAATCAATATATAATGGATTAAAAACTGAAAAATAACAGCTGAAACTATAAAATTACTAGAATAAAAGAGAGGAGAATACTTGTTATAACATTGGTCTTGGCAATGATTTCCTGGATATGACACCAAAAGTACAGACAACAAAAGCAAAAATAGACAAATAAGACTACATCAAAGTAAAAAGTGTATGTGTAGCAAAGGAAACAAGAGTAAAAGGCAATCTATGTATTCCATAAAATATGTGCAAACCATATACCTCAAAAGGGTTTAATAACCAAAATATAAAAGGAATTCCCATAACTCAACAGCAAAAACACAACCTGATTAAAAAATGGGCAAAGGACTTGAATAGACATTTCTTTAAAGAAATACAAATGGCCAACAGGTACATGAAAAGACGATCTGCATCAGTAATCATTAAGGAAATGCAAAAAAACCACAATGAAAAAAAAATGAGCTATCACTTCATACTTGTTAGAATCTTTAGATAAAAGACAAATAACAAGTGTTGGTGAGGGTGTAGAGATATTGAAACTTTTGTGCACTTTTGGTAAGAATGTAAGATGATGCAGCCACTATGGAAAACAATATGGAGGTTCTGCAAAAAACTAAAAAAAAGCACTACCATATGATCCAGTAATCCCACTCTGGGTATTTATCCAGAAGAATTGAAAACAGGACCTTGAAGAGATATTTTCACTTCCACGTTTATTGTAGCATTATTTACAATAGTCAAAGGGTGAAAACAACCTAAATGTCCATTGACAGATAAATGGATAAAGAAAATGTGGTATGTGCACAAAATGGAATATTATTCAACCTTAAAAAAGAATAAAATCCTGTTATATGTTACCAACATGGATGAACCTTGAGGATATAAGTGAAATAAGCCAGTCTCAGAAAGAGCAATATTGCATGATTCCACTTACATGAAGTATCTAAAACCATCAAACTCATAAAAGTGTAAAATAGAATCGTGGTTTCCAGGGGCTGGCGGTGGGGAAAATGGGGAGTTGCTGTTCAATGGGTAGAGAATTTCAGTCATACAAGATGAAATTTTCTAGAGATCTGCCCTACAACAATGTGCATATCATTACCAATGGAGTCCTACACACTTAAGAATTTGCTAAGAGGGTAGATCACATACTATGCTTTTTAACCATAATGAAAGGGAAAAATAATCTTAGTGATTTTGAGGGCAGTGATTGTCGTCCTGAATTATCTCCATGGCTACCCTATCATTAAAAAGAAATTCTTGGTTGCTCATTCAGTCATAAAGTAACAGTTATAATCATTGGTGCTTGCCAACTGACACTAAATTGAGCAGACTTCACTCCTGACAATCCCTGTGTTTTCCATTTCCATTATACTGCCCTGACTTGTCCCTGGATGCACCAGCACCACTCTGCTTGCTTGTTAATACACACATATTCTAGCACACATGTTGGTCACAGGCCATTTTCCCCTTAAAATTGATTGCAGACTCCCCTTCAAAACTAGTAGAACAGAATCATAAACATAGAAGTGTTTTGGTCAAGAAGGACTGGTCAACTAGGACTCATTCTTTTTCCTTAGTAATGTGTAACATCCATGCTTGGTATTCTCTTGGCCCTGGGGATGGAAATGTGGAAGAAAAAAACATTTGGTGGTCCATAAAATTACTCTGGCCTACCCTGACTCCTCTCCTGTTTGAATTCGTATTGAACTTTTTACTCATTCTATTTAGTTTAATTTTAGTTTCAAAATTGCTTTCTGATAGTGTCTATCTTTATTCTCTTTCCCCATTAGATTATCTGTCTGTTAGTTTACATTTTCACACTACTTCCTGCACGGGTCTTGTGTCTCCCATAATTGTACTGCTTGAGTCACTCGAATTAATTGAACTCACATGACTGACTTGCAGTTCAGGAAAGGGTGGTCTTTTGACAGGGTGGAAAAGAACCTTGACCCCAAGGTTGCTCAGCTCTACTGCTAAGGATCTATTCTGAGATCACAGACTTTTTTTTCAATGATTTATTTAATTTTTTAAGCAGATAATATATTCATAAAGCTCAAAAATCAAAAAGCACAAAAAGATGAGGGTGCAAAGTTTCTCACCTACTCTCTTCTTCCATCTGCCCTCTGTTCTCTCTCCACCCTCCACTCAGATAAACCTGGGAAGTAGAAAGCAGTGTCTAGAGTTTCCCAGAGGCTTCTGAACTAGAACATTGTTCTGTGTTCAGGTATAAACAACGAGGAGCCTGGTGTGGTTTCAGACTCCAGTTTCTAGGTGCTGCCTGTCAGTCAGGATCAAAACCATCTGCAGTGCCTATTTTACTTAAGTCAATCAATCAACCAATGAATCAATGGACCAAATAGACACTGAACACCCACAAGGATTAGAACTGTGTTATAGATTATGGCGAGGGTAGAGATAAACAACTTTCAAAGTTATTAATCTTAAAACAGATATGTGGGAAATTATCATATCCACATGAAATTGTCAATAAAACAATATTTTCTAATTAAGCAAGTATGACATTTCCACATCTACATTTACCTCTATCAACATATTTATTTATTTAGGGTTTGGCAGAACTTTAGGTGTCATGCCATGACAGTCCACTCATTTAACTAAGGAGAAAACTGAAGTTCAAAGGAGCAAGGTTTATAGTTAAGAATGTAGAAAGTCTGGACTCAGCGGGCCTGGATTTAAATCCTTCTCCCACTGAGCAGCTCTGTGACATTAGACAACCTACTTATCTTCTATATGCTTGAATCTTCCCATCTGTAAAATGAGAACAAGAATATATCTTTCACAAGACTGCAGTCATTATTAAATGAGTTAACATATGGAAATGGCTAAGAAGGATGTTTGACACAGAAAAACCACTACAAAAGTGCAAGCTATTACCATTACAGGTTAAGTGACTTGTGAAAGATGAAACAGCTGGAGGGCATAGAAAGGGTTATATGCTGATAAAATGATGTACTGAATTATCCATTCCAAAGCATTAGAGGAAAATAAAATTCCTAGTAAGGTAACTGCACACATGAAAAAAGAATCTAAGAAGGCAGGAGCAGAAGAATCAAACTTCATAGAAAGTGTGATGCTTGAATTGCATTGAGTTAGCTCATAAACAAGGAAATAGAAAATCAGGAAGGTGGGTGGGACAAAGCGCAGTGGCTCAAGCCTGTAATTTTAGTACTTTGGCAGGCCAAGGTGGGAGGATTGCTTAGCTCAGGAGTTTGGACCCACCTCAGCGAGACTGAGACCCCAAGACCCTGTCTCTAGAAAAAATAGAAAAATTTTCCGGGCCTGGTGGTGTACGTCTGTAGTCCCAGCTACTTGGAAGGCTGAGGCAGGAGGACTGCTTGAGCCCGGGAGTTTGAGGTTGCAGTGAGCTATGATGATTATGATGCTGCTGCTGCACTCTAGCCAGGGCAATAGAGCAAGACCCTGTCCCCCCCCAAAAAAAAAAATGGCAGGCAAAGAAGTAGGCTTTCATATGCATCACTAAGACAGGAGAGGGGTCTTAGAGATTCCAAATCTGCTCCATTCTGGAAATGCTTCCTTTTGTTTTTCTTTTACATTTTCTGGGGAAAAATAGAATGAAAAGGAAGTATACTTATAGGTAGAAGCTAAACGTTTGGATAGGAAAGCATTTTAAACACTAACTTACTTTCAATCAGGTTTAAATAAATTCTAGTCTTTTAACTTAAGTGATAGTCTAGTAGATATAATTTAAGAGCATTAACAAAAAAAGAAAATAAAAAGAATGAGCTATTCCTCATCTCTTTCTGAGTGCTAACATGAATTTTAGGAATGTAAAAAAATGTTTAAAGGTTTAGTAAAAACTTGCCTTTTATTTTAAAATAAATATAATTTTCTCTTGAAATTCTGTCATGAGATACTTTTCTCTCAACACCTAAAAAATTACTAAACATGGTTACATCTCAAAGTAATAATTCATACTGTTATTGAAGAGAAAATGGATAGCGAAGTTCACAATACCACTGATACACAATTTGCAGATTAGTTGTGTTTAAGTGATCGAAGAAAAAATAGGGAAAGCCTTAAAAATAAATATTTTCCTGCAGGAAATGCACAAATATATCCTATTCTTGAGGAAATTCCACCTTTGCATAAGATGGGCCAACCACGGGATGCAGTTAATCTATAGAGCCTTTAATGACCTGGCAGTCAAATCTCATCAACTTGAGATTGCAACAGAAAGCAAAGGTCTCACTCCTGTTTGATCCAAGTGTTAATTCTGAGGAACAAGAAACAGGAGATAATGCACCTTGTGCATATAAGATAATTAACAACCTTGCTAATGTATTTCTTCAAATATTAAATCCTCATTTTCATTCTTCTTCCCTACCAAATTTAATATACTATGAGAACTACTTAGCATAATTATAAAAATAATAATAATATAGTTAAGGGTCTGTCTGTCAATCCAGCTTAAACCCCTACCTAGAATTTAGAACCCGGCCCTCCTAATTAAATTGCAGAGTCATTGTTTGTACATTGTAATGAATTAATTTGATTGAATCTCTGACCGATTATGGGTTACAGAGCATATTTTTTGAATCATGAAAGGGGTAAACAATTGCATTTCCAACATTCAATCACTCAGCATCATCAAACAAAGTAACTATACCAGCCAATAACAAATGAGCACTTGCACCATGGAGACCTGGGCACCACTGAGGAGGAAAAGATTCCAAAGACACCTTTGGGTGCCATTTTAATTTTTTGCATATTAAGATATCTCCAGGCAAGCACTGCTTCAAAAGATAAGCCAATACAACTCCTTCAGATGTCATTAAGCCCAGTGTTGCTAGATACACTTTAGTTGTCATACAATTTTGAAAACTCAAGAGGTAGGTGATTTAATGTCAATCCCAAAACTGTTAGAGTAAAAAGACTGAGTGAGGTATCTACCTATGG
This sequence comes from Daubentonia madagascariensis, assembly GCA_023783475.1. Lineage (NCBI taxonomy): Eukaryota > Metazoa > Chordata > Mammalia > Primates > Daubentoniidae > Daubentonia > Daubentonia madagascariensis. The sequence continues at coordinate 43,501,870 of JAKFHU010001035.1, forward strand.
CCCGTGGCCACCGGTACAGACCTGGGAGTGCTGAAGATTTGAAATAATGAATAAAAATATTTTCCTGGAAAGAATAATAGAAAGTAAAAATACCTACCATCACACAGCTAGAGTAACATAAAGACTTTACAAGTAAAGTCACATAGTAGGTACTCAATAAATGCTAGTAAATTTTATTATAATTAGTGGCAGAGGCAACATCAAGATCCACATTTCTGATTCACAATGCACTGCTTTTTCAATAGATTAATTCTGTTCAGACTCTAATTAGACTGCAAGACAAATAGAAAGTCCTGTTTTAGCCAAGCACAAAGTGTTTTTTCTGCATGCTACTTAAGTTTGCCAAATTGTTCTCTATGCTCTTAGATGAGAAATAATAAAGAATTATAAGTAAAAGGCACCCAGAATTGGATGCTGGTGACTGCCTATATTAAAGTAATGTAGGGTCACAAGGCAAAAACTGTGGTAGAAGTCTGATTTCTACAGAAGTATAGGCATAGCTAAAAGTTAACCAGCCATTGTTTCATGGCTTACCTTCCCGTAATCGCTTACTGTTTAGGAGTCATGTATCCCTGGTTGTCATAAGATCTGTAACATCACTAATCACTTCTATAGATAACATCACTATTGTAAAACCTAAGACTGGTCTTTGAGATATTTTCCAGATTTCGCATTTAGGTGGACCAACTGACACCAACCACACCAGTGGCCATACTTAGGAACTGACTTCACAGGTCCTGTGACCCTCTACCTAGAAACTGACTCAGCATAAAAAGACAATTTCTGCTTTCCAACCCTATGAGTTCATCCCCAGCCAATCAGCAGACCCTACTCCCTAGTCCTTTGTCTGACAAACTATCTTTAAAAACACTCTCAGGGTATTGGCTCCCTTCCACGCAATGGGCAACAGAACCTAGTTGGGTGGTTAACGTTGGATTCACTCTAAATGTTCAGTAGTTGGTTATTCATTGTGTAATTCTTAAGTAAGCCCACAAAATGAAGGATTCAATGTGAAAGAATCAAACAGGAATTGATGGGGGGGAATCAAACAGAGATATTTACCATCTTGAAGGTGAATTTAAATTCTTTAGTTATTCAAATGTAAGTCAAATGTTTTGGGGACATGATGAATTGACTCTCTTCTCTGTGAATGGCAACACCATCCCACATGTGTGGTAAGTCCCATGCCCTCCCATCCCCACCATGCTTCACACAAGTTGTGAACAAGGGATGAGAAACAATGCAGCCAGACTGTCCATCATAGAAAGAACCTTTCACTTACAGGGCAGAATAAGCTATACAAGAGAATCCACAGAAAGATGGAGCTACCAAGTGTGATTATGCCACCTCACGATGCCTTTTAACACAAAAAGTAAAGAGGAAGGAGCAGAATTACGGGCTGAATGGGAAGGAAAAATAACAACTACAATATTGAGTACTTGTGTACATCCAATATATGAAAAACTTATTAGAATAAACAAAGAAAAATATGACTAGAGTGTGGTATTAAATTATTATTGCTATAATTGAAGCCCTTTGAGTGTGTGTGTGTGAGAAAAACAGTTGGATGTACAAAAACATTAAGTGTGGCATTTTGAACATCTTAAATATTCAAAGGGTATGATTACTATACCTTGGCTCATTCTCTCTCACACTTTAAAGAGGTAGGGGAAGGCAATACCTAAAAAGCTCACCATTCCTAAAGTTTTATGATTTCACAAGTTTCAGCATAAAAGTAGTTGTTTTTAAAACACTAGTAAGTATTTGAGCTGTGTGACTCCCTGACAATGAAATATGCCAGAATCCAGCAAAGGAGAATTGAAGCTGGGCCTAAGGGCTAAACAAATAAGTATGTTGAGGCCAGAGGCACAGTCAAAAGGTCAGCTACTTGATAAGACAATAAATAGTCCCCATCTGAAGCCTCTAGGTAAACCTAGGGCCCAGACAGAAAAATACCCACTTCTCTAGGGGAGTACCAGGCTAAAATAGACAGGCAGCCTAGGAGTGGGCATAGAAAGTGTACTAGCAAGAACCACAGCCTCAGAAGCCTGTACTTGGTGAGGCACCTCTGATCAGTGAGATGAACAACTAAAGGGAATACTTGTTTTAAAATTGCATCAAGCCAACTAAAAAATAAAGATTAGGAGCAGGCATCCACAATTTATTATGACTTTTTTAAAGCCTGGATACCAGAATTCTCCTGTGTATTTGAACTGACTGTACACAAGAGACAGACTATAGGGAAACATGTGGCAAAAGTCAATAAATTAGCAAATTGATAGGGCTGTCTTTATATAATTTGCCTCCACCATTTTTCCCTGGATGCTTTCAATATACCCATAGTTGATTTATTCACTGAGCAAAATCGGGAACCTGCATTCCAGGCACAGTTCATGAGCTGGAATTGTCACTATGAACAAGACAGACAGGACTCCTGCTGTGCTACTATGATTTATAATAAGATATATACATTTGGTCTTCAACCCAGTTTCCCCACAGACAGCTCCTAAACCCCTTGGACTCTCAAGAGTGATATGAGTCTCTTTCGTATGCTAATGAGAAGACTGCTGGCTGGCAGCCTCTAGATGGCTTCAGGATGGAGACTGATCACCAAGACTAAGGCAAGATTAGAAAGCTGGAACTTTCAACCCCACCCTCCCAACCTCCCAACCTTCAAGTAAGAGAGAGGGGCTGAAGGTTAAATTGTTCACCAATGGTCAATGGTTTAATCAATCATGCCTATATAATGAAGCTTCCGTAACAACTCAAAAGGTCTGGGTTCAGGGAGCTTCCAGATAGCTAAACATGTGGAGGTTCCCGGGGGGCATGTCACTCAGAGAGGGCATGGAAGCTCCACACTCCTTCTCCCATACCTCTTCATCTGGCTGTTTATCCATATCCTTTGTAATATACTTTATAGTAAACCAGGTAAATGTAAGTAATGTTTCCCTGAATTCTGCAAGCTACTCTAGCAAACTAATCAAACCCAAGATGAGGGTCATGGGACCCCCAATTTATAGCTGGTCAGTCAGAACACAGGTCACAACCTTTGCTTGCAACTGGCATCTGAAGTGGTGGGCAGACTTGAGGGACTGAGCTCTCCACCTTTAGGATCTGATGCTATCCCTGGTAGGTAGTATCAGAATTGAGTTAAATTAGAGGACACCCAGCTGATGTCCCTCAGAGAACTGCTTGGTTGATGTGTGGGAAAAACCCCTACACATCTGGTGCCAGAGGTGTTGTGTTGGCTGTGTGAGAGTAGGAAAAACACCTTGGTTTTTCCCATATCTTTTACATACGGTCTTCGGGAGATTACAGTACAGTGGGTGTAGACAGAGAATGAGTCCTTAAACTTAAGGAGACAAGATAGTTTCCAAGAGAGTGATCAGTGAGGGGAGCTATGATGAAACGATCAATAGAAAATGTGGTTGAGAGGGACTGGGGGAGGGGGAGGGGCTGCAGGATGGAGGATTCCTTAATTAGAGGGGCTGTTCAGAAGGTCTACACTGAAAAGGTAGCATTTGAGCTGAGACTGAAATGACAAGAACAAGCCAGTCATGTGGTCTCTTAGGGGAGTTTTACAAGTAATAATAAGAACAAGTGTGAAAGCCCCGAGTAGGAACAACTTGGAGTATGTAACATAAGGGAAGCTGGTCGGTAAGACCAGAGCAAAACCAATGAAGGAGAGAGGTACGAGGCAGTGGAGTCACAGACCATGTGGACAGCGTAAGGAGTTTGATTTTAGACAAGATTAGATAAAGAGGCTATTCCAGCCATCTTGCTACTGGATGATGGTGGCTTGATTAGAGTGTTAGCTGTGAAAATGGAAAGACTCATATAAATTGGGGTTATCTTTTAGAGGTGAACCTAAGTGAACTTTCAATTGCTGGGGTGTATGTGTCTGTGTGTGTTTTGGAGTGGTGGTCAGTGAGGAGTCAAGGATGACTCCTACGCATTTGGCTTGAGCAATGAGGTATATGGTAATAGTATTTATTCAGAAGAGATTTCCACAGAAATTATGAGGTTGGAAATGGAAAATGGACAGCACTATTTCAGTCTTAAGAAGTTTGAGATACCTCTTAGACATCCTAGTGGAAATGTCAAGTAAGCAGTTAGTTATATAAATTAGAAGCTCATTGTAGAGATCAGGATTAGAGATACACTTCTGGGATTCATCAGAATATAGATGGTATTGAAAGCCACGCAATAGAATGATCTGGGAAAAGACTACAGACAGCCTTTCAGACCAGTATTTAGAAGTCAACAGAGCAGAAATCAGCAAGAAAGGCCAAGAATAAGTGGTAGGTATGGAGGAGAATATAGCATTGTAGACACCAAAGCAGAGAGTGTTTGAAGAGGGGGGAATGGTCAACTATGTGACTTGCTACTGCTGAGTCAAAAAAAATGAGGACAGAAATGTGATCACTGAATACGGCACATGGTGACCTTGGCAACAGTCTATTCAGTTAAGGATGGCAAGTAGCCTGGAAGAAGCTACTGAAGTTGGTGCTTGTGATGGAATAAATTAAGTCTTACTAAAATGCAGCAGTATTCTTAACAAAGAAATTCTATCATTTTTACCCATACTGCAATTCATGCCTGACTGCATGAATACCACAATATAGGATTTGGTTAAAATTTATTGTTTCATAGCAGTTAAATTTTTTTAAAAAGCAGTGAGAACCCATGATAATTAGCAGCAAATAATTTGTATGTTTATATAATGCTTTAGGGAAATATGGCTTGATACTTAGTGTTCCAAATGGCACTACTTTTAAAAGCAATAAATGTGACCCTCTGGCTATAATACTGAAAAAAAAATTATGAAGAACGAAGTAGACTTTTTGAAGACTTATTTTCAAATGTCACCATAGCAATAAATTATTGATTTCCACATCTAAAATTAATGTTTTTATTTATGAAGTACTTTTAACTTTTGGTAACATAATATGTAACTTTTCTTTAACAGAACCATTTTATATTTTAGAATTCTAGAGTTTGAATAAACCCAATTAAGTGTGCTCTGTGTGTCTTCTCAGTCTGCCCTTAGTAAGACTCACAATGTGAGTTCTGTTCTACTTGCTATCAGGGGAAACCATACAGGAACCCAGAGAATACTGCCTGCTGGAAAAAAAAAATGAGCTCATTTCTTCATAAAGTCTCTGGCTATGGCCACATAGAACACAGCATCCATTTATAGATTCTCCTAATTGGCACCAGGGCATTGTCTGGGCTTGCACTTCTTTACTGGCAAATGCAGCTCATTTTTATTTATGCTCTTCAATAGAGTCAGCTACCAATATATACAGATTCAGATTATGAAAAATTATCTAGGCAGGTAAAAAGAATTGAAATTTGAGACAGTTCAGTGGCTTAACAGGGAGACAGAGAGAGGCCTAAACTACCTTGAAGAAGTATTTTGTGAAAATGAACAAAGCCCCATGTTCTCTTTTGAATAATAAAAACACTCATCCACATGCCGATACGACACAGGGATTTTATTACGAATTGTCACACATGGTAGTTTTATTAGTACCTATTCAAGACTAAGCTAATTTAAAAGCACTTAAAACCTTGGGCAGATGTTTTTAAATGAAAAAAAAAATTCAAAAAGCTCTTCATCATATACTATCTATTATAAATAAAATAAGAGTCAGTTCTTCCTCAGTCCTAAAACACATTCATTTCCCTATGAGCTGCCCGCAACAAGGATCATTGTCATCATTCTCTAGGGCAACAAAGTTCCCTGTTCTGTCAGAACTTTATGGCATCCATTCTCCCTTTTGACTAATTTTAACTGTTCAGTCCATTTAATGTTATAATACATCTCCTCCCACACCAGATTCCTATAAGAGGCCTCATTTCATTTCTTTTAAAATTTAAGTAAACACAACTACTTTGAAAAACTGATGGTCTTTACCAAATCTCAACATAAGCATATTCCATGGCCTAGCACCCAGTAGAAAAAACTACACATATTCACCAAATGACATGCACTAACATGTTCATAGCAGCACTATTCATAATAGCACAAACCTAGAAACTACCTAAATATGTGTGCTCAAATCAAGAGAATGGGTAAAATTGTCACAGAATGGAAACCATACGATGAGAAAGAACAATCTAAAACTTTACGCAACATGGATAAATCTCAAGAATAGATCGTTGAGCAAAAGACGTTAGATAGCAGAGATCACAGTCAATTATTTCATTATATAAAGTATATTACCTTATGCTGACTAATATACCAGGTTTGAGTAAAATAATTGGGAAATTTTGGCTAATGTGAACATGTTTGATTCCTTTTTTATAAAGTACAAAAACAGTACAAATTAAACCATGTTGTTAGAAAGCAGGGTAGTAATTATCCTTAACATGGGTGCTAGTGAGTAGAAGAGGGTGTGGGGAGGTGCTCATGCAACTCTGGTGTTGTTCTTGGATCTGGGTGCTAGTTATATGAATGTGTTCAGTTTGTCAAAGTTCATCAAGATGTGCAGTTAAGATGTTATTAGTGAGTGATCATCCTCGGTCCTTACTGAAACCAAACACCAAAGCAGCAGAGCAAAGTGAATGCAGTTTATTAAGCAAGTGTACCTCCGGACGTGGAGGGGGGTTATCAAGAAACATTAGCAAGCGATAGTACACTCCCGAAGGGGGCAGGAGTGGGCACACATCCATGCAGACAGTGGCCCTGGGGTCTCTTTGGGTTCCCATTTTCTTTCTTCTGACTTCCTCATTCTTGTGTTGCCATGCCCCTGGCCAATAAAAATGTTATCTCCTTCCATTCATCCCGTGGGGGAATTTTTAACTTTATTTGTTTAGGCCCAGATGTGTCATGGCTTCCAAAGCCCATTCAGGGGGGCAATAATTTATAGGAATGATGGTATAATGAACTCAGAGTCACTTAAGGACACTCTTGCCCTTCATCTGTGCAGGCGCCTACTGAGGGGCTTCCCCAAACTGGAGTAAACAAGGTGTTTCTACAATGGTTACAATAGTAGCTTGACCATAGCTTTTGTTCTCATTGATCCGTGACCCTAATTTTGTTCCTATTGTTCTGCCCCACCTGTGCTCCCTATTCTGATCTCCTGCCTCAAAGGTATGTGCACGTTTCTGCATTTGGAATATAGTTCAATGACAATTTTAAAAACCTCAAGTTTTTAAAACTTGTTTTTGAAACATGTTCATTAACTGAGTAGGATTTGAGATAGCCCAATACCAGGTGTAGTAGACCAAGTTGCTGTTCATAAATATGATCTACCTCTCACCCCTCACTGACAGCAGGTTTGGTCATATGGCTTGTTCTCATCAAAGAAATGTGAGCAGAAATGTGCATTCCATCTGAGCCAAAGTTTTAAGAGCTACAGTGAGTTCACCAGCACCTCTTCTCCCTAGGCCTTAAGGCTGGATCCTAGAATGAAGACCACATAGAACAGAGCACGGTAAACTAGTGTTGGATATGAAACAGGGACAAAAATGTATCTTTCCTGAGGAATGACACTGAGACCTTATCCTTAAATACCAGGTGTAAGTAAAGTAGCTGATTACTATGAACATAAAGAACAAAATGCATTTATGTCATGTCCTATACAACCCCCAGATCTCACCTAATTCAATGTTTTATAGGATCTCCCAGACCTGACCTACTGCCCTTGTCTGATGGACTTTCTTAGGCACTGTCAAAGCTCTGTAGACCTCCAGATATCATCTATTCACACACACAATTAAGATCTTCTTGTTCACTCAGCTCAATAAATTAGTTACATCAAATACTGACACCTAATAGGGATGGGGGAGCTAGACCAATTTATAATGATTTTTTTGTTTGATTATTGAGAACAACTTTGGATACACCAGCATTTTCCCCAGTAGCTGTTTCTGTGCTAGGTGGCCTCGCTGTAGCAGTTTTACACAAGGGAGATAACCTGAGGCAGGCTAGGTCAGCCAGATTTTCTCTTCCAAAAATTAGAAATCTGAATGAAAGAAATTGGGAACCCTTGCACATGACTCAGAAATAACAATGCTCTAAAAAGTTATTACAGGAAATGCTCTAGGTTTGGTTATGAGCTAACCATGTATGCTTCCAAGAAATTTACCTGTTTTCCTTGGTAGCCAGAGTTAAGTTTGGGTAGCTTGAAACCATGAGAACTTAACCATCACAACTATTTGTGTCTCTGGGAATATGAGACAATAGATAACTAAACAGAGGCCTCATGTTTCTGAGATGCACATACATAACTATACCACACTTCTCTAAGTTTTCCTTGGACGTTTTAGTGCCTGGAAATTTGTTTTTAGAGAAGTGATTTTTATTGGAAACAGATGTACAAGGTGGGTTCTCCCAAGAATCTCCCCAAATTTTAAAGATAATTCTAAATTTCACCCTTCCAAATGGATTTTTAAACGATTTTTTTGACGCCTACCTTCATGTTTGGATTGAATTTTCAGTCTCATAACACAAGAGGATTCTCCAGAATATGTATAGAACTGGTGGCAGACTTTTAGTGTCACACAGTTTGATTTATGAACTAGATGGTACATTTTCCAAGAGCAGGAGCCATTTCTTTCATGTCTATTCACAGCAGTGGTGCACTGAGAAACAGTATTCTGAGCGGAGCTAATTGTCCACATTGAGTAACAGTGGTAGGCAAGCAAGGAAAAGTGGGGCTGAACAATAACAGGTTTCCACGTTTGGATGCCATCTTCCAGGCAACAGCAAACTGTAAAGTTTTTGAGCAGGGGAATAATATAAAGAAAATATTATTTTGGGTATGCATACTATAGTAGAGCCAGGAAAATCACTGCTAGCAGACCAGTTAGAAGGACTATTTCAGGCCTGAACTAGGATGATGTTGGTACAAATTAAAAAGAGGTATGGGTATATGTGAAAGAAAGTCAGACAAAAATAATCTGTGGAACTTGAGAAATTGATAGGGGTCAAGAGAGTTGGAAGGGTCTAACGTGACTCTGAGTTTTGCAGAGAGTGAATCTTAATAGAGGAAGAAAAATCTTATGGGTCAGTTGGTTTGGGAAGACAATAAAAAAGTGACATAATGAACAGCCAAAATTGAAGGTCAGTGCAGGACTCATACATACAGGGCTCAGATATCATATAATCAATGTTTCTGTTTTCCCCAATGTATTAAAAATTCTAAGGGGGCATGCAGATAGAGTGAGAAAGCATGAGAAGATTGAGAAATGCTAAACTTCATCAAAATTAAAAACATTTTCCCTATGAAAATCATACACTGCCAGGAAAATATTTGCGAATCACGTATCTGACAAAGGACTTGTATCCAGACTACAGAAAGAATGCTCAAGTCGTAGCATTAAGAAAACCTACTATTCAATTTAGAAAATGGGCAAAATAATCGAACAGATACTTCATCAAATAGGATTATGAATGGCAAATAAACACACACAGGGAAAAATGTTCAACATCATTAGGTATAAGGGAAATACAAATTAACACTACAAGGAAATACCACTTCACATATATTAGAATTGTTAAAATAAAAAATAATGATAACAACAAGTGCTGGCAAAGACGTGGAACAACTGGAACTCTAACACATTGCTTGTGAGAAAGCAAAATGGAACAGTCACTCTGGAAAACAGTTTGCCAGTGTCCTATAAAATTAAATACACACTTACCACATGGCCCAGCAATCCCTCTCTTAGATGTTTACCCAAAAGAAATGAAAGAATATACCCATACAAAGATTTGTATATGAATGCTTACAGCTATTCTATTCATAATAATCAGTAACTGGAAACAGCCTAAATGAGCTTTATCAGGTGAATGGATAAACAAACTGTGGCATATCCCTGCAATGAAATAATAATACTCAGCAATAAAAAGGAGCAAACTATTGATACAGACAACTTGTATGAATCTCAAAGGCAATGCTGACAGAAAAAAGTTAGTCTCAAATGGTCACATATGGTATGACTTCATTTATGTGATATTCTCAAACAGACAAAACCATAGTTACAGAGAATAGTTCAATGGATGCTAGTGGTTAGAGGTGAGAGAAGGTTGTATCTACAAAGGGTGGCATGAGGAAGTTTTTTTTGGGTGATGGAACTCTTTTATTCTGATCGTGGTGGTGGTTATACAAATCTGCTCATGTGTTAAAATTGGTAGATCTTCACGCACACCCCCAAAATGTCCACTTTAATGTATGTCAATTTTTAAAAAAAATCTTCTAAGGAAACACACAGATGCAATGCAAAGCAACCATTTCAATATTAGCATTCTTTTGTATTTTTTACTGTTATCACAGTTTGAGCATTATTTCTCTAACAGTATCTCTAAAATTTCAACCATAATATTAATAAGTCATTTACTAGAAACACTTCAGTATTCTTTTAAAAACTGACATAAAAACAAAACAAAAATCAGAACTTTTTTACCCAACAATTGAGATTTAATTTGAACCTGACTGTACAAAATATTTAATGTACAACTGGTTATCAAACCTAATTAGCAAATTTACTGGGCACTTACTGAGATGGCTGAATACCCAGCTGAGCCTGTTAAAAAACTGAGAAATAGTCAAGAGAGTAAACAAAAGACACCCAAATAAACTGAACATGGATGGGTTTTGCTCCTACCTTTAAGGTTATCTGTAATCAATTTTTACAATGAACAAGAGATAATAATAAATCCTAAATGAATGACCTTTTGTCAATTTTGCTCAAAATGGGGTCCATGAATGCATCTTGGACTTCTCAGGCAATTAACAGGTGTTGTAGTTTTGAAAGACTTGGTGCGTAGTTTCTTTTTAGGTTTAAAAACAACTGCTGGAATTTCGTGAGGAAAAGAATAACTACAACAAAATCCACAGCAGCCTTTTAAGTAAAGTGACCTTTTTAAAAGTTAGTCTAAATGATCCGACCAGTTTCCTGTGTCATAATGGTGTTGAATTAAGATGAGAATAATTGGTATAGAAAGTCAGAAAATCTGGATTTGAAGGATGCTGATAACAAACCAGATAACCTCAGGTAAATTACAAAAACAAAAACAACCTCTCTGTGCCTCAGTTTACTCATTTGTAAAATAAAGTGTTTGGATTAGATATTTATTATTAATATATTAATATATACCTCTGTGTGGGGGGGGTAGATTCCTAGGTAGGGCCCAATACCAAGTCTGAGTTGGGCCTCAGGGGTATACCATTACAATAAGGAGCCTTCATTTTGTGAGACACATAGTCCTTAGTCCACACTTAGAGAAACAGTAGACCAGAGAAATGGTCTCTCCCTCTTGCAGCTTTAATACTCTGATTTAGTCAGTGTCGCCTTAGCCTACTTTTATATCACTCCTCCCTGCTCTTTAGCAGTATAGACTAGGCTATTAGATTTGTCTTTTTTCACATCAGAAAGGCAAAGAAATTACTAGTGTTTCCCTTAGACCTGTGTTTTCTGAGAATGATACAGATAACCTCAGACAGCCCAGAAAGAGCTTCCTTTTTAAATCTGCTTTTAGATGGGGTATCTTCTACCCTGTAGGCTCACCCTCCCTATAATTTTTGTAATCCAAACAGTCCTCATAAACCAAAATTGATCTTTAAAAAGTCACCTTTTAGACTGTCTCCCAAAAAAAATTTAAACTCCTAAGTGAAAAATGGAATAATATGATACAAATAAGAATCTAATGATACCCTTAAAATAGGATTTTATTCAGGCAAACTAAAAGGCCTACTAAAGAAAATTATGTTTGACCTTTACTTTTAATTTCTTATTTGATTCTACTTGGTTGTTTTTCCAACAATAAAGAGAAAAATTACATTTAAAAATATTTTGATATTTATTTAAGGGAATTCTACTATTGGCTCTAACAGGAGGTTTTAATTTTACTTGAAGGGTAAGGTAAATTCTAGTAGATTAATCTTAGCCTGTGACTTAAAAATGCAAATGTTTCAATAATAATAATAATTGACATGCCAGCAGATGACATTTGCTTTGAGAATATTAAAGTTCTCTGAGGAAATATGGGTATAAACATTCAAAATTAAACTTTGAGATAATTAATTATATTAATCTTAAATGAATAAAAAATCCCCCCAAAACAAAAATAATCTTTATATGCTAGAAAAATCAATGCAATCACATTCATTTATGCTGCCCAAGTATACACACCTTGTGGAATAACCTTAAAGCAAGTATCAAAAGGCTGATTGATATCTGACACTATAGTCAGAATCAGATGAGGCTAATAGGTTAGAATTCAGGTTCTTTTCCTTATGAAATAGGTTGTCTTGGGCAAGTAATTGAAGCTTGCTGAGTCTCACTTTCTTTATCTATAAAATAAGGACAATTTTGAGCACAACACCAAATCTCTACGTTAAACTATCACATGCAAAATTAGGGTAAAGAACGCTTTAACTAGAATGTTCAAATATTGAAATTGTGGTACATGAAGACTTTAATATTCTCTTCACATTTGTTAAATGTGAACACCTGTTACTAGTCAGTGTAAATTCCAAAATGAATTGCCTAATTCTAGTTTTGGAAATTCATAAGAAAGAGAGACACATATTTGGTTTTAGTTATTTATTTAGTTTGTTATATTTTTTATCTTATTTTCCTTCTATGATCTTCTATAATATTTCTTTTATTTTTAATTTTATTTTTAATTGACAAATAATAATATATTACAATTGTATATGTTTATAGGGTTCAATGTGATGTTTTGATATATATTTACAATGTGGAATTAAATTAGACTAAATTCATCACCTCACATACTTATGACTTTTTTAGGTAAAAACATTTAAAATCTACTCTTTTAGCAATTTTATAATATATAATGCATTATTATTTATTATAGTCACCACTCTGTGCAATATGTCACTAAAACTTATTCCTTCTTTCTAACTTAAACTGTGTACCCTTTGATCAACATCTCCATTTTCCCTATCTACCCCCGCCCCCAGCTTCTAATAACCATCATTCTACTCTCCACTTCTGTAAATTCAACTTTTTTAGATTCCACATGTAAGTGAGATCATGTGGTATTTGTCTTTCTGTGCCTGGTTTATTTCACTTAGCATAATGTCCTCCAGGTTTATCTATGTTGTCACAAATGACAAAATCTACTCTTTTTTAAGGCTGAATAGTATTCCATTGTGTATATATACCACATTTTCTTTAACCATTCATCAGATGATGGACACACAGGTTGCTTCCATGTAATCTTGAACTAAGTTACAAATTCGGGAATCCTTTAGATTACTATATCCTTGGCATATGAGAATGTTTATTGTAAAAAGCATTTTTTGAACAGATATGAGTCTGTGATAATAGCTATAGAAACCAATTGGCTTATGTAAATTAAAAAACAAATTAGATATAACTTAAATCAGTCACCTGGAATAATAATTCAAAATAAATCCTGAGCATATGGTCTGGGTTTTCAATTCCAAAAGAGAATAACCACTAAAGATATCCTGCATATCCTCATCCTCTCACCTAGACTTTGATCTGTGAAAAGAAATCCACCCTGGTTACCACTGTATTTCCAGAGAAAAACATAATGCTGGACACTTAATAGGTGCTAATTTTTTGTAACGAATGAATGAACCAATGAATAATATATAAAAATTCTTAGGAAATAATAAAACCATATAAGCTTGCTGTCACCTACTCATAGCCAAGTGAGAAGCCAAATGAATATTCTAGAGAATAGCACAAAGGAGATCATGTTACTCCTTTAAAATATAAGTGAGATCAATCATTTTTTAATTAGAAACAAAGCATCTTGTTTGTATTTGCTCATGGCAGTACAGCATAATGGTTTAGGTCAGGAATAATTTTTGAGTCAGATGAGAATAGGTTAAAATCCAGGCTGTCCTCCTTATAAACACTATTAACTTGGGCAAGTAATTTCATCTTGTCGAGGCTCGTTTCTTCACTTGCAAAATTGGGACAATTAATTTCCACTTATGATGTTACTGAAAGATTTAAATGTCAACATTTCACCAGCTATTTGTCAAGTTATATACCTGAGAAGCCTCTAGTCCTAGAAGAATTAAGTCAATATTATTTCTGAATAACATTTTCTTTAACAATTTTAAAAGCGGAGTGAGAAGAAAAATTATTATATTTGAGATTCATGCAATAATATTTATGAATAAACTAGTAATATTTTTGCATAAACCAAGAAAAGAGACAAAATTTCAATAGATTTAAGTAGTTCAAATGTGCTTGACAATCATGAAAATACAGAACTTGTTATGAAAAATTACAATTCACTTTTTATTAAGAAATATAGAAAATATGTATAGAAATCCATTTCAGAAATATTCTTAGAAATTTCTAAATATGAATCCACAGTGAATTAATTTCTTTACTTTGGGCATTAATTTGGTATTCTATTACATTACCAATCTTTTGATATTCTGCATTGTCAGCCTTCTAAGATCATTGCCTGAATGAAACACAACTAAATATAATTACTGAAATCCATGTTTTGCCTTCCAAATCATATTTCTTTTCAATGATGTTAGTTCACGCATTATTTTGAAAACCATTATAAACAATGTAAAAATATGTATACAGGTTGAAAAATCATTCTACTTCCCATAATGAAATCATAAAGTCTTTGCAGTTAGATGATGGGAAAAATTGGATAGAACAGAGAGATGTTTTTAAATAATATTTTGAGGATATTGCAAATCAATGTGTGATTTTTAAAATTCATTATTAATTCTCCTTGATGTTACTTAGAATTATACCCACGTGGAACCTAAAGGGATTGTGGTGCATTGAATTGTGTTCCCCCTCAAAAAGTATGCTATAAGCCTAACCCTTAGAACTTCAGAATGTGACCTTATGTGGTAATAGGGTCTTTACAGAGATTAAAATGAGGTCATTAGTGTGGGCTTTAATCCAATGTGACTGGTGTCCTTATAAGAAGGTGAAATTTGACCATGGAGCTAGAATGCACAGAAGGAAGACAATGTGAAGACACACAGGGAGAAGATGGCCATATGACTAATTAATCTACAAGCCAAAGAACACCAAGGATTGCCAGGAAACACCAGCTAAAAGAGGCAGGGAATAATTCTCCTCTAGAGCCATGAGATAGAGCAGGGCCCTGCCAATACCTTGATTTCAAACTTCTAGCCTCCAGAACTGTGAGATAATAAATGTCTGTTTTAAACCACCCAGGTTTCGGTACTTTGATACTGAAGCCTTAGGAAACTCTTATAGGGACCTTAGAAAACTCGATCCCATAAACCAAAAAGTCAAGGCAAAAAAAGATGAAATGTTTTGCTGCTCAAGATCAGATAGGTATTTCAGGCACAACCTTAGAAACAAGATCCTAGTTTTCTCGACTTCAAGTTTAGGCCTGTTTCTTTTTCCCTTGGAGAATGACAGATCAAAAATTCCCAACTTTAAAAAGTTCATCACAAGTTAATTCCATTAAGCTATTTTAGTTAGAGACTTTTGTTTAAACTAAAAACAAATATTATAATAGTACTCTGCTCTTGAATTTTTCTAACCAGCCATACTCTAATTTCTGAACTTTTTTTTAATCTAAAAGATAAAATTGAGACTTCTGATTAACCCATTTGTACTTCCTTTTATCATATGATCCCTTTGCTATTACATGCAAGATGAGGCAACATTTAAAAATTATTATTAAAATTTTACAACAAGAAATAAGAAGAAAAATGAAAGTAACATGAAAGACTATCTTTCATACTGCTTCCTGGTTTACTCAGGAGGGTCCTAGTTTATATGATTCTTGTCCTAGAGTAACTATTTTTTTTTTAAGGATGCATCATTATCTCATCTCCTTCTTTTATTAAGGGGGTACAAATGTTTTTGTTACATGGCTTGAGTCAGGGCTATAAGTGTGCCCATCACCTGAATAGTGTTCATTGTACCCGTGAGGTAGGTTTTTGCCTGTCCCCTCCTCCCCCCTCCACTAGTGTAACTATTAATAGCTCCCCCTTCAACACTTACTGTTGTCTCATATTGAATGATGAATTATAGAGCCTCACTACTTAGATCATGATCTCTACATAATAGGTACAAATATTTGTTAAATGAATTTGTTTTTTTTAAAAAAAGGTATATCTTCATCTCATGTTTCATCATTTGTTCTTTGTCAAACTGTTTAACCTCCTCGTGTAGCAATTTTGCCATCAATCACAAAACTTCGAAACAAAGACTGATGTTGGGAGAATCTTTTAATATCCCTAGGTGAAAAGCTCAAAAGACATACTTAGGATTAACATCAACAATGACAATTTTCTCTCACTATGTAAGTTTTATTTAGTATCTCCCTTGCCTTTCATTTCACCGCTGAGACCAACATCTTTATAGAGGTCCAGATGGCGCAGAGAGATTATGACAATGAAAGGTAGCTCATGCTGAGGGCCTCAAGGAAAATCACATCACGTCTTGCCGGAAAGACTGATTTCAATTACATACTTACTATGCCTTTATCAGATGAGGTGCTCACTCTGTATCTTGCCTTGTGCAAATTTAGGTAACATGTGAGGGGATCAGTGGTTATACACAAAAGAGGGATAACATGGACAATTCTGCCTACTTTATATAAGTTGCATCACACTTATTTTAGAATTAGATGATTCATCAAAAGTGATTAGCTGCATAGAAATCTCATGTTAATTATCTGAGAATATATTTCTAATGACTTTAGGGTTCTTTGTTATGAAGAAGCTTTGAAGCATTCCATGTTTGTCAGGCTGGCCCATCTAATTTGTAGAAACAAGTTGTCAGAAGGAGATGATTCACCTCAAATGTGTAACTTTTACTCTCCATTCAATTCCAGATTCAGGAAGAAATGCTAATTAGAACTGGAGTAGCTTTTTAGAGTCTGCATAAATTCAGCCCTGTCAACTTTGCCTCTGTCCCTCTGCAAAGTGGAAAACAGTGATGTTCTACACACCATGTTAATGTATAAATAACTTCTATGCTCATTTAGCCACTTCAGCACATCCAAGAAAATGACATTATGAATGAGCTACATTACCTAGAGGAAAGAGACAGACTAAATGTGGACTTCTACACAATTTAACATGCATCTAACGTACAATTTAAGCAATATCTTCTACACTACGTGACAGGCAATTTATCTCCATACATCAGCATGTGTCATAAATGTGACACAGCTTTATTGTTAAAGGAATCTGAAATTTCCAGCCATAACTGGATTTTCCTACCTCCATTTATTAGCAAGCTACTTGTAGAAATCAAATTAATTGTCACATTCATGACTGTGCCTGCCTCCATTTAATTAGTTTTGCTTAAGCTTTTCCTATCCTCCACTGGAATCAAGTCAAGCAAGAGGCCACTGTCAAAAAGTGACAGTGTTACATATGTGTATGTATGTGTGCACATTTTGTCAATGTTAAAATCTCTCCATTTCTGTTATGTAAATGATCTATGTTAGTCACAGGACATTTACCTCAATTTAATATCTGTTATTTAGAGTGCTTATTTTGTGGCAAGACAAATGTCAACAGTTTTTGAAAACTATGCACTGTTTATTGTTTAGCTGGCAGTTATAAAATAAGCATATCTAACATTTTTGTTATTTCTTTGGGAAAAATATCTTGTAATTCTTGTAGCCCAAATGGTTTTGGAATAAACTGCTAGAGATTACTACATTAGGTCTTTCTTTATATTCTCTGCACCCATTCTCTGTTCTTGTGCTGCATAGCACATATTTGATATTTAACTTAATGGATTATAATCCATTTAGGTGAATAAATCCTTTGTTATTTGTGGAAGAAATAAAGTCTTTGTATGTGTTGATACACCTAAGTCTCATTAACTAAAATTGGTTTACATTAACGAACAAACAAAATTAAATGTAAAGAATCTTTCATTTTGACTACATAATATCAAATAACTAGCTTGGTTGAATTTTGTAGCCTCCAACTGAACAAAGCCTCCACTTACAGAGGCCATTTGGGTCTACTTCCCAGCATCTTTCTGGGCACCTTGTCTGTGAGTGGACAGGTTATCTGTCACCAGTAGAACTGCTTACCAGTTAACCTTCAATTAAGTCATCACCCAACACTTGGCACAAGTATAATTGTCCCCTTCAAATGGCTTTTCTACTACTACTCACACTCTGATTTAGATCACAGATATTTGTTAATATTTCTATATCTGGGAACAGAGAGGAGCAGAAGGAAAAACATTCTAACAACTAATGGAGAGAAGAATGTCTCTCAGGCAATTTCTTAAGTTGTCTTTATAGTATACAAGGCAATTCTAAAATAAATCACATGTTGTATCATGTTGAAAAGTCTTTACATTTACTCCATAAGTAAACCATAGAATACTTATTAAGCTAGCACCAAACTCTTGTGGGATCCTAGTGAAAATTACATAATAGAGAATGAATGTAACAATGGTATTCCGTGTGTTAGCATTAGGAAGATCTGCCTTAATGTCTAAATATTTCATTGCTCTACCCCTTGGAAACTAACCTGATGTCAGTTTGTGAGTTTGATAAATTTATGAGTAATTAATTGACAACCAACTACTAATTAGAAAAATCATTTATGAAAATGACCCCTAAAATGGTTGATCTCTACATGTTCAAGGGATGACTTTCCATAGAACCCCTTCAAGTATCACATTGCTATTGTAAAGCAAGACTAATATTTTTATTTACAAACTTTCATGTCAGTGAACATTACTTTTCTATCTCTGCTTAGCAAAGCAGGTCTTTTGGAACCTGTAATTGTTCCATTCTTAGGATTACATAGTAGGATTATACGGTATACAACTATACTGTTACAAGAATTTATTCTGATTCCTGTCCCCTTGGTATTTAATAGAGAGATTCCAAATCATTCACAAAAGCCTGGAAGCAGGAAAGATAAAGTCTATGTGTATAGTACTCATTACCGCTAAAGAAACAGAAACAGATCAGTGAGCCAGAAGGTTGGCTAGCCAGAATATAAGACACACACTGAGGCCTGGACCCAGGGCCAGGAAATCTTACCTATTCAAGCTCATTTCTCCCTGGAAGGAGTATCACAGTGATTCTTCTTCCACAAGTCATTAACTCCTTTAATTAAAACATTTTTCCTCCAATGGAGGCTTATCCAAAGTGCTGAAAATCTCAAAAGTTGAAACCCAAACATAAGGTACAGTATTTTTCAGAGTATTAAATTCTTGCTGCTAGTTTTCCTTACTGACAGAAGAAAACAACTAGATCACAGAATATAAGATAATAATGGGGAAAAAGGATATTTCAGCTTTCAACTAATGATGGAAGGATTCCCTCCTTCATAAGGACTTTAGACTCTTCCCCTAGTAGCCTAAAATGCAATTGTCCCACTTGCCTTTTAATTTCATTTCATTGATAATGGGTAGAAGCCCATGCAGTGGCAAGTCCCACTGAAAACTGAAACTGTTGTTATCTACCCCACCCCAGGTTACTGTTTACATTAACACAACTTTACTGTTTCATTACCCTCAATAGTATAATTTAACTATTCTAGGAGAGTCACACCCAGGCACATAACTTGCTTGTTAATTACACAACATTCACAAAAGACTCATCAAGTCTGCAGTAGGAAGTATCAACAGACAATTTATGCCCTAAAACTCTTCTAAGTCCCTTCTCTCAAAATCTTCACAGTACTGTTTCTACCAATACTGTTACATCATGGTCCTCACTCAGTCTCAATCAAGCCCTTACATTAAAAGGCCTGCCTTAAACCAAACTTCTAATTGTCAATATATTCTGACCTTGCCGTTTTTCCTCTGCGACCTTGGCATACCCTGGTCTAGGTGGTCTCCCTTACTGCAGTAAGCAATGTACTCAGCTTTGTCTTATCAACATTTTGTGTTGGTGATATGCAGAGAGCAGGCTTTTGACATCATCCATCTCTTACAAAAAAGAGAAGAGTGTACAGTTTAGTGGGAAAGACAGTTCTGGTAAAAGGTAGAAAGCATGTTATTATAATCCCTCTTGAAAGGAATTTAACTTTTGGTTTTAGATCCATCGTCATGTTTTCCTGGTTTTTAAAATAGTCAGTACGTTACTCTTCACATAAGGAAAGCGGTAAACAGACTGCCAGAGGCCAGACCAGCAGCATGGAGTGGAAAATGATAAGAGAACCACTAGAATTACCATTTGACCCAGCAATCCCACTACTGGGTATTTACCCAAAGGAAAAAAAGACATTCTATAATAAAGACATCTGTTCGCGAATGTTTATAGCAGCACAATTCACAATTGCAAAGATGTGGAAACAACCCAGGTGCCCATCAATACACGAGTGGATTAATAAAATGTGGTATATGTATACCATGGAGTATTACTCAGCAATAAAAAACAATGGTGAATTAACACATCTGGTATTATCCTGGTTGGAGCTAGAGCCCATTCTTCGAAGCGAAGTGTCACAGGAATGGAAAAACAAGCACCACTGGTACTCACCATCAAATTGGGACTAACTGATCAACACTTACATCATACAGGGCAATAATATGCATCAGCGGGTGGGCAGGCGGGAGGGTGGTGGAAGGGATGGGAAAAACTCTCACTGAATGGATGCGGGGAGCTCACTTTGGGGGATGACCACGATTGTGGCTCTGACACGGGCAGTGCATGGGCAATATATATAGCCAAAGTGTTGTACCCCCATAATATTCTGAAATAAAAAAAAAAAGAGAACCACTTAGTAAACATATTCACTGCATAGTGTGGTTAAGTCATCCTCAACTAATCTTTGAATTAAAAAAATCACCTTTGAGAAGAATAAGGGAGAATCCTATATCTTGGATGGATCCAGGGGATTGTTTCAGACATTATCTTTATACCTAGAGGAACCAAGCCAAAAAAAATTATAATAATAACTACCATTTATTGAAACTTACTATTTATTGAGTAGTTATTATAATTCAGTCAATTAAAATATATTATCACTCTTAATCTTCACCTCAATCTTATTTGGTAGATGTTACAGTCACCATTTTCAAAAGAAGAAAATGCCTCAGATAGACTAAGATAGATGTCCCTGACCACCCAAACTAAAATTCCTCCATCCCAGTCATCCTCTATTGAAACATGATGATTTTATTTTCTTCATGGCTCTTTTCACCATTGAAATTATCCTGTTCATTTAATTGTTTGCTTGTTAACTCTGTCTCCCCCTCACAAATAATCAGGAGATTAAAGACCTTGTCACCTATTTACTTCTCCATCACTATTGCCTAGAATGGTCCCAAGGACATAGGAGATGCTTAGTAAATGTCAGATGAGTATAGTAGTATATTACAAAGGGCCAATGGCGGAAATATGTGTTTAAAAATTTTCCCCATATAATTCTGATATACTTACCTCCCTCGCCTCCATGGGCATGCCTGGTATAAATGTCTATGCTGACAACAACTACAAAAAATAATGCCATCTGTATTTTTGAGGGAAAAAAAGTAGTAAATTTATGTGAAAGCTCACTTTGACTGACTGACAAAAGTAATGATTCTCTAGCAATAGCACAGCCCTTGAATCTTTAGCTTACAATCAACTGCTAATAGCACATTTCAATATTGCTGACTGGCTTTAGAGATTACTACTTCTGTGTTGTTTTTCACATTAAAATTTCTTCTCTAGCATCTAACAGTGGGTGACTAGCTGTGGGGGGTGGGAAGTAGGAGTAGAGGAGGTCTGAAGAGTCAACTTAAGTAAAAATTTCCATTGGTTTAGTCAGTAATCCCATATATTTTTTTCAGAACCACGAGTGACCTCTGCACACAACCACTGGGTTATTTTCATTTTGTTTTGTTTTTAGAGCATCAATAAAACATACATGGTCTTACTGAATTCTCAGCAACTGAAGCTGTCACAGATCTGTCTTCAATCAGTATTCTCAAAATGTCAGGCATGAGGCTTGAAGAGAAGGAATGCTCCTCACTCAAATCAATCTGTGGCACTAGCCAGTTAAGGATGCCTGGATCAGCAAGCAGGGAATGTTTTTTTTTTGCCTTTAAGATGTGAATCCTATGGTATGGTTAGCTCGTGCTACTGTATTCGTCTTAATGGCTCTATGAAATCTCTTTACCCTTTAAAAGGCCCGTATAAATTTTCAGAAATATGCTGAGAACAGATCTTACACCCGAAAAGGCATTCTAAAGAAATAGCATAGGCTCCTGAAAAAAAGTTAAAAAAAACATTTCCAGGAGCAGTTGTGCCATTGAATTCTGTAAATAGTTTTTACTATAAAATCAACAATTCAAACAAAATAACAATTCAAGACAAAAATATGATTTTATTTATCATTCCCCGTGTAGGAGAGGAAAAATATCTTTCCTCTATCCTTCCTTAGGTTCATGGCTGAAGGCCCCTATAACAAAAGATAGATTAACAAAAGAAAAGCATACAAACGTATTTAATAGAAGTTTTATGTGACATGAGAGACTTCATAAGGAAATAACGACCCAAGGAAACAGGTGAACCTGTGTATTTTTTATGCTTGTTTTGATGAAGAAATGGATATTCATGGAGAATGACTGGATTAAAAAAAGTATGATCTAGATGTTATAAATTGGAAACTTAGAAAGGCCTGTTTGCTCAGATTCTTCTCTGTGACCTTTGTCAAAGATAAGGATAATCCATTACCGTGGTATAGGGTGAGCATCTCTCACATAAGCGTTTTATGACCTGCTTCAGGAAAGAAGAGTCAGGGCATGACCTTCCTGCTTTGGCAGTTTTTTCAAATTCCTTCAGTTTAAAATATTTTAGGGTAGCTTGTCCTGAACCCCTTCACCTCACTTTATTTAATAAATCAGGAAACTGAGGTTTAGAGGAATGTATCATCTGTCAAGGGCACAGGGCAAAAAGGTGAAAGGATTTGGATTAAAAGCCAGGTTTGACTCCAGAGGCACGGCCCCCAGCCACCGACAGTCTCTGCCATTTGTCCTCCTAATCCTTGCATCCCTGGGAAAGTTATTCTCCAAAGGCTCAAGGTTATCACCTGGTTTGCATGTCTTCAGAAATGCTAATGACATATGTGAGAAGAGCTGTCCCCTACTGCTCTGCCTTGGCTTGGTGAGCAAGTGGTTGGCTTGCTCTTCACCTACAATTTTAGGGATGGGAGAAAGTTTGAAGGATAGCTAAGGGCTAGTGAGCTTTGAAATATAAGCCTGAAGGAAGAACCCTGTGGGGTTTTTAGTTAACATTCTAGAAAGGATTTGCAGACTAGGACTAGAAAGCTTTTCATGATTTATTTAGTTTCTAACTGTTGTCTTTTAGGCCTCTTAAAACCTAAAGTGATTAGGAGGAAACACCTAATAGAACAAAGCTACCAAGACTTGTCTTGGGAGGCAATAAAAGTGTCAGAGTAGTCTATGTCCTGTTGTACACTCCTGGAGGGAAAGAACTCCAGCGGTTAGTGCATGAACTGGCACCTTTAAGAGGACAAAACAGCTGGCACCAGGAAGCAAAGGAGAGTGTTGAAGTTGATCTAAAACTGGGAAAAATATTTGTCTTAACAAAAGTTAAGTCCCAAGTGGTTCCCTTCCCCATATGCAGCGCCTACAGTGTCCAACCTGCCATCACTCACAGTGCTATTCTTGACAGAAATGTCTTTCTTTCTTTCCTATTACTTTACAAGATTCATCAAAGACCATCTCAAATCTTTCCTCCTCCAGAAAACTCTGTTGATCACTCTCTGATTTCCAGCCTCCCTGAAATGCTACTGCCTGTGCATCCTGAACTATATAACTGGGAATTTAATTTTATACTTGGCCAAAAAGGCTCTAACATTCCCCTCAATTTGACTCAACTTTAGACAGGTTTATTCCTAATTACAGACCCCTGATCTCCCTTTTCTTAGAGCATTTACTATAGATAACTTGCACTTATAAATTCTTTCTCAGTTCCTTTGAGATGTAAATTTTCTCCCAGACTCTTGCCAGTTTTACAACCTAGGAATGTCTTTCTCAAGGTCCTGTGAGCCATCTCTTTGAAATATAATCGCCAAGAATGATACTGCCCCTATCTCTCAGTATCAGTTGGTGGGTAGGAGCCTAACATCTATAAACATCAAGTAGCAAACAGAGATGGTGTCATCACATTGACAAACCTACCCCTCTAAGTCCCCCACTGTTTTTCCACTAGCTCACCCCAGCTTTTCAAAAACTCTCCTGCCTTTTGTTTCAGCAGAGTTTAGTTCAGTCTCTCCCCCCTAGTCCAGTAGTCTTGACTCCCATTGCAATAGTCTTGAATAAAGTCTTTCTTATCTGCTTACCTTGTCTGGTACAATTTCTCTCTGACACACTGTCTTATAAATTTAGTAGCTGTTTTCTGTGTGCTAATTTTCCTGGACCATAATGTAAGATCTTAGAAGTACTTAACTAAATGATTTAGTCTTTCTGGAAAGTTCCTGGTTAAAATATTCCATCTCTTCCTCTATTTACCACTTCCACCTTCCCAACACACACACACACACACACACACATACTCCACCTCTTTTACACTATATGTCTAAATTCCAGGTTTTTAAAAAATACATATTTGGACCTCCCTCCCCCACTGCTAGGAAGCAATCAGCAAATACTGTCTTCCTTGGCAGTCATATGATTTTCTTTCTCTGGATCTCAGAAAACATGTTAAAGATGAAATATACATGAGACTTCTGCCCATGGTAGTCACCTCTAATGACTATTTTGACTCTCTTTCCTGCTTCAGTCACAGTGGCTAAGAATCCTTCTCAACATCACATTCCAGGACGCCCTCACCATTCAATCAGATTCTGAGCACAAATTGAAACCTACTTGCCTTTCTTAGATTAAAGATGCCCTTTTAATCTAAACAATATTTGATTTTAAAATCTGTCTTTTGTCAAGACTCACCACCTTCATGCTTAAAGAGACATTTATTATTTGGTGAGTAAACTAGTTCACATTCTTCAAAAAAAAATCAATATCAGGGAATAAACTAAGTTTAGTTTTTCACACATTTGAGTTGTGAAAATCACTGGCAAAGGGCTTCTAAAATGAAACAGACCAAAAACATGCTGAAAAACAACAGATTTTGTTTTCTTGAAAATGAAGAACTTTCCCAGTCAGTACATCTTCCTTCTAAAATAATGCCTTTGGATTGTGATTTCCTGGAATATTTCCACTCCTTTTCTTTTAAAACTAGTTATTGTTATTTTTGAGGGAATGAAGCAGGGGTAGAATGTTACCCCTTTTAATGGTATCACTTGATCTCATTATCTTTCCAAACCTTTAAATTTAGAATTTAAAGGAAAGAAAAAAGGAGCCACTCTAATAGATTGACTTTATGAAACACAGAGATAACTGAGGTAATCTTCTAAGATAAAAATACATGCAATGAAGAATTGAAGGACAAGAGCCTAACATATAGCCACTGGTGTCCATTGCTTCCTGCCTTAAGAGGATCAACAGGACTAGAAATTTATTGCCAAAAAATGTGGGGAGGTAGGGTGCAGGTAAAGGGACAATACTGATTTTAAGGTAAGTTTCTAGTTGGCTCAATTGCCAAGATAAAAAATGAGATGAGGTGATTGGAGTCTCTCAAAAACTCCCAAGGAAAAAAAATGTTTAGGTAAATAACAAATATTTTATTTAAGTGTTTTAAAATTTTTTTTTGTATTGCTTTGCTATTTTTATTAATACTTGCAGTGGTTTTGTCTGTCTAGCTGCAGTGATCTCCTTTCACTGAAATTTGCTCCCTCTTCCCATCCACATGATGGACACACTAGGTTACCTTGTTTGTATTTTGAGACCCATCCCCAGCTACTCTTGTACATCAGGGTACATACCTGACTCAATATGACCAATATGATTTTCAGGGAATTTGGTACTGAGTCTGGCTTACTAGCTTAAAATAAAGTGAAGTAATTCCTATGCCATGAGACATCATCTAGATGCAACAGACATGCAAATAAAACATCAAACATCAAGGAGAGACCAAGAAGGGAGAAAGAGACAGAGGGAACAAGAACATGGCTGCCCAAGGTTCTCATCAGTGCTTTCTTCAGGCTCTTGTGAGGACCCTTAAATTCTGTAAGATATATCTGTGTCCTCATAATTCACAATTTTTGTTAAAGATAACTTAAAATTATTTTCTCTAATTAAAAAGGAAAGTGACACTAAGACAACTCCTAAGGGTGCCCTTGTTTTTATCGACAGTGACAATAGAAAACACTTCAAAGGATTGAAGTCTTTTTAGCCATAGAAAACTGAAGAAGAAAGCTGTGCTAGTGATGACTTGAAAGGCAAGGAACGCAGGTGGAAGGCCAGATGGTTGTGGCCAGAAGGGGGGAAAATGGGCCAAGTTCTTGATGCCCATGGGATATAAAGATGGAAGGTGAATAGAATGTTGGCCAGGAGAGATAAATGGCCCCAAAGGATTTGAGTAGGCAAAGGGCGCTAGTCACCCATATAATAGCTTTACAATATGACAGCTGAAATGCTTTCTAAATGGGTTCTAGAATATTATACATAGAGGGAATCTACCCTGTTCCCCCATCAGTCAAAAAAGGCAAGAGGGAGGCAACTTTAAGCAAGGATGCAAATGATTCTTTTCTCTGGCCAACTGAACTTTGAAGAGCCTTGGATATGCTTCTCATTTTATTTTCTGTTATTGTTACATTAAAATAGACAATGAAAATATAATTTTTATGATTAAAATATGTTTGCCTATTTGCTCAGACCCTAATGGAGGGTCATATTTCTGCCACTTCCTTGATTGTGAAAGAATTAGGTTCTGGTCCAAGATCTTTAGCAACTTAATTATTTTGAATTTTGTTTTTGTGCTTAAGGAGAAGGATGATTATATTTGCCTTTCATATAATCTCAGATTTGGAATAAAATCTTAGTGGCTACCAAATTTAACTTCTCCTTCATATATACATCCTACCTGTGTTAGTATTTGCCTGATATTTTTCTTTAAATAGACTCACCTTTTTACCTTTTAATAGCATTTTAATAGAAAATCAATATCATCAACATGAACAAAAAACCAGTAGCATTTGTCACAAATAGAAAATATCATTTTAAAAAGTATTCATCTGAATACCACCTAAAATCAACTGGCAAACACTTTAGTAATCACGTGTTAGTAGAAATATTGTCCTTTCCTCTTACCATCCAACAAGGATATCACAAAAGACTTTGTGAAATACTGAGCTAACAAACAGATATCTGTTAATCCCAAAACTTTTCTCCCAGAATGAAAATCTCATTTGTCTGATTTGGCTTTTTCTTAGTAAACTCACCTTGATTCACTATTAGTGTTCACTGTTGAAAACCACCTATATCCAGGAAGATGCTATGACACACGTAAGAGGAGTGGTTCTTTGTATAACAAATGTAATGATCTTATCCTCTATTGTCTGAGTACTATCTGTATGTATTGACTGCTTGCTTAAAGGAAACTTTTAGACCTTTTATCTGCTCACATTTCTTCAATTTCTTATTGAACAAAACAATTTCACAATAGGACACCAGTAAGGATTTTATAATGGCAATCTCATGAAAGCACCATAATAACATCCAATAGTTGCTCAGAGAGAAAGAATTCTTCATGTTCAGATTCTTCAATGGCTCATTCAATTATTATTTGAAGTGAAACAGGTCACTTAAATTTTGTTTGTATCAGTGTCACAAGTTTCATTTAGGATGTGTGTTTTACTTTTGAATTTGCAAAGTGGAATATGGCTTATTAGAGGAGATGGTATTAGGAGTTATTTGCCAGATACCTCTCATAGTAACATATCTTTTACTCACGTCTTAGCTTCATGCACAGAAGAGGACCAGAGAAAAGCAGAGCTTAAAGATAAATCATGCATTAACATGATTAGGATTCTGGGCTTAAGGAACAATCTCTTCTACACCTGTGATATACTCAGATGTTTAACTTTCCCTGCAACCAACCATATCCCTTACTGGATAAATTGCTCAGAGATTCTCTATACAAATTGTCATCCATAAACACAGGCACTCTAATCTGTATTTGTCACTGTTATTTTCTTTAATATGTAAGTCAGTTACAGCAAGCTTTAAATAGAACAGCATAATGAGAAAATCTTCTCATAATTGAAGAGAAAAGAGTACAGGAACTTCCTGCCAACAAAAACTGTTAATTTTATAACATGCACTCCATAAAATTTTTTCCAATTTCTATGTTTTATTCAGACTGTAAGTTTTCCCAAAATAATGTTTTTAATGAAATTTTCCCATTGAGTGCAATTTTCTTACTTTAAATGATGACTACATTTTTAATCTGAAACCTCTGCAAAATCCTCATTGGCAAAAGATAAGATTGAGATCTCTTCCATTTTCAGGAAATTGTGTGATCAGCATGGCAGATACAGCAATAGATGTTTCCCTTTCTTTTACAGCTAGAGACCTGGGAGCTTATTATCTGAATAGCTACAAAAATTGTTACTTCATCACACCTTTCAATATTGTCATTTAATGTAGCATTATATTAGACCTCAAAAAGGAAAAAAAAAATGGATTGGCAAAAAAAGAACAACCCAAAACTCATAAAGTTTTTTTTCCTATCAGAAGTTAAAATTGTATTTCACTCAGTTGGCTAAAAATACAGAACATAGCATCTCTTCTATATTAATGCATCTTCATGTAAGATCTGTTCTAGTATCTAAGCATATTCGAATGTTCAAATCCACAGAGCAGTGCAAGGAAAAAAATAAAATAAAATCCAAGGGAATCCTACCATCAGAAGCAGAGTGTATTTGTCTAGCTTTGCACTGCAGTACAGTACATTTAATAGAGTACGTTCTGAATAGCGATAGCCTAACTTTAAGCTGTATTATCTTACATATTTCAAGCCACACTTTGAAAGAACAGACTGGTTATTTCCAAGATGTCTCACTGAAAACTTATTATAGTTCGAGGAAAATGAGACTTGGTGCCTTGGTGGAATAGCCAAAGGCCTTTTGCTTTTCTCACTACTATTCAAATCTTACTTGGCTCAACTGACAGTCACTCTTCCTGACAACGTTAAGAGGTTTCTGTAAGTGGTGTGACTCCTGCAGTTTTCTTCCACTTGGGATTCTGCTCTACAGCTAATGTAGGCACAAGGGACTGGAAAATATAATACTTTTGTAACTACGAAAGTATTTTCATTTGGTTTTCCAACTACTATGCAGTGTAGGATGATATACGGGACTGAAAGAAAGAACAAGGGACCAAGACAGCTTTTTCAAATTTGTCTGAACACCAGAAAGCTACTTAAAAGACAGATTACAGGCTCCTCCCTCTAGACATTTGAATTTTGTGGGTTTGGGGCCAGGAAAACTGTGTTTTGAAGAATCTCCCCAAGTTATTTTTATATTGGCTATCCAGTTCCTGTTCAGGTACCCTCTCTGGACACTCAACTGGAGTTGAGATTAGAAGATTTATTACCAATAACTCAATAGTGTATGATTGTTAAGAGGAAAAATGGGATGGGGTGGGGGAAGCATTTTAGGAGAGGGGAAGGGAATATATGACTTCATTTATTACTTCATTTGGTCATTTATCACTTCATTTAGACTTCACCAAAAAAAAAAAAACCCTCTTTGATTTAAAAGTATCTGTCTTCATTTTATCAAAATGAAACCTGAGACTCAAAGAAGTCAAATCACTTGTCTAATAAGCTTAGCCACAACTTTGGTTCAAATTCAGGTCTCCAAAACTCGTGGTCTTTGCAATACACTATGTTGCTTCCTTCAAAAGCAAGTTGATTTATCTAGGCCTCAGTTTACCAATGGCCAAAATGAAGGAATGTGCCAGAGGTTGACTACAACTACCTCAATGATTGTTGTTCAAAAACACTAAGGGGAAGATGTGCGACCTAACAGCAAGACTTGGCAGAAGGATTGTAATTAGGAAATGAATGTCTTGGAAATTTAAAATAAATTATTATTTCTATTTTAAACAAATATTTAAAATATTTTTCCTTAATATTTAAGAAGAAGAAAGAATATACATTGAATGTCCTACTATATTGTCCACTGGCTATCCTTTCCTGAATGATATAAAATGTATTATTTAATTTAATCCTCAAGACAAACATGTAAAGAGGTTTTATTAAACACATTATACATATGATAAAAGTGTGGTTGAGAGAGATTAATTTTTCTAAAATCAAAACAAAAGGCCCAAGTTAGAACCTAGATAGTGTTACTCCAAAATCTTACATCCTTCTAGTATGCTATATTATATGCACTTTTTATTTTAAACACCAGTTTGGCAGAGGAAAGAAAGACTGGGTATTTAATTGAGCAGCATATACAGTGCTGTAGATGTATATAAACAATAATTCATTGTTATTTAATTTTTTGCTCTTTAGACGTTCCTAACAATACCTGTCCTCCCCATCTCACCTGCTGTGCATATAAGCTCAATGATTTTTCGCTGTGTCTGAATGGAGAAAGGCAACATCACATGCAATGAGCAACAGAACATGAGTGGTCATTTTTTCACCATAGAAAGCTTTGGTCTCTAAGAAGGCACTGCATTAGAGACCACTGTAATTATCCAGAAGATGGTTGTTCTCAGTTTTTCCTGAGGACAGAATAAGAGATAATAAACTTCAACCATACTGTGACATTTAGATTACTAGGAAGCAATCTTTAGAAGCAGTGGGAGAAACAGTCTGATAACAAGAGCTTTTAGAGTCAACCAGGGAAGAGGGCCTTGAGGGAATTATCACCTTAAAAAACCTGGATAGCTTCTCACCTGACTAGTATTATTCACGCGCACACACCCTTAGCTTGAAGGCTAGAGAAAAACCAAGCGAACTGCTCAGGCTGTGTGCAGCACTGTTAATTTATGTGTGGCACTTTTAAAACAACTTCAGAAAACAGATTTCCCTTTCAACCTGCAGAAATCTTCTTTTTTTTTTTTTTGGTTTGAGGCCGGGTGAGAGCAAGACATTTTATTGTATACACTTTTTATTGTATACACTATTGCGTTTTGATCCTGTGCTATTTTTTTTATTTTTTTCAAACATTTTATTGAAATATGCAATACCTACAGAAAAAGCACAAAGCATAAGTGTACAAATTGACAGCAGAAATCTTCTTACTTGTTTTTCTCATTTAGGGTTTTCTATCAGAGCAACTTCAAGAGAAAAGCTTTTCCAAGAGAAAAGCTGAGATAAATAATAATATAGTCAGTGAAAAAATCAAAGATTTAGTCTAAGTTTATAATTCAGAGCAGATCTATTATCTAAATTATTATTAACATTCCCCCCAAATTTTATATCAACACAAATGTACATAAAGGCAGGTATTCCTTTCTAATTGTCTGGAAACATGTCATTTTAGGCAAGTGTCATAACTTGAAGAATATTCATGATATTGAAATGAATTACTTTTGTGTTTTAATTCATTTAACTTGCCTCTGAGGGTTTTAGCATTCTCTGATATTTCAGAACAGTGATTTACAAGTTATCTTCCACTACAATATCACATTCCCATGTAGGAATTCCTATGGACATGACTAGTTTAAATACAAGCCAGGTTCTAATTCACTAATAACTCCCAGAGAACTAGCTCTACCCCATTCCACTCTCACAGCAATTGCCACAAGTGCTCCAGATACCACAGGGGACAAACGCCCTTTTACATTGCTATCATGGGCCAGTCTTCCATAATTAATTTTAGATCAAGTTGGCTAAACTTTTGTATCAATCTCAGTGCTAACACTGACTTTTTTCAGGAGAGCTTTCTTCTTTAGTTGCATATGTATTGAATAATATGAAGACTACTTTAATTACTAAGATGCTTTGTTGAGAGATTACTTTGATAAATTTACTTCAGGGTATAAAAGTTGAGCTGTTTGCTTTCTGAGTCAATTTTAGGAAAGGGGAGAAAAAGGAATTTGATATTGCCAGTATAAATTCAGAAGAGAAGAGGAAACTTGGTATGTGGTAGGGGTACATTGTGGAGTGGTGGTCAGTAAGAAAGCCCTTGGCAGTTGCATGAATGGGAAAGAACTTTGGTGAACAGAGGTGTCTAGCACTATTTTTTATGCGGTTGATTCGAAGTGTGAAAAAATGAGTCCCCCTTTTCCTTTGTAAAGGATGATTGCTGGTGAATTCTATGTGACTCACTGATGCTTTTGTGGAAGTAGAATCTGTTTGGAGAGCTTAAAGAGAAAAATGAAGAAGCAGTTAACATCTAGGTTTTAGAAGTATATACTCAGAGACTAACAGTTTTGAAAAAAGATATACAAAGCCATCAATTTCTCTGGAAAGTGCTTCATTACTCCCCATAAGTCTACAATTCTTCAAGGTCTGGGTCAAGGCCTATTTTCTCCCAGGAAGCTGTTTCTGATGATCCTTACCTCAGTGATCTTCCTCCCTTCTGAAACCATACAATTCTCATCTCCTGTGCCACTTAATTTAGCATGTAACACTGTAGCTTCATAAAAGGCTTAATCTAAATAGATAAAAATGGACAATGGAATAAAATTCAGACCAAAGCTTAGCAACCATATTATTCATTCCACACCAGAACTAGATGATCAGGGTTTATACCACCTGCTATAACATGATGCAATCATTTGCAAGGATCTTTTTTCCGTTGTTACACCTTCACATGTACTTCTGGGTTTTTTGGTAACAGAGCTAGGGATCAGAATTTTATTGATGGGTGAGAATTTTCTTTTCCTAACACCTAAAATTAGCAGGGGGGAAGCTCAGCGTGTTTTACCCACATAGATTTCTTTTTCTTCAGAATGGATTAAGGCAAACTTTGGAGCCAAATGCTTCATTGTTTATGCATAAATCTCAACAGGCTGGTTGAAATAAGCTCTACATATTCATCAACAGGCAGTGCCAATAAAGACACAAATAAAGCAAATTAATATTTTTTAAAACTCTGTGTCTTCAAAAAATTTCTATGAGGCTTTGATGAACAAAACACCAACATAAGAAGCAGCACCATTGTCTCAGTGTTTGGGCGCAATCATTCTCAAGGACATCTGTGCTGACTCCTTTTCAAGCTTGGATGGCTGCTATCTGAATCAAACCCAGACTCTTTTGTTGGAAAAAATCTGAATTTTGAGATTTCCATTTAAGTTGAGAAAGAGCTTTCTCCACTCAAACACAAGATGCAATTTATTTTACAGTGTGAGATTAATAGCAATAATTGCCTGGGAAATAAAGAAGTTTTGAAGAAAAACACTACATATCAAAAGGCTACTTTAAAAAAAAAAAGCAGTCCTTTGCTTAGGCAATGGAGCCACATTACTTATTTGCAAATCATTCTATTATAATTTTAGATGCACCATGCAAACTACTTAAGCTCAAGCCATTTGATATCTAAAATTATTAGGTTTTTAAATAAAAAATCAGGATGGTTGAAATTAGGCTTGTAAATATGATATTTGCATTAAAGTCCTTCTATATAAAATTGCACAATTTTATCTAGACTAGAACCCACCTGGGAAAGTCTTAAAGCAATAATGATTTGTTTTGGGACCCAGAAAGCGGCTATCAGTAGAGATTCAATTTTTCTAAGATGAAAATATTGAGTGAAGTGCACTCATTGATAGGAAGCCCAACTGAGAGACAAACTTTTGATGGATTCATTAACAGCCTGGCCTGTAAATCTTATCTCCACTGAGATTTTAAAGCAAATGGCATTGTTCTTTCATTATGCCAAGGCCCTTAGCACCCTGTCCTGAGTTGGTATTTCAACCTAAAGGCCTAAAAATATTCACAAAGTGAAGAGAAGAAAGGGTACATTCTTTTCCATTTTCTTTTTCTTCTGTTTTTTTCTCTCAAATCTTGTCTCGCAAGTGCAGTTACTTGGCTCTGGGTCCATTAAAGCTCTTGGTCTCTGCATATAGAATCATTCACACGTGTCTTCCAACAACCCACCAGACCCCTGCACTTCCCAAACCACCACGCCTTGGCAGCGGTAGGGGACAGGGTAGAGAAGCTAGCTTTGTCAAGAGAGGAAAAGGAGAATATCTAAGTGGCAACTTAATGCCACAGTACACTGCATCATTTTAACTCAGTTCAAATAGGGGTTATTTCTAGGATTCGTGGGGAATTCTGCAAACATATAAGAAAAAATCACGACAAAATGATTATTCAGAGAACAAAAGGGGTGCAAAAAAAGAAATCTCCTAAGTCTTTTTTGGGGGGAAAGGGGAGGAATCTAATAGAAATATTTATAGGTTGGTTCTACCAGGAATCTTTTTTTTTTTCAATCATGGATGGACAAATTGGAAGGTTGCTGTGGGGAAGGTCTCAACCAAAAGGCTTGCCAATAATAATGTTTGCAAGATGCGAATCACACAGTAAGCACAGTTCTCTGTGATTCAGAGATAACTCCAGCCCAAGCAGAAACTATTTCAACAATTTTATTTATATTTTAATACCCAGGATGCCATTTATCTCTAAAAACTGATATCTGTATAAATTTTTATGTTATATTGGATACATATTTATCAATTAAAAACAGAGATAAATATTTATGGATAAATACACAACCCCTTGTAAACTATGGGCACTAACATAGCAGTCTTTTCCCTCTTGGGATCTAGTTCAGCATGGGTAATTATTCTCATTATTGTTCTTTCTGAAGCCTTCCTTTATCATATCACAGTTTTTTGATGAAAAAGGTATAAGAAGACCATAATTATAACTCTCAGTCAGTCAACAAGTATTTAGCCGTCACCCACAACCTGACCGGCCTTGTGCTAGCTGCTTCAGTGATAAGAGGGTTAAACAAACACTGTCCCTGTCTCCCTGTCATAAACAAGATTAAAACATCAGAAAAAAATAAAACCAAACTAGGATGTAAGTCACTTATCTTTCTTGCTCTCTACATGCTTGAATTTTAAGAGCCAAATACAAATAATGGCAGCCTAATATTTGTATTCTATTTATGGAAATCAGAGGCTACATATGATTTTAGAGAAGGAAGAGATCAGAAAAGACTTTGTGGCTTCAGGTGGGACCTGAAGAAGTCCAGAAAGGTGGGAGGATTGGGGAGAAAAGATGAAAGGTTAAACGTCATTTCTGACCAAGAAAATAGCATATGCAAAGGCTTAGATCGGAATTTATGTGGGGCCTTGGGGCACTTGGGAAGAGGATATTACCCTGCCCAGGTGGAAAGGAGTCAGGTTGCAATGGCAAAGCAGAGTCAGGCTGAGGTAGGCCTAGAAAGCCAGACAGAGGAGTTTCAATTTGATGCACAGGAGACTCACGCGTGCATTCATCCTACAGTCACTGCCCACTTCTGTCCTTGTGCCAGGCCTGTAGAAGAGTGACAGCCCCAGAGTGAGAACAACAGGCATGGCCCCAGACCACATGCAGCACAGTTAGGACTAAAGGGCCAGATTTAGAATTCCATCTAAGTGAAGGGGCTGCACATTCAACATGAAATATTTACTGAGACTTATAAAAGGCTTTCTGTGTTTCACAGGATCTAACATTGTTGTCTAATTCTCTCAAAGCATGTTTAGAAACGTAATTCTCTCAACATCTTATAAGCAATAGAATCTGGTGAGGAGGAGGGTATTTTTAGATATCAAAGGGAATTTAAGTGGATAGGGACGTGATTAGGTTAGACTGAAAGGAGGGTTAGTAATTGTTTATGGTTGGTGGTAGAAAGCTCCAAGACAGATGAGCCCCAAATGGGATTTTACAGCTGTAGGATAATCTCGTGTGTCCCTGGCCTTCAGACTGGTACTTGTCAGCATGGAATTCTGGAAGAGTAAGGGAGTTCAGATCTTATTGAGTTCAAACACTTTATTTTCTGAATGATGAAGGTGAGACTCAAATGGGTCAAGGATTTGACTAAAGCCACACCACCTGTTAGTGGGCAGATCCCGGGCTAAAAATAATATATACTGATTCATATCACCCCTCCCTCATTGTTGCATATTAGCGATCAGATTTTAAAAGGATTCTGCAATCTCTTTTATTCATAAGAGGAGGAGCATTTAGCCCATGGTCTTGGTTCCCACAATCAAAATCATTAGCATCTATAATTTATTGTGAATGAAAACAAGCCATTATAAAGTGGCAACAAAGCAAATGCAGGGTGTGGTTATGACAATAATTAATCATAATCCTAGATCCCAGCTGTTTCATCTTGAGCTGATATTTTTCCTATTGTTTGTGACACAAAGAAGATATAAAGGTTTAGGTGAACAGCAAATCTATTTCTCTAGCAGTCATAGGTTTGTACTAATAGATTGTATGTTAGTCACTTGACCATGTTTATGAATCTATTATTTCCTTAAGAAATATTATTCTTGGAAACATTCTGCACTGGTATAGCAGGACTCAGTTACAGAGTCAGGGAAGCTAAGCATTGCAAGGAGCCTTAGAGTACTTTTGTCCAATGGTGTTTTAAATTTATTTGGGGACAGGATACCTTGGAGAAATACACACACACACACACACACACAAAAAAAAAAAACACATTTCCATATCACTGCAGGAGGTTTCTACATCTTTTGAACCCTCTCTTTGGAACTCACCCTCAGTTAAGAAAACTGATTTAGTCCAATCATTTAATTTTATAGATGGGAACATTTGTCTCAGCATGAAGTGGTCTGTCTATGGTCAAGTCTGGTGTGTAGGGATGTCCTGGGTCAGGAGAGGAGAAGTATTATACATCTGCATGTAAGTATCAAGTCCACTTCCACTGCAATACCAGGCAAGTTAACTTATAGTCTGTGGCCACTGGGTTCCTCCTATATCAAGAAAAGGAAATGACCATAGTAATAAATAGCTACTATTTATTGAATACCTACCTCGTTAGCACTAGGCACTTTACATGTATTTTTTTCAATTACTAGTAACATGAATATTTTGTAGTAGATATGAATCACCATTTTTATAGATGAGAAGACCAAAAATTAGAAATGGAAATGCATAGACAGGCTTGGTGGCTCACTCCTGTGATCCCAGCTACTCAGGAGGCTAAGGTGAGAGAATGGCTTGAGGCCAGGCGTTCAAGACAAGCCTAGGCAACATAGCAAGATCCTGTTTCTACAAAAAAATTTTTAAAAATCAGCCGGACACCACATGGTGGTGCATGTCCACAGTCCTAGCTACTCCGGAAGCTGAAGTGGGAGGATGGCTTGAGCCCAGGAATTCAAGGTTGCAGTGAGCTATGATTGTATCCTTGCACCCTAGTCTGGGAGACAAAGACTGATGCCATCTCAAAAAAAACAAAATGGAAATGTGTCTCATATCCTACAGTAAAGGGGGATCCAGGATTCGTACATCTCTCCAAAACTCATGTCCTTCTCTATAATATGGAAAGTGGTGCTTGTCAGAAATAAAACAGCCTATTTTCCTGTCCTACATTAAAAGAGCCTTCAGAATATTATAGAACCCAAAGTGAAATCGATGGTTCAGTTGAGCATTTTTATAATCCTGGAGAATAGAATGAGGCAGGAATGAGAAGGATTATGAAGAAAAGGATAATATTCTTTATGATGGGGAATCTGATCTTTGATGTCACTGAATATATTACATGTGTAAGGTATTTTATAAAGAGGTGTAAAATATCATGATAATAGCATAGGAGTTGAATAATATTGTCCTTCTAAGGTATTCAAAGAAAGAAAATGAGCTAACTTTAAGAAGAGTAATCTGGTTTTTCAGATGACCTTTTCTGAAATGATTATCAAAAAGACCTCTAGCTTTTTAATGTCTAAAATAAATAATTACACCACCACAGCAATTTCAGGTCTGGACTACTTCCTGAATGCAGCCCCAAATAAAGGTCTTCAAGATCCTTCCAAATATGCTAATTAGTTGAGTGGGTTTGTGATTGTTTTAAACTATATTGAGTTTCAGAGCCAATCTGCTTAGAGTCAGCTAGGGAACCAAACCACAGCTTGATCTGATTTTAGCAAAGTGAAGGACAAGCACAGTTCATCTCCTTCCACACCCCACAGCTTCAATGTGTATCAGTGCACAGCTCTCTAACAATTAAGCTTTAATGGCCACACTTTTTGAGATAAAAAATAAAGCTTTTTTAATAAAAAAAGCTTTTGGTAAAAAAGCTTTTGGTACAGCATTTCTCTTAAAAATATCTGAAAACAACTGGATGTTTTCTTAAAGTCCAAGCATAGAACTACAGTTCCCCTTCTCCCAACCCTAGCCTCTCTATCATTGTGATTTCCAAATGAAGAGCATTGGGTTGATTGCTTATCAGGTCGGATAATGGCCTAATTTATCATTGAAACCCTAGTCTGACTTCAAAGAAACCGTAAAATCCTGCTGATCTATCAAATCCTTTTGAGACAGACGGCCTACGTGCAATAAAATCCCGCCAGACCATGGTGAGTCTATGAGATGGGAGATTTCTGTCTCATTAGACCAACATTTTAAAATACTGCACCTCCTCAAGTTGAAATGTCAAGCCTGAAACTGCTGTGTGCAGTTGGGTATGCAGGACACCTGGATAAGTCTTAATAGTGTGCAAACAGCAGGATTAGTGTTTCTGGGTTTCTGCTGTGCTGAGGTGCCCACCTGGCTTATTCAATTTACACACGAAAGGTCATGGATTCCTTTGAGGAAAAAGAAAAGACAGAGGACCTTTTCCTTTTACTAGGTATTTGGATTCATGCATTCATTCATTAATTAAAGATATATTCTTAAACACCAACTATGATCCAGGTACTGTACTAGGCACACAGTGGTGAACAAAAACAGATATGTGTCTGGCCATCATAAAATTTTAAAAACCTGTGGGTCAAACAAACACATGAACTTCATCTTGATTTCAAGTTCCCTGAATTTAGGGGAATGTCTTATTTATCTTTTCATTCCCCGGTAGACTAGCAGAGTGACTTAGAAATAATAGGTACCTAATACATACACAGGAAATGGAAATTTTTAAATAAAGTGTATATAAGATTAGTTTTAAAGTAGTAGTAATAATAATATACTGTCATTTATTGAACATATACTATATGGCAAGCATTGATTACTCAAAATAATCTTTTGAAATAAAATAAAAGGAGACATTCCAAAAAATCCCCTACATGGAATCACCAGACCCCCTAATACTGTCATATAACAATATGCATTCCTCCTAGGAAGCTGATGGGATTAACGGACTGTCTACTGTCCTTAAAGAAGGCCTGCCAAAATCTTTGGGCCTTTTCCAAATGCCTACCAATGTTAACAGAGGAAAATCTGCAGCACCTGAAGGACCTCCTTTGAAAGTTGGTTTTTGATGAGTGCACTGTGTCAAAAGCAGGGGTTCTCAAACTTTAGGTGAGCATCAGAAGCCCCAGGAAGGGTTGTTATACCACAAATTGCTGGGCCACACCTCCAGAGATTCAGCAAGTCAGGATGGGGCTGGAAATTTGCATTTCTAACTAGTACCCAGGTAAGGCTGATACTATTGGTCTGGGGATCACACTTTGAGACCCCTGCTTTCATAGTGTTTCAGTTTCAAAGTCTGCCTCCTACTATGAGACTAGAGCCACTAAAGAACAGACTTATGGAGAAAGTCAGTCTTTAAGAATGTATGCCTCCTTGTTTTTTTGAAATGAGAGAGAGAGAAAGAAAGAATGTGTGAGAGAGAGAGAGAGAGAGAGACGTGAAACATGAATGAATGAATGAAAGCTACAGGCACACTCAGGTTCACCCTGCCGTCCTAGAGTGAGCAATTCAGTTCTAGGGTCTAGGGACAGGTGAAACTATGAAAGACAGCTAGCAGTACTGCAAGGAATACTCAGGTATTATCTGCCAGTGTAATTATTAGAGGATAAAGGGAAAAGAAGCTCTTAGACCAGGAATCTCTTCCTATCCTGCAATTTCTATTTCATTTCAAAACTAAAGTGTAAAAGTATTGTCTCATCCAGAGAGAAGAAGTCAGCTCAAATTCTGGAACATCCTAAGATTAGTTTTTAAAAATCATTCCAGTTTTACAAACAAATGAATTGAGGCTCAGAGAGGTTATGTAGCATCCCCATGGTAACAAAGCAAAGAAGCAAAGAGCCTAGATTTGGTCCAGGTCTCTCAGGCTCCAGGGAGTACATATCCATTTATATTACTTCTGTCCCTGTCTGTACTACATGGCTTCAAATATATATGTGTATATATATGCACAGTTTTTTTCCCCAAAAAACTACTATCAAATGCTTATTGGGTACATCCCATGTGCCAGGTGCTAATCATATTTATGTTAACTCATTTGCTCTTAAAAACAATACTGAAAAGTGGGTCTCATATAATCTCAATTATATAGATAAGGAAATTGAGGAGTAAATAACTTGTTAGACCTGTGGAACTAGTGGCACACAAAAAAAAAAAAAAACCCGACAAGCCAATTTCACTTCAGAGCTAGAATCTTTAGCGTTTTTTTCTTTCCTAATATCAACCACTTCCCACCATTTGGCCAAATTGTTCTGTCTTTGGCTTCTTATTTCTAATTTTGTTTCTAAAGAATTAGGTCCTCAGAATCAAATTTAATATGTAAATGAAATATCCAAGAACATAAAGATTTCTACTGTTGAATATCAATTATTATAGAAAGGTAGGAAGAATTCCACCACATTGAAACTGTGGTTAATGGCTACATTAGGGATGATTTATATCTATATTAGAGTTTCAGTTAATGTGAAATAAAATGTATCCTTAGGTTTTTTTTTCCCCATTCTCAAAATGAAATGAACCTGAATAAATTACTATGAATTGTGTACTTTCTAACGACAGCTTTTTTGCAGTTAAATTGATTAATTAAATGTTATTATCCAATGCAGAAGTCATTTTCTTGAGATAACTAACTGGGCAATTGAGTTAAAATTTCCTAAGAAAACTTCAAGGGCAATCCACTCTGATACAAGGTGAATAGTTTCAAGCTAAAGGTCACTTGCTTGCAGTATCCATAAATGTCATTAAATTAGACGTTAAAGTATTGGAGCTATTCACCCTCCTGAAACCTCATTGAACAGAATGAGTTATATATCTACAATCTACATGCCTTCTTAAGGGCAAATACAATGCTGGTGCTGGTCTGTATTGGGAGACGGTAACACTGGTTAACAGTGGAATGATTATACTTTTTAAAAAAAGAAAAGAAAAATAGAAAAAGAAAACTGGGCCAGTATTAGATTTTCTGGAACTGAGATAATGAGGCCAATTCATGCTACTCTAGAGAATTCCAATCAGCTACAAATACTATCTATATAGAAAAAAAAAAGGGCTATAATTCTTTAAACTTGGCTTCTTGAGGTCCAATGGGATGAGCAGAAGGAATGTGCTCTCTGGGCCCAATCACTGTTAATTGATTTTGTAGTAGAGATCGCTGCCTGTTTCCCCAATACTCTCTTAAGGTATTTGCTCTTCCCATCAGTCTTTTAAAGATAACTGAAAGAAACTGCCTTTTTGATTTTTCATTTCAGTGTTAAAATTTACTTACATAGTTTTCCAAGGAAGTCCACCATGAGCATTGAGTTTCAGAGGCAAGTTTAACTTTCTTTTGGCATCTCCTCAGTTTTTTCTTTTTAATTTGATATATTCCTGTATCCTAAGAGATACAGAATGCACTCTTATTTAAACACCTCTGTCTAAGGGGCCTCTTCCAATCTCCCAGGTAATGACAGGGTGAAAACACTGAGTCCTACATGCTCACTGCCCCTGATTAAGACCTGTGCTTGGGAGTTCTTGGGACTATATTTAAGCCACCTGCTTAGATGGCTCATTGAAATCAGCGGGGGATTTTTACTCTCACTGACATTGTACAAATGTTAGTTCACTAAAGGGAAATGGCTGAGAGGGGACAGACTGAGGACTATAAAGAAATTAAAGGACCTTTAATGGATTAAAAACAAAGAGCCTTTCTGCTCTCCAGGGTGCACATTTATTTAGCTAGATCTGCTGAAAAGTATTCTCATACCTCCAAATTCAATCAACCAGAATGACCTTAAACCATTTTTTTTTTCTGGTCCATTGGAAAGATATGCCTTTATATGATTATTTTAATGAAAATTATCTACCAGATAATTGCAATGTAAAGCTAATATATAAGTATGGCAGAACATGTGAATTTTACAAGACAAATGTCTCAAGGGTATTTTAAAAAGCGCTTTAGCTACCTTTTTAAAATAACTAACCACTCCAACAGACATGAGAGTTATTACTCTTGGGCAAAATTCACAAGAATGGCTAAAGTTAAAAAGAGTAATTTTCTGAAATATTTTTGACAGCAATTAATTTCACAGGGGAACCTTCATTTCCTAAATCCCAAGAAAACATTTTTTTTTAAAACTACATGACAAGATGCACTTTTTATAGAGAAATTCTTTCACTAAAGTTCACAATGATCTGAACTGTGGAAGAAATATAATTAAATTGATTCTTTTCCATTTCTTTTAACAAGGTAACTTAATTGCATTTTCCTTAAACCACAGGTGATTTACAGTTATTGTTCAGGCTTAACAAGAATCACACAAACAAAGTCTTAAAAGTTCTCTTTATATGAATATTACCAGAATTTATTGATGAGGAATTACAACTGTTGTAGACTAATAATATTTGAGTTCTTTTTTTTTCCTTGATATTGTAAATGAGGATCAAAATTTAGGGGAGACTCATTGATAGTATTTTATTTCCATGCTGGCAATAGTTTTCCTTTCTTAATGGTCAGTTGAGGAAACATTGGTTTCTCTCTCTTCTCATTGTTCTATACACACTTTTGCCTAAAGAGTACCTTAAAATTCAAAGTATAGACAGAAAAGAAAGGAACAGAAATAAGAAGTACAAAAAGCTCATTATCTTGAACAAAATAGTTCCTAAATACCAGCTTGGGGATTTAAAACTAATTTTTAAGGCAAAATGATGTAATAAAAAGAAATAAAACAAAAGCTATTATTCTACAATGTAGAAATGGCTTCATGTTCATAGTCCAACCCTCTTTAAGTCCCTCAGTCACAACTTTATAACGTCTTTCCTTTTTAAATTGATGTGATATCATGTTTTTCTTGCTGACATGTGACCCTTCTTGTAAGAAAAGGATTCTTGAAGTTCAATAATGAAGCAATTAATAACAATCTCAAAGAATTTAAATGACATCAGTCTTTTCTTTTAGAAAAAACAAACTAACTCATTGTAATCATCTTATTCAAGGTTAAAGGGCTGAAAGTATTATTTATGTAATTAAATGATGAGGAATTAAGAAGCCATATCTTCACAAGGATAGAATTATTATTAGTATTATTATTTCTACTACTACTATTGTAATTTTAAAAAGTATTCCTTAACAGATTGGGAGAAAATGCTGTAGTTAAGGTATCCTGATTTAAGAGTAAGCCAGAAAGAAAATAAAAATCAGATAAGTATTAATGCTTTAATCACTCTGAGGAGACAGAAAGGGAAATACCAAATAGAAGAATCAACTCAAGTAAAAGACACAACTTAAATCAAATTTTAAAGAACATTGACACGAAGCTCTGACCAGATTCAGAGGTTTCTTTTAATAAGTAATGTAATTACATGTATAGCTACTGATGACACACAGCCTAGAGGTTCTACATTAATGAATCATAATAGAAATTAACTTTAGTTAATTATTTAATTTGTCTAATTAAAAGGTAGTTATGTTACTAGATTTTGAATTACACAAGCCAAGTACAATGCCTTATACAACCTTGTGTATACCAAAACCCAACACATTTTTCATTCTGTTATTAAGTCAGCACAGGTGAGTTGATTTGAAACTTCTAGTTAATTGATAATGTAAGGTGCTAAAGTTGAAAGACTCAATTAATCAAATACATCATTCATTTATTTAATAGACAGTAAATGAGCTTCGGCTCAGGGCTAGGTACTGTGATAAGTTTAGGGAATGCAAAAGACAGACATTTAAATGCACTTTGGCTTTTAAAATAACTTAGAAACTGCTTACCATTTCTACATAATTCTAGGTTCCCAATAATGATCTTGTAATTGGAGTCTCTCAAAAATTGTAATAATTTTGCCAATAGGTCAATAACATTTTCTATTCAGGGAAATATGGGCTGGTATATCAACTCTGTGAAATTTGGAGATAAATAATATAGAAATAATGAATATAGTCATTACTCTCCCAATTCCTAAATTACCAAATTTCCTAATATAAAATAAATCTTCATTTAAGCTGAATCCAAGTAACCATAGGTTTAATCTTTTAAACTTCACTTACTCAAGCTTACTCCCCCCATTCTACTATAGCTTCCACACTGAGTACAATTCAGTCAGTCATTGAGTCTTTTTCTCCCCCCCCCGCAGAGATGGGATCTCACTATGTTGCCCAGGCTGGTCTCAAACTCCTGGGCTCAAGGGATCCTCCTGCCTCAGCCTCCCAAGTAGTTTGGACTATAAACATGCACCGCCATGCCCAAAGGTCATTGGGTCTTATTTTGTACCCAGGCATTCACATTGGCTTCCTATGTAGTCCTAATTATAGCTCTGCATTTACAACTTATTATTCGTTTGTATAAATCTTCAGTTTAGATTCTTCTTGTCTCTGCCTCTAGAAATCAATTTCCTATCACCACACTTTTGGGCATGTAATTCATCTTTTGCCCTATTATCTTCTTCCTTTCTCTCCAATGATCTAAATCCTACTTGGATTCTTGGAGACATTTTCCCCTTTCTTAGACCTCCAAAGAGAAGCTTCTCACCACCCCTTCAG
The DNA here is from genome assembly GCA_023783475.1 of Daubentonia madagascariensis. Taxonomy (NCBI): domain Eukaryota; kingdom Metazoa; phylum Chordata; class Mammalia; order Primates; family Daubentoniidae; genus Daubentonia; species Daubentonia madagascariensis. The sequence continues at coordinate 43,546,530 of JAKFHU010001035.1, forward strand.
TTTTCACTCATCACATTCTGCACAAAGGGCCATATGCAATCTCTGTTTGGCATATTTCATTTACCACCAATAGCCCAAGCTCTCTGTAAATAGGACCTATGTCCTGGACCTCTGCACATCATCCTCAGAAGCTACTACACTGCTATGAATAAAGTCAATCTATTTGAATGAATGAAATGTTAATGACAGTTTTTGAGATACCGTGGGATTTTAGAGTGCATTCTGAACATATATGCATTATAAGTATAATGCTAATCACATATTTTTTTAAAAAATTTTAATTACTTGAAAATTAAACATTTATCAGGTATGTACAGGATAAATCACTAACAATAAGAAAAGTCTATTAATTAGACCTTGCATTTTCTAATTGTTCTGAAACAATATAAAATAGAAATCTGCTGAATTTATCTGAGGGATATATGCTCAGTTTAATTCTAGACAGAATTGCTTTTCTATTCTCTATTATCGTTATATATTTCTCAATTTATCATTTAAAATACCTTACTCTACATGTTTGACATTTTATAAAGCAAAATGTTAAAAAAGAAAGCCCTATACTTCTTCTAATTAACTGACTATAATATGATATATCATTTTAAATATGGCTTTCTTTCAGTTTATTCATATAAACAGGCTCTAAAGTGGGCTTACAAGGCTAAGAATTGTATAAAGTCCTAAAATATTGTGATCTTCCTTTGAGCAGGACTTTATAAATATGTACAATAAATTATGCTGAGTAAATGACATAATCATTAATTCAGTTTAAGAGAAATTCAGTTTAAGGCACATGCCACACTGGAAGATCTAGCTACTTGGGAGGCTAAGGAAGGAGGATTGCTTGAGCCCAGGAGTTCGAAGCTGCAGTGAATTATGATCGTGGCACTGCACTCTAGCCTTGGTGACAGAGACTCTGTCTGAAAAAAAAATTAAATAAAAATTAAAAATATAAGAGAAAAAAACATACGGGGAGCTTCAAAATTTTCAGGATTAATAGTGTTAGAAGCGTTTCTAAGTTTAGAATAATTTCCGTAGCTTAAGCAGAGATGACACATTCCATTTCTTTTTCATCCATTGGTCTAAAATATATCACACACTCACTACATTCCACAAAGAATTAGAGTATTTTTAAAAAGCGCTTGGTATAAAATGTTCTTGTTCAGTGAATAACTCCATTTTCATTTCTAACAGACTAATCATGCTTATATATTTTAATTTTATAAAAGTACCTCATTTTCACTGTAGAGAATTTGAAAAATTTAGAGAAAGCATAAGAAAAAAATTTCTCATAACAAGCCCCAATCCTGAGACAACTAATTTTAACTCTTCACATACTTCCCTCCATTCTTTTCCCCATGTATGTGCATACAAATGTTTGACATAAATGAGTTACTATTTTATGTTATATTTTTTACATTTTATCTTTATAATGTGAGTCTTTTCACAGCCACTATTCTCAAGGAACTTACCACTTAGTGGGAGAAACACACATGAGACCAAAAGATGAACGAAAATGTAGGGTGTAATAATGGAGGGTGTACACAGCGCAATGCACACATACACAAAGCCCCATCCATCAGTCTGAGGGACTGAAGATATAAATGGTTGAGCTGAGGGTTGAAAAGAGTGGAGCAGTTGCCAGGAGACAGCTAACGCAGGCGAGGAGTGGAGAATGGAATAGTGGTATTGGGTATTTGAGGTCTAAGACATGCCTTGGAGGTGCTATAAAGCTAGCAGTAGGATAGTAGAGTACTGTTTGGGCATAAGGAACAAAGCAGAGGGTTATCATGTCATGCTAAGTAGTCAGATCTTTCCTCTGAGAGAAAAGAAAGAAAAGAAAGAAAAACACTCTCATTGTTGATATTCTTGAAAATCTGCCATTCTCCCCACTCTGATGTCTAAAAGTTGGGGTCACAGACTCTAGAACAAGATCACTGGGCTTAGACATCTAGCTCCACCGTTCTTTAGCTATAGGGCCTTGAGCAAATTAAACAATCTGTGCCTCAGTTTCTTTATTTGTATAATGAGGATAAGAGTAATATCTAACTCTTACAGTTGTTACAAGAATTAAACGAGATGACATTTATAAAGCACTAGGAATGTTGCCTAGCACGTAATAACACTATATAAATGGTTGTTAAATAAAAGCAATACCCTTATGGTATCAAAGCAAGCAAACAAACCTTGGTATTCAAAATCCCTGCTATAGAACAGAATCCATGTACTTTGAGATAATTGCTGATTCATTTCATAGTTATTTCTGAATAATTTCATAATTATAAAATGAGTCAATAGTATTTCTATGGATAAATTAAATTATAAAGGCAAAGCATCCAAGTTGATTATAATTGAACTCATTTCAGGTCTGGTTAATTTTGGCAGTTTTGGGGCAGTGGAGTACATAGGTTCTGAGTTTCTTTTCATTTGAGGTGGGGTATTTTATGCTCTGAATTATCATAAGCTCCACTTTAGAGAACTTGCAGAAATGCTCAGCAATATCTGTATGCTGGAATATTTTTGGCATTATATACAAATTGCTTAATAAAGTGCAAAAGATTGAGTAATTTTTCAAAACACCCAGACTGCAGTTGTTAGATCATTATTAATTATTTCAGAAATTCCATATTGTACATTGAAAAAAAAAACCTCACAAGTATTTTTCTGTATTTATAGCCAAGGGCTGGTCATTGCAGATTTATGATGCTCTGTAAAAAATAATGCTGACCTGGCAAGAGCCTCCAGGGAAGGGGTGGCTCAGAATCCAGTGAATGAAATAAATTGTTATTAATTATGGTACTCAGTCTTGACTCCAGCCCACCCCATTGGTTTGTGGCCAAAATGTCTTTTAAATTCCTTAATTCAATTTACAGTGCTCCCCAAGGGCAAACGATTTGCCTCATATGGTTTTCCAGGAACCAAAATAGTTTTTTGTCATATTGCATATGCTTAAAAATAAAAATAAATAAAACTACAATAATCAACAAAGCCTGTTTTGTATTGGGCCATGAAGTGTTTTGCACAGAATGATTCTCTTGTCTTAGTTCAGATGCCATCTTGATTTCTGATTTTTATTTATCTAATATTTCTTTCAAGAAATAGTTAATTCTACTTATTTTTTTCCTAGGACAGTACCTCAGATAGTTTAAACTGAATAGCAACATACACACATATTATAATATCAATTCTTTGTCAGGTACTTTATATACTTTAGACTTAATTCTCACAATCACACTTTAAAGTGGGTATATTCCAGCTTGGTTTTATAGATGAGGAAACTGAGGCACCAAGGGGGCCATTGGTCACACAGGGAGAAAAGAAAGAATTTAGGATTGTTTTCTTCTACATTAGCTTTGAAATCATCTTATTGTTAGGACTTCGCTTTGAGAATAATTTTTTATAAAATATGGTATCATTTTATCCTAAAATAAATGCATCTCCATCTCCAAATGAAATGGTAATAATAAGCATTTTATTTCCTTTTATTTTTTATAGCAAGGGATGCTCTTCCTCTTACTTCCACAAAAGGATTCTTAGTCAAAGAAAAACAGTCTTTAACACAACTAATGGAAAGAAGTAGAATCTCATTCAATTTCCTTTGGGGCCCTTCGAGACCTACAATTAATACCACCTTGTACCATTTTTATTTCTTCAGTCCACGAAGGAGCCTGAAAATACTTTAAATTTTCACATACTATGTATGAGAAGTAGGAATATCTGTGTGCACTAAGGAGAAGATGTCCTGTCAAATGCACCTTAGAAATACACACATCTGTAAGAAAATTATCAAATGGGTGGATTTAGAGAATGAAACTGGTAGGACCACAAGTATAAAATATGTTAAAAAGCCATTATGTGCTGTCCATACCAAAAAAAGTGGAGTTTTAGTATAGTTTATATAAAATATTTTATACTAGAGCATTCTGCGCCCAGCAGTTTTGTTCGTTTGTTTGATAACTAGAAAATCCTCTAGTAATATCTGGCTCTTCCCCAAGACAAACATTCATAGTTTCTTTCATTGTTTTAAAAGAACATATCTACAACTTAATTTCTTAAGTAGGGTGGATTTTCTTGACATCACTATACTAATATTTGAATTATGTAAAACTAAGTTGTTGACCATAGTAACTATTTCACTATATATATCAAAACATCATGTTGTACACCTTAAATATAAACAAAACCAAACTAAAAAAAACTAAGTTGTCCCCAAACCCTAGTATGCCAAATATGAAGAAACAAGGGTTCTACTACTATACTCTCTCTAATAATGAGATAATCCCTATAAAGATGACACACATTTAATATATGACATTTCCCCAATAAATGTTAACAATTATTATTATTAATATTACTGAATAATCAAATCTCTATACTAAAGCTCAGCATCTTTTCTCCAGTGGTTTTCTTCTTATGGTTTGCAAGTTTGCTCTTGGGAAACAAGAAAAGACTTCCACCTCATGCCTACCAATTACATTACGCCTTAAAAGCTAAGCTCCTCAGTTGGGATTTTATTTCTTTTCCCAATCACATTCTCCCCATGGGATTTTGTTAGAGGTAAGCAGGGACCAATAGAACCAACAGCTTGATATCCAAGCACAGAAGCCCCAGGAATTATGATTCTGCATTGGCAGATGGTCAAACTAAGCTAATGGGTGACAGAAGCAAGTAACACCCCCGTTAATTTTTCTACGTCAATCAATTCTGATGTCATCTTAGGCTTATAGCACATTTCACTGTGTCAGCCCAAATTTTGAAAGGCAATAGATTCCCCCCACCCCACTAAATGTAGCAATAGAAACTGTAACCAGACTCAGCCCAATCAAGTGCCCAGAGGATTCAAGTTCTAAGCAGACAGCCTTGAAAGTAGAAGGGACCCTGTAATTCCATGTTGTTTATCAGGCTATCTGACATATGCCTGACTACTGAGAGGTAGTCTGTCATGTTGTGTGTACTTGCTGGAGCAGAGCAAGTAAGACTAAGTACCCTTTTCCAGTCCCTCCTGGATTTTAACTATTAGATGGGCAGGCATGATCCCAAATAAGGATCCCCAAATCAAAACTGTTGAAACTTAGAAGTACTTCTTCCTCTTGATGAATAAAAACCCATCCTACGGGGAAGAAACTGAAAATAAGATTTTTCTACCTATTGAAAATATGGCAAAGGATTTTGTTTGATCTCTTAGAGGAGTTCCAAAAGTCTGTGACACTATTATCATAATGAAAAATTCCATGCAGGAAGTCAAAAAATATACTGTGGTCTGATACTGGGAACTATGTCAAATATTTAAAAATACGTTTTACAACTAAAATGCAATTAAATCCAACAAATCATTTTTTAATATTTACTATATGTTAAGCACTATTTAAACACTAGGAAAACAAAAGTGAGTAAAGCCCAGTGCCTGATGTAAGATAAGGAACATTCACCTTTTCAATTCTCTTTGGATTACATGTAAATTATAAGGCATAATACAACACCAGTGTTTGCTCATGAATTCTCCATATCACATGTTATTATAGTAAGGATCTAGAATTCTGAGATAAAATACACCAGTTTATCATAGCAACTGATATACATTCAAAAATTGCCAGCAATCTCCACATCTGTCTACCGTTTAGCTTTTTATTTTTAAGCAGTAACATGGTGGAAGAAACACATACTGCTTTTTTATATTCTTATAAGAAGACAATTATTCCCATTTATGACAAGATACTAGTGTCATGAATGGGTTATGAGGTACTTATGTGAGACCAATTTATTTTTATTTTTTAATTTTTTTCTTTTAGAGACAAGGTCTCACTTTGTCGCCCAGGCTAGAGTGCAGTAGTGTGATCATAGCTCACTGTACCTGGAAATCCTAGGCTCAAGCGATCCTCTACCTCAGCCTCCCAATTAGCTGGGGCTACAGGCATGTGTCACCACACCTGGCTAATTTTTAAGATTTTTTTGTAGAGATGGTGTCTTCCTATGTTGCTTAGGCTGGTCTCACTCTCCTGACCTCAAACTATCCTCCCGCCTGGGCCTCCCCAAATGCTGGAATTGTAGGTGTGAGCCACCACAACCAGCCTGTGAGACAGATTTAAAACAAAGTAATGTGAATCTTTCATTGGCCAAAGAAAATTTGTTTGTTTCTGTTAAAATCTTCTAGTACTTTCAATAGAGTTAAATTACTGCCCATTTTATCCCTCCACACATCCACATTAGTAATTGGTAAATTCAATTTTTATGGAAGTATTCAGATTTCATTTTAACTTTTTACTGTCTCTTTTTTCCTATTAGAACTTCAGCAACTTATCTGAAGGATGTTGTCCTGGTTGAATGTTAAATGACTTCCTTGGTGTAACCTCCCACCCAGAGCACACACACACACATACACACACACACACACACAGAGTTTGTAGTTTATGTTTCTCTACTGATTATTCTTAAAAAATTAGTTCAAAGTTAGACTGTGGATATCTCAAGATACTTTTCTGTTCTGAGCTCAGTGCTTGTCAGGTTAGCTAATGTTATACTCATAAAGCCACAAGTATAACTTGCTACAGGGCCAACAAGAAATCAGAGGAGCTTAGCAAAAGTATGCTCTGTGGGAAGAGTACAAAAACCAAAAACATCAGAGAACTATTTTTCTTGGCATCAACCTCCTGAGATGGAGCCGTATAGGCATTCCATAAATGTTAACTGATTGTGATCAACATATTTTATTTCCAAGAATTCACATCCAACCAGCTACCACTCCTCCACCTGTGATGTTAGATTCCAAAAGGACTATAAATTCTGTTTTCAGGGTTTGCCTGCCTGCTCCTCTGGATTCTGATTTTTAAGGTAGGAGGCAAGTGGTTGTGAAAAGGAACAGATACTGCTTTTAAATAAATCTGAGCAAAATAGTTCAGTAAGTGTCTGAAAACAAGGGGGATTACAAAGTTATTGCAAATAATAATTAAAAATAGGAAAATCTAATGTCCACTAAGTTCTACATTATCAGAACTCACTTTTAGTTGCTTCAACCCACCTGAGGCTAAGTGCCATTCTGAATTTCTCCTGTGCGTAGATGGGTCTGTGAAGTAGGTTTAGAAGTTGTGGAAGGTGTAGTGGGTTTGGTATTTTGTCAGGCAGTTCCTTTGATCAATTGCTGAGCCTCACACACAGAATCCCCTCCTCCTCCCCCTACACCCTACAGCTCTATAGTATCTGAAGTAGCCTCTAGTCTCCTTTTTGTTTTTGCTTTTCCCTCAAAAGAAACCCATGTGGGCTAGCTACACAGGCTTTTTACAAAGATTGTAATTCCAGAACCCTAGGGATCAGAGAGACTGCCACCTCTTTAAAGTGACAGAACTATAAAGATTTAATTAAAGATGATAAAGAAGAAATTGCACATTCATTTGTACCTTTCCCTTTTGCCAGCCACAGACTCCCATAAATAGTATGACTCACTAGACTGTTCCTCAGAACTTTTCATCAAATATTTGGGAAAAAGGCTCATACTTTAAAAATAAAAGTCTCTTCAGAATCACCTCTGCCGGCTGTAAATTCATCATGTAGGCTTTTGCATTCCCCAAAATTCTCACGTACAAAGAAACATTTTAACAGTGCTATGAATATAACATTTTAACAAAATGGGGGTGAAGATTTGTTTGTTTGCTTGTCTTGTTTTTGCTTTTTAGAGCACTGTGATGGGTAATTTTATGTGTCCACTTGGCTAGACTATGGTGACCAGTTGTTTGGGTAAGCACTGGTCTAGATGTTGCCATAAAGGTATATTGTAGATGTGATTGCTATTTACAATCTGTTGACTTTAAGTAAAGCAGATGACCCTTCATCATGTGGGTGGGCCTCATCCAATCGGTTGAAGGCTTTAAGATCAAAGACAGGTTTCACAAAGAAGTAGGAATTCTGACTCCAGACTGCAGCATAGAAATTCTGCCTGAGTTTTCAGCCTTCCAGCTCAAGGCTGCAACATCACCTCTTAACCTGAATCTCCAGCCTGCCATCTGCCCAGTGCCTGCCCCCACAATCACATGAGCCAATTCCTTAAAATCACTCAATATCTCTCCCTCTCTCCCTCTATCTCTATATAGATAGATATATATCTCTATCTATATATCAGAACACACATGCACACACACACATATATGTCTGTTTCTCTGGAGAACCCTGACTAGGATGAGCATTGAACCCATTGCCTGAAAGTATCTAGTTATAAGAAAGCCAGGATAGTTTACCAATTTATTTGAAGTTATTAATAATTATTTTTTCTCTCTAAGTTACTGTTTAGGGCTAGACACTAGTCTAAATAGTATAATTTCAGGAGTTCTAAACAAATTTTTCTCCCTCTAAAATTTCTTATCTTTCTCCCATAAGGCTTTAAATTCCTTTCTTAAAAAGTCAAATCCCTTCATTTAATAATCTGAGATCAGATACAAGAATGTAACAAGTAGCACATTAAGGTATTAATGAAAAGAGCAAGGTAGAAGTTGCAGGGGGTCAGATGGGACCTATTTGCCAAGATACTCTTTCTCAGTTTTGCCTGTGGTCCACTCTGTGAAAGGATGGATATATAATTAGAATTCTCTCTTTCGACTTTTGTTTTTCTTGCTATTCTGAAGTGCCTGGATATGCCTATAGGCATCCGTGAATCCAAGTACCTGCTACAGGAAAAGAATCTTGTCAGATTGTGTTACAGTCCTAATGCTACAGAGAGTAGCATTAAAAAGAGGTACTGAGGCATTCTTGTACTTGGGACTGAACTCTGGCATGTTCTAAGTCCTGCCATGCAGCAGTCCACACAAACTGATCTGTGGAAGAAATAAAAATACATTTTTAACACTGAATTAAAGATGCTTCTTGTCCCAGTACTCTCTAATAGCAACAGAAATGAAATCCAGGGATGTGAAGAACAATGACAAAGACAAATGGCTCTCTGTGCAGTCAAATACAGGACCAGCAGAAACATTTGCCTTGGAGTTACTCACAACACATCCAAAGAACAAAGGAACTGGTTGTTTTTTTTTTCCTTTGAAGTAATCAACAAGAGGTACAAGATCAGAATTAGAATGTTTTATAAAGTACTTAAAACATTATATTTTGGTGCCTGGGAAATTTAGCTCTACTCATCCAGTATCAGGTTATCTCCCTTTATCTCTGACCAACTGAAATTAGGAGTATATGTATTCTGAGAAGCCAAGATGATATTACATTTATTGTTGACCAAGTAAATTTAAACTAAACCTAAGAAAAATAAGGGCATTTTGCAAACTTGCCATAAAATATTTGATAAAATAGTAGTAGTGATAAAATATTTCATGTAAACCTTCACAATTTTTAAGCATTAGAATACAAGCTCTATTAACCATTGTATCTTCCACAGATAGAGCAATGCCTAGGACACTCACTAATATTTGTTACATAAGTGACTGTGTGTTTTTAAAGACATGCTCTCATTTCATTGTCATTATATATATATATTTTTTTTTGAGGTTCTCTACATTCCAATAAGAAACTTTGGCTCCAAATGGTCAAGAATTTGCCTGAGGCTAACAGCAGAATCAGGCATTCTGGGTTTTGTTTCATTATCAGAATAACAGAATTTCCTTCTTAGACATACAGAAATGGAGTTTGACAGTGATCACCAATTTTGGAACTCAGGACTACAGAAACATACTGAAAATGATGCTGCAGATCACTAAAGGAAAAGGATAAATCACAAAAAAAACATCAATATGGGGCTACAGTCACTTGAACCAATCAAAGGTTAGCTGCCACAGGTAACAAGCTTTAAACAGTGCTTGTAATAAGCCCTGGGGAACAATTATGACCAGAGAAGACATGAGTAGAGTCAAAGTGTCTAATAATGCCAGGAAACAGATAAGTTAAGAGGTGTGCACCAGACATGAGGGCTAATTATAGATTAAGTAATACCACGTTATCAAATAAATCATGTGAAATCATTAAATCACGTTCAAAACTTGATTCAGATTAACTCATCTAAAGTTCTCTGAGAATAAGCAAAAAGAAGGCATTTTTCTGAAACAAAGATCTGCAATTTAAGAGTCCTTTCTGCTTAAAAGTATAATTCATTAAAATCTCAGGCTGATAGGTATGTAATCTGATCGTAAATATTTTCTGGAAGTTTCATTTTCCCATTTTCTTTAGCAATCTATTCCCCTTTTGCCCTTAAAAAGCAAAGAGTATTTGACTCTAATGCATTCTGTTGTAAGAAATACACATTTATCCCTTGTTCTGGCTTTCCTAAAGAAATGGAAAAGAGCATTGAATTATGTTTCTAGCAAGCTCAATGCTATTCAGCTATAAATTTTCTGAAATTTAGCACTTTATTTTGGTTGGTGATTTCTACTTTTATTACACAATAAAATTAACTAAACAGTAACAGTCTTTATTCTCATTATATTGATAAAAGTGGGGCTAGAAAATTTAGTGAAATACTACCACTTCTGTAAGAAAGGACATATGGGGTTTTCTTTCCTGCCTACCGAGACTTCTAAATTATAGAAAGTGAAGTATGGACAAAACCAAATAGGGTTGAGAAAATGGAATCAGGTGTTGGAACCTGACTTAAGTTAGAAGTGATATAAATCTATGAATTAATAAGCCAGATAATAATTACTACGTATGATTTTATGTAGTTAAAAATACACAAAATTTACCCTAGTGGGTAAAGTTCTTCAATAGAAAATTATGATTCAAATGCTGTAGCAAATTCTTGAACAATGTACTCCCTGTCAATAAAACATCGACTAAAAGCCCATACTATTCAAAACAAAACACTATTTCCATGAAAAATGACTTAACAACTTAAAGTGTAATTTATGAATTTCTAAACTCTGAATTAGGTGATACTGCCTACCATATCAAAAATCAATTTCCTAACATTTAAACAGATATTCATTTATATATTTCCTTTAAGTAAAATATCTGGTGGTATTTTATCACTAACATTAGACACAGATACAGCAAATTTAAAACGATCATAATGTTTGTTTTTACAAGGTTTTTTCTGGTTAAATCTTAAAAGTATGTAGTAACTTAATTTACGATGTTCCTACTATTTTTCAGGCATTTTGCATGCATTATCTCTTGCTTAAAATACTGCTTCAGTGTTTCAGGTGAAGAAAATAAGGTTCAGAGAATGTATGTAACATAGCTGGCAAATGGCAGAGCTAGAGTTTAAACCATGTTTATCAGGCTTCAGTGCAATTTTCTCCCCGTGTTATCCTAGTGAGAAACAGCAAACCAGAAAAGCCTGTATAGGCACTGGTACTTTCAGGTAGAGATTGAGCCCAAAGTCACTTACTATGAAGTTAAAAAGGAATCCATATGCACCCACAGTATTTTTGTTGTCACCTTGAGTACTGTTCTAAATTCCTGACAATCATTTTTGAGATTTGGGAACAAAAAACTGGAATTTATTGGACTTCTTGGAAATTTCTTCAACCATAAGTTATTCTGTATTTTTAATAATAATTTGTGTTTTAAATAATAATGAGTGATCATAATAATAACAAATGAATCATTTTTCTGTGACAGGCTTATACATACAAAAGTTTCACAGGTTTCTGGGGAAAAAAGACATAAATATATGCAGTTTTTTATTATTATGAAAAAATATATTGTGAAAAAATTATGTAATTATATATTTTAATAGCATAAAAAGACATTACCTGATATACACATTTGGTAATAGAAAACTTTCAAGGAAAAAAAACAAAAAATAAGTGTCCATAACATTATTTTTTTAATTTTAAGATAATACCACAGCCATTTAATATTCCAAGTTACCATTCTTAAAATTTTAAAGCACACAAACTAACTTCTCTATCTAATAGTCTTGACCTTTATTTTGTGGCAAATATTCCAGATAATTTTTTCGTCATTTTACATTGACATTAGTGGAATTATTAAGAGGAAATCCAAAATGATCTTCATGTTGGGTGTTAAGGTTTATTTTGCTTCAAATAAACTCATTTCCTATTTGAACTTATAATTACAAATTTTCTAAAGTAAATTCTCTAAGAAAAAGGAGTGGAGAGAACTCTGTTGTTAGATCATCTGGATTCTGTAAGGGCAGGAGTAAGAAGGAGGTCGGGGCCTAGAGGCAAGAACCTCTGATTCAGCTCTGAAAGAAGTCTTCAGCTTGAAAATCATTCTCAAACAAATTTGAGCTGGCAAAGATCACTCCCTTTTCAATGAGTATATTTTTTTGAAAAAGGAAGAATGAGCTGGATTTGGGAAAGGATGAATTAGGAGTCACTGAAAGCTCTGAAAATGCACTGGAAATTTATGTTATCACTTTCAACAAATATACATACACAACTCTTCTACGTAAGACAAATGGGGTTTAAGTTGTGAGCCTTTTACATTACTCTAAATTGAAAAGTCTCCCTTGCAGTAATTAAAAAGATAAGTCTGTATAAACTGTATTTTTCAATTATGATTAAGTGAAAAGCAAGTTTCAGAATAGTATATATATATACCATATGATCCCATTTAGTTAAAACAAGTGTGTGTGTATGTGGTGTATGTTGTGTGTGTGTTGTATCTTCAGTAAGTAATTCTGGAGGGTAACATTACAGAGTTTTTAACCAGGGTGTATAGCGGGCGGTTCAGAGAGAATAAATAACTTTCATTTTTTTCTTTATTTTGTATAATTTGAAAATTTGAAATGAGAACACTTTTATAAGTGGCTTCAAAATAACTAATTTGTGTAGGTATCAATTATTCTATACTTTTCTCTTCCTGCAATTCTGCTTTCCAAAGTATTTTTCACTTCTTCAATATGCTTATTTTACTTTTTAAAAAAATTTATTGTGATCAAGTATATATAACAAAATTTGCCATTTTAACCATTTTTAAGAGTACAATTCAGTGGTATTAATTACATTCACAAGTGATGTACAGCCATCACCATTATCTAGTTTGAAAACTTTTTCATCACCTTAAACAGAAACTCTGCAACAATTAAGAAATAACTCCTCATTAACTCCACCTTCCACTCTAGCTCCTGGGAATTTCTAATCTACTTTCCGTTTCTATGAATTTGTCTATTCTAGACATTTCATATACGTGGACTCACATTGTTTTCACCAAACTGTTCCACTACTACTAAACTCTACCACATTCCAGAGAAGTTGCACCAGTTTCATTTTCCCACCAGGAATGTATGAAGGTACCAATTTCTCCACATCTTTGCCAACACTTGGTATTTTCCACTGTTTTGATTATACACATCCAACTAGATGTGAAATGATATCTCATTGTAATTTTTATTTATGTTTCCCTAATGACTAATGATACTGGGCATGTTTTCACGTGCTTTTTAGCCATTTGTATGTCTTATTTGGGAAAATGTCTATTCAAGTCCTTTGCCCATTTTTAACTGTGTTGTATTTTTATTGTTCAGTTATAGGAGTTCTTTATATATTCTGGCTATTGACCCTTAGATGTATAATTTGCAAATATTTTTTCTCATTTATTTGGTTTTCTTTTAACTTTCTGGATAATGTCCTTTGATGCACAAAAGTTGTAATTTAGATGAAGTCCAATGTACGTATTTTTTCTTTTGTTGCTTATCTTTTTTTGGTCTAAAAAATCTATCACCAAATCCACGGTCATGAAAATTTACTCCTATGTTTTCTTCTAAAGGTTTTATGATTTTAGATATTATATTTTGGCCATTGATCCATTTTGAGTTAATTTTTGTATTTAGTGTGAGGTAGGGGTCCAACTTCATTCTTTTCTATATGGAAATCCAGTTATTTCAGTACGATTTGTTGAAGAGACAGTTCTTTTCCCCACTGAATGCTCTTGGCACCTTTGTTAAAAATCAATTGGCTATAGATGCATTGGTTTATTTATAGACTTTAAATTATATTCCAGGGGTCTGTATTTCTATTATCATGCCACTGTTTTAATTATTGTAGCTTTGCAGTCAGTTTTGAAAATTGGAAAGTGTGAATCCTCTGACTTTGTTCTTTTTTCTCAAGATTGTTTTGTATTTCAGGGCCCCTTACAATTTCACAGGAATTTAAGAATGGGCTTTTCCTTTCCTTAAAATAAAAAAATGCTGTTAAAATTTCAATAAATATTCCATTGAATCTGTAGAGCACTCTGTTTAACACTGACATCTTAGCAATATTAAGTCTTCCTACCCAGCAACACAGGATGTATTTCCATTTATTTAGGTCTTTCATTTCTATCACTAATGTTTGTAGTTTTCAGTACACAAGTCTTTCACTTCTTGGTTAAATTTATTCTTAATTTTATTCTTTGAAATGATATTTTAAAATGGAAACACTTTCTTCATGTATTGTACATTACAGGTGAATAGAAACATGACTCATTTTTGTGTGCTGATATTGTACCCTGCAACTTTAGTGCATTCACTTGTTAGCTGCAGTAGCTTTCTTGTGGATTCTTTGGAAAGATATATATATATTTTTAATAAATATATATATAATCATGTTTTCTTCAAATGAAATAGAGGTGCGTTTATTTCTTCTTCTCAATTTGGATGCCTTTTATTTGTTTACCCTATCGAATTTCTCTGGATAGAACTTCTGGTACAATGACAAGTAACAGTGGTGTAAGTGAGCAAGCTTGTTTTGGTTCTGATCTTAGGTGGAAAGCCTTCAGTTTTTCACGATTGACTATAATGCTGTGTGTGTTTGTTTTTCATAAACGCCTCTCATCATGTTGAAGTTCCTTTCTTTTCCCAATTTTCTCAGTGTTTTTGTCATGAAAGGGTGTTGGATTTCATCACATGCCTTTCCTGCATCAATTGAGATGATATTTTTTTCCTTTACTCTATTAATGTTGTGTATTACATTGATTTTCTTATGCTGACCACCCTTTACATTCCTAGTTCAGCATTAACTTGCTTACTATAAACCTTTGACTTTCCCAGAGTTCTGACAAATTTGGTTCTGACAGTTCCTTCCTGTGTTTTAATGTTTTTGTGGGGGGTAATGAAAGCTTAGAGCTCCATTTTGCTGACATTACTTCTTTATCTTACTTTTTATTCATCACATTTCAAAATGCAGTTTATTATCATAATCATCAAAATCATCTGTGTACCTAGTTTATCTTATTCTACCCTTTATGATGCGCTGTTCAAGGTAATAAGTTAAATTCTTTTTTATCCATCCCAGTCTTGCTATTACTTTTGTCCTCTCTTAGCCTCTTTTAACCTCTCTTAGCCTCAGGATCCTCATTTGTGAAATGTACATACTTATAACATAACATGGAATCTACTCCATAAAGTAAGTGAGGATTAAATAATTTAATGAGATAATTCGGATATACTTTTTTCACTCAGTGTATGTTATCTATTAGCAATCATAACAATCATTTTGTCATGTGTAGGCACTCAGTCTCTTAGCTCATTGTTTTGTGCCTTATTTGTTGAAATTCTTTTGAGCACATTCTAAATGTAAGGAATCTAGTCCAACCTCGTGTAGAGATAGAAAAATGATGAAAACATAATCCCACCAAAAAGGAATTTACTGTGTTTTAGACAACACAATGAGATTTAATACTATGTAAAATGTATCAATATTTTGATAGAGTTACTAGCATTATTTAGTTAGGTATCCAGAAAAGATAGAAGTTTATTCTTTTCTCCCAAAAGAATCATAAATTCCTTGAATGTGGGGAACACCCTTCCTATTTATTTGTGTCTATATGAAGAGTCAAAACTAGACTAAGCAAATTACTGGAGAATATGTATTCATGCCCCGGGGGCCCCAATATTCAGCATTGTAGCTTTGTAGGAGGTAAATCTGAACTATATTTTCCAAGACCACATTATCTTTCAATGAAAGTATAGCAATATCTCATGAAAACCTGAAACTCTATGACAGTTTAAAACTCATTGTTCACAGGTCCATACAATCCTGCTTTAAACTAAGCCGTAATAACAGATAGAAACCCACGGGTTTTAATAGAATTGTTAAATGGAGTTTACCAGATGAGAACATATTGCTTCTTTCAAAAATATAATACAAGTTTTTTTTTTTCTATTAAATGAAAAACAGCAATTGAGAGTGGAGGGAGTGAAAATTCCATCCTATGTTCAATATCTGGGAGAAAAACATATGCTCAATGATTTTGTTTTCTGCTTTACTCAAAATAATTTATTTGTGGAAGAAAGGAGGTTATTTTCAAAGAAGAGATTTAAGAACAATATAAAAGGAGACTTTGGATTCAATATCTAATATTACTAAGAAAAGCGAAATTCCCATAAAGCAACACTCTGTAACTATAGCAACCTTGTAAGGTAGCACAAAAGGGCTCATTTTTATGCAAGAGTTTTATAAAATATATCATCCTGGATGTGACAGTATGTACTATCTTTTCTGGTCTGCTGTGACATCCTAATACATAGACATTATTAACTTTTATAACCAATGGCTCATTATTTATCAGTCAAGAAAGTTATGTCTTAAACATACATGTTTAAAATTAAAATGAAGTGTTTAAACAGTTTAGCTTGGTAACCATAAATTACCAAAAAAGGAAAATACAAGTGATTCCAATGTTCCAGATATTCTTACTTTAACCATAATTAAAGACATCAACATGTATTTGTATGTTTTTACCAACTGTTTTACGCCTGAATAAGAAAACCTAATCTAAGCGCTATGATGACCCCATAATAAAACCTTCCAAAATGAAATCCCCATGCTCTCAAAGCACACAAAACTCTGACACAATTCAATGAAAATGTAAAAATGAAGTGATCCCAGGAGATGGGAAGACCATATCTACCGAAACCAGTAGTTAGCATCATTAGCAATTCCCATGATAGACCCAATGTAAAAGAAAATAGAATTTATTCCATTTAAACATGTTTGATGATGATATTGGAAAATGATCTACATTAAGAACTCTTGGATAACTTTATAGATGTCCTTTTGCCCAGAATGGCTAAATTGTAAACATTTCTGTAAAACACACACACACACACACATGCACACACTTACCCCTTTGTCTATACCATTTAGTTTACCCCAAAGAGACTGAAGTTATAAGTGCATTATAGATAATTGTATTTCCTCAAAGAACTCTTTGAAGGGGAAAATAAAACATAAAATAAAATATCTAAGGGAATTCAACCCACAGACTAAGTATAAAGAACTCTATAATTTGGTTTGGAATAAGCTTTTGTTTTTTTGGTTTTAACTAATATGGAGATTTTTATCTGATCATTTTATAGACTAGTAAATCCATTTTTGTGCTTCCTTGTAAGTAGTCTACTGGGGAGTATAACAAACATAGACGGCTGATTTAATCAATGTGAAACCACACATAAAGGTGTTTACCCAAACACTTTTATGAATGGCTAGATAACTTGCACTAAAAATAACAAGGAAGGCACACAGAAATGAGGGGCCTGAAAGGAAGAGAGGTGGTAGAAAAATGAAGGTAGAAATTTGCTTCATATTTTTGAACATATACTGTAAAGGTTTTATCTAGTGGGTTCTTTTTGGAATGCAATAAAATGGTGGGTTTAATAAAGCTCTGGAAAAATATGTGGTCCAAATGTTTTAATTTTTAAAACAATACTCTAGTTCCTATTTAAATAAATGTGTCTAGTTTAAAAAAAGAAAATTTCTATTATGGCACACAAAATTACCACACAAGGAAAATATTAGACAAAATCTCATAAAATTTGAGATGTAGAGAATTACAAACAAAAAAGAATTATAAATATGACTTTGAAGGCCCAAGGGAAGTTACTTGCTGCTTGGAAACAAATTACATAATTAAAGTCTGTGTTCTATCAATAGTCATTTGGGTGGGAGTGTTTGTGTGAAACAGACAATATGTCCATCTAAGAAACCGTAAGCTCACTCAACAGTCAGGAGACATTTGCTCATATTCCGCCTGGCAAGTTTTAACTGTCCATTAAGGATACAGTTTTAAATTTTCTTCTTTTCTTCTCTAACAATAGCTGTATTATACTTTGGAGAATCCAAAGTCTGAAATATCTAAAGAAATAAATCAGGATCGTCTCAATCATCAATTCACAAATGTTCTCCATAATATGCACATCACTGGCTTTGTGTATTTGTGTATTCTTCCTCAAGAAAAAGAATTACTCAGTTAAATTTGAAAGAATTTTCAAAACATGCTAAAACTGGGATGAGAACTATGATAGAAAATAGGGGTATTTAATGGGTACTTGTTAGTGGTAATAATCACTTGTAAGAATATTATTTTTTTGCAAAATTAATAAAATTATCTAAGAATGAATGTTACTATCATTATTTTATTCAAATTTATATTTTCGGCATTCCAAATAGATTTGACCAACTCCAATTTTGCTAGATTGCTTTCCATTCCTAAATAAAGTTCTGATGTTGGAAAAGAAGATACCTGCATCTCCCCTCTACTTGATCCTGTAGAGAAGTACAGTCTACTTTTGTTTTCTTGGACTGTCAAACTCTACACAAAAACTAAGCAGTTAAATATATGTAACAGGAATATCTGTTTCAGGTTTTTAATAGGCTCTTGAATAATATTTTATAGAGAAACCTGACAGGATCTGTAAATACTCAGAATAGCAAAAAGCTTTAGAAATATTACCCTGTCCTAAAAAACGGACAACTGGTACTACAATTCTCAGAGAGGAATAGAAATCTGAAATACAAGAAGCTTTGAGAAAATGGCTCAAACCATTCTAATGGCTCAATTGTTTTACTCTTTTAATATCTAAGAGTTAAAACGATGAGATTAAATTTTATTAAGCGGTATCACATCTTTGCGCTTGCAATTTGGAATGCAATTTCCTAATAATTAATAACTGTCATATATTTAATGTTTCTACTGTGATTCATTCATTAAATTCATGCTCATGGTGAGGGGAGGGATGAGACTTAGTCACCAATATGAGGGTGTTTGGGTGTTAAGCAACAGACCCAAGGGCTCTGTAAGAAATCACATCTTTTATTTTCATCTCACATTGTTTAGATGGACTCCAAAGTTGTTGGTCCAAGACTCTCACACCAAATTGCACAACAGCTAACTCTATCTTTCTTTTCTGGAAAACAAAACAAAAAGGTACCTTTTGAGGAAAAAAAAGAAAAGTAGAAAAGACTGGGTAATATATAGCCAGTGGTATTTTTATTTTTATTTGGATAGTAAGTGTTCTATCGGTCACCATCTCTACACTGATCAACAATGATATCTGTCTTCCTAATCCTTCAAGACCAGGATGAGGGCAGAGGTGACTGAAAGAAATGAGAGAAAACTCTTAAAAACTGGTGGAAGGAAACCAGAGGAGCATTCAAAGTATTATTTTACACTCTCCTCTATTTCTTTGTATCTTGCAAAAGTAAAAACTGACTCAACCTTTTCTTGAAGTACAAAGTTTCAAGAAAAATGGTATGAATACTACCCCTTAAACAGTAAAACAATAAACAAAAAAACATAACAAAACAAAAAACCTTTTGAAATTATTAAAAGAAAAAAGTGAATGGTCAAGATACAATCAATTATACATATTGGAAGGAAAGGAAGTCCATGAGATTTGGTCGGTCGAGGCTGAAATCCAGGATTTCTTCTGATACCACTTTGGCAGGGGTCTTAGGCAACAGTCTGTGCTAAGGGGAGAGAACTGCACCGGGGCTGAAACGGAACTGAACGAAGTGAAAGTGGGAAGGACTGTAAAATCAGCCAAGTAACTGAGGGAGTTAAAACAGACTAATTTTTCCTTCTTTCTTTCCCTTTTCCCTCCTTCATTCTCTCCCTCCCTCCCTCCCTCCCTCGCTCTTTGCCTTCCTCACTTTCTGCAGAAAATCTTGAAGTGCAATAATTATTAGCTTCAGAAAAAAGGTATAATGTTGCTTGCATTTTATACAAACTTCTGTTTTGACAACAGCAGATTTCTAATTGCCCTGACAATGTACTCTCAATAATCACACAAAATCAGAACAATAATGCAGGTACTCAATTTGAATTGTGAGGCGTTAACTCTTGTTTAATTTTCATAAGGTAATTAGCACAAATCACTACTTACATGCTATCTCTGATTAAGAAATGGCTTCTCTTGACCTGATGGATTTGATAACTACCTGTTGTAAGATTTTACTTTCCTGCGCTATTATCTTTTTATGATTGTCACATTTTATTATCTTTTTATAATTGTCACAACATTTTTTTTGTTTGGAAATATCAGATTATAATACATTGAGTTGGTATTCTACTTTACAAGCCAGACTACGATAGCCTAAAAATAAAATCTAATCTTATCACAGCATCTAAAATTTTCATTATGTTTAATTACAACTTGATCATTTTACAATCTTTCAGCAAAAAATTTTCACTCTGCAAACATGGAGATTGATAAACAATTTTAGCTTTGTAAACTATAAGTCTTCTTAAATACTTTTTAAGTATTTAAAATCCCACCAAGACTTGAAATTGGCTCATATCAAATATGCCCTCTTTCCTGAAGTCTTTTTTTTTTTTTTTTTTTTAAGAGACAGAGCCTTGCTATGTTGCCCAGGCTGGTCTCTAACTCCTGGCCTCAAGGGATCCTCCTGCCTTGGCCTCCCAAAGCATTGGGATTACAGCCATGAGCCACCGCTCTCCACCCAAGAAATCTTTTTAACTGCTCCACAGACTGGAAGTGTTCTCTGAGCTCTTCAGAATATCCAAAGCACTTTGTTCCTGAGATTTTTATGCACTCTTGCATATTAACATATTTAGTCACTTAAAGATATTACCCATGTTCTAGTTCCTTCAGTGTCTCCCACTCTACTTGTCACTGATTTCTACACCCACCGCAAATACTGAATAAACATTTAAGTTCATGCAAATTAAAAGTAAATTGTCTTCCATCAAAACAATTGAAAAATAATTTCTAGCAGTAGCTTCCTTTAAATTCTATTTGTTTAACCTCAAATTTAAAATAAGAAAAGACTGATGGAACCTGAACATTCTTTTCAGAAATAACAAAATGCAATTTTACATTCAAGTATATTTACATAACTGATTAAGTCCAAGGTAATTTATATAATAGAGCTAAAAATCCTTCTTACAAGTAATAACTTTTCACTTAAATATAGAATAAGACTTTAGTTGCATCATTAATTTATGTTCTGATATTACGTTTTTAGCAAACTTTAGAAAATATAAATACTATTAAAATGTTACAAAAGTTGTAAATTTTATAAAGCACTCATAAACAAAACTGTATATAACTACATTTAGTAAAATTTAGCATTTAGAATATCACACCAGGCTATTTCTTCTTAAACATATAAGTCTTTTCTATCAATTGCTTTCCAATAGCTAATAAGAAAGTACATTTTTCTAAACATGTAATATCTTTGGAGTAAATCTAATTTATAAGTTTTAAATATTTTTATAATGCTGCATGTTAACAACTTCTCACTATATATATGCTTATACTATAATACGACCTTCAGACTTTACTTTAATATAAAAAGAGCTGCTTAGTTTTAACTCAAACACAAATATGTGCACTGGGGAGGGAGAGTCTGTCTGAACTTGTAGAATGCTTCCTTATCTTTAATATTACAGATCCTCTAACTTTCAAATGTGTGTTTGCAAGTTATTTAGAGAGACGTGCCACCCAGCAGTATCATTAATTAGAATTCAATGTAAAGGATGGTGAAGTAAGTGAACCTCTATCTTAAAAAAATTTTGTACCCCTGCACTTAACAGAACTTGGAAAAGACATTATCTTTGCCCTTTAGGAACCAAACACTGAATAAATATAGTGTATAAGACTATTACCTATATCACATATTGAAAGAATAAGATGAAATAAGAAGGTTGAAACTTATTTAATGATGCCCATGTGAAGAAAATATTATTCATTTCAGCTTAACTTAGATTTTTTTTTAATGTGAATTGTTGGTGGGTTTTGTCAGACCATACTTGTCCTTAGCTCCTCTTTAATGGTATAAAACATTCACTCATATTTCAAAGTTCAAATCAAATATATCTGATGTTTTGTCAGTCTACATAAATGTGAATGTGATTATTACACATAGAATTTCTTGTTTTTCCTAAAGCAGTATCTTCAGGAAAAATTTTATTTCCCTTTATATTGAACAATTACAATAAAAAGCATGAACAGAATCCTGCAATAGGAAATTCATTTAATTATCACCTTACCAACTCATAACAGCTCCACTCTGAAATAAGATAACTGTTTTAGTGAAACAGAATGATATTTAATTTTTGTTTTATTGTATTACGTACAAAACAAAAACTTCTAATAATTAGATTTTCATTTCTATTCTTCTTAAATTTTACTGCAACATAAGGAATAAAATAAGAGAGTGGATCTTTAAAGCCTTAACCAAATATTGCAAACTTACATATTTTAATCCCAGTTTAGTGAAAACATAGCACGTATTTATATATGGTCAACATTTTGCTCCTTAGGGGCTTAGATTTCTAGTTCTGGGCAAAGGATATTCTACAGCCTCCTTGAAGTCAAAACTTTCAGCCAGGGAAACAATCTGTCAGTAACTATCGATCACTTAGGGAAAATACCAGTGATTTATTGAAAGATCTATACTTCTATCTTTCAATTTCAATAGTAAATGAAGAAGTAGGCCAAGTGAACCATGATATGATGACATGGAGAAAAGAGTATCTTCGATATTGCCGCTATAGATGCAGAAGAAATAGAAAAGTGGCAAGTTGAAATCAATACTAATTTTAGCTTTATTGATGGGATGCTTCATGATTATCAGACTGGCCATAAAGCACAGGACACCAGGTGAACTGCGAAGGCCACACCTGTCTGTCTTTTCTTCACTTTATGGTAGACATAGATGGAATTGTTTGTGTTTATACCTAAATATATACAAATACTTGATTACACAATCTGACATAAGACTGTGTGAAACACTCACTGACCTTGCTGAGAATTGTTTGAAAGATTCCTAAATGCTGTAGAGGTAGATTTCTACAAAAACTACTCATTATTTGAAGCAATGGCTGGTTAAAACAGATTACTACTTTAATGAAATCACATGCCAAGGTTAGAGAAACATCCTTTCTCTCCAACCTATCTTGCTAAACTAAATATATTATTACAAAAAAAAAATTCCTTTTTCCTGCATAATGGTACCATTTCTCTTGAACTGGGAATGTACCATAAACCCAGATTGGGTTAAACTCTTGCTTTTACACATACATATTACATTTTTGAAAGGTGTTGGGTGGGCAAAGGCCTCTCAACATATTCATTTCTTTCCTTACTCATTCATCATCCATCCATTAATTAATTTATTCCATGAATTGTTTTTTAAGTGCCTACGACACTGTTATAGGTGCTGGGGGTACAGCAGCATACACTATAGATAAAAATCCCTGCTCTTACAGAGCATGCAGCATTATTGGGATAAACAAATAAATAGCTGTATAATATACTGCCACATATGGACAATTATATTAGGGGAAAAAACAGGATGAAGATAGTGCTGAGGGCTGCTATTTCAGATCAGGTGGAGAGAGAAGACTCTTTGAGAAGGTGACATTTGAACAGGGATTACAATGAAGCAAGGAAACTTGTGCTGCCAATATCTGGGGGAAGAACTTGCGGGGAAAAAAACATCAGGAGAAAAGGTTCTGACACAGAACATGGCATTTCTTAAGCTTGCTTCATTAGATGAAGAAGTTTTGAAAGCAGAAATATACTATCAAGAATAATTCTAGGTAGAAGTTGTGATGCTTCTTAGATCAAGCTGTTATTACTCAGCTACTGGGAATTGAGACATCAATATCTTTTAAGATTGGGTTAATATCAGGTTCTTCACATTAAGTTTCACAATTCATTAATCCCTCCCAGCATAGGATGTTTTCCCATTCACAAAATAATATACATTGGTGCAGGATTTATTTGGTAATCTTACAAAGGCAATATACACTTACAGTTAACCGGAGAAAGAGCCACCTAATCATCCTGAACCTCACATACAGCACTAGCTTAATAGTTGCAATTGTTCGATCTTTCTCTCTCTCAAAACTATCTTGACATGGAATTTTTAAACCAGTGAGAAAAACCTGCAAAGTTTTAAAGCTCAATTAAGTCTGAGACACCATCACAAATCATACAAACATTCTGTACTTAAACATATATGGCATATTGTATACATACAGGAATTTATTCATAACATACGCATGCAAACACTTTAATTATCCATTGGAACAGCCATAAATATGTGCCATATGTCATTCAATGCTCCTTTCAACAACTGACTACTCAGCTGCAAGGGGTGCAATTAACGCACACCCACCCCAACAATTATTACTGATCTGCTGAGGCCATGCCCTGCTGGTTCGTCCCTAAGCATGACAGGTTCAAGGGAGTGCAGGGAGACTGGTACCCGGCTGTTTCCACCTAACCAGGAACTACTCTAATGGGCAGCCTTTGCTCCGAGCTCTGCACAGATTTGGCTGAGAGCCTTTCAGATCTGTATTGTGGTTTGAGGCTTATCCTCCTTCCCCATCCTGATTCGTTACTCTTTTATCATTCACAACTGATACCCCTCAACAGCTTTTTTTTACCCCTAGGTACATCTCAGCATCTGTCCTCCGGAGGACCCAACTGTCATACAGTATTTATAGATGTACACATAAATACCTATTATTTCAGAGTATATAAATATATTATTGAAACTCTTTTCATTTACTGATAGTCTGACTAATGCCAAAAAACCAAAAAAAGACAGACTAATATTTTGCAGTTAAATCTATCCTGCTTGAATGCTGAAGGGGGCTTTCTTATAATGAAACATTTGACATTTGTGTAGAATTTTTAATGAGAACTTTAATACAGAAGGCATCTTCAATAGAGTACTTTAGTAAAGGGTTTGATACAGGCTTTTGTTTGGTTGTCTTATTTAAATTGTTTAATAATTAAAGGACCAAAGGATGTCTCTTAGAAGATATTCTGACATCTCAGACGTCTCCATGTCACATAAATCAAGTGTTGGTACAGAACAAATTTTTCCTGTGATACTTATTTTTATTGAATTGATTGCATCATCTCTGATTATGTAGGGAGGTATTACAATTACAGTAACATAAATAGAAGGTCAGGATATACATTCATAATTATAAAGTGATTTTTGGTAAACAAAAGTACTTAAGTTTATTAATGAGGCTTTCCATGCATGGTGCTATATGTATGCTTCAGGATTTTCCAACACTTAATTTATTAAAATCATGAACCTTTTCTCAGAATATTGAGAAATGAAATTGGGGAAATTGTCAGTTAATTGTTCTTCACTTTCAGCAAGAAGAATTCAAGTCAACTGGAAGAACAATTCAAGATTTCACCCTGATTATTAGTTTGGAACGTCCTATTTTCCATATGTTTTTCATAGAAGCAAAAACATTTAATTAATATATTCTATACACACAGAAATAGTTGGAATTATGTGGGTAGCACTTTACTGTATAAATTTTCTTTACAGCATCTAAGGCCCATTGAATATGAAAAATAGTTACCACCTCAGTCCATGAAGATTAATACAAAAACTACTCCTAATGAAATGGTGGGCTCCTTATGTGGTTATATAACTTATAAATAAATTACCTCAGTACTACAATATAAATCCACCAAAAAGGATATTTTATATTACTAAATCCACTAGCAGAGAATATCATTTGAGGAATGTTGTTTCTACATTTTAAAATTAATTAAAAGTAAATCTGGCAATGGGAGTTTTATTTAAAAAGATAAATTACATCAATATGGTTCAAGATAGTAATGTAAGACTTTTCTAAGAAACAAAAGTTTCCTGGCACTCTCCCAGATTATGTTCTTTCTAGAAATATAAAATGATATTATTCCATGTTATTCCATAAACCACACTTACATCAAATGCAATTTACTACTGCTTTTCAAGAAACTAACATAAAATGCCAGTAAATTAAATATTTTGACTTTGGTTGGATTCCCACCACAAGTGAATTGCCACAAGAGTAAATAACAAATGATTTATTCATTTTTCCCTACACCAAGTTTAATGGAAGCTTCTGTACATCCCAGATCATTTAAGAGTAATTTATGATCCTGAAAGAGAGCACACCATATTTGAACCTAAATGACCACAAATGGAGAGCCATTTTATGGGTGTTAAGTAAGGAATTTAATAAAAAAGGTGATTTAAAGGGGCAGAAATGATAACGTTTTCTAATTAATCTTGCTCTAATTGACTGGCAAATGCTTTCACAATATTTGAAATACGGATTTTTTCCTCTACAGGGAAATTGATGCTAACAAGCCATTTTATTGTGAGCAAGATACTTCACCAGTTGAGCCTGTTTTCTCTTCCCTAAAATAAAGAGGTTGTATTAGAGATAGTCTAGTTAACTATGTTCAAGGGTCAGGCACCAAAATGAGTGGGTCAGGATGGATTAAGACAACAGACTGCTTTGGGCAAGAAATTTCATCTAAAGGCATTCTAATTCAAAATAATTAAAAAACCCATAGGAAATATATTGGGTCCACAACCCTCCAAAGCTCCCAAAGTTGGGATTTCTGGACCAAGTTATCTCAAAAATCTCTCAGGCCCCTTCCATTTCATAGAAGCAATTTAGAAAGCCCTGACAACATGAACCAATAAGATCAACATAAGAAAGACAAAAGATGGTAGAGGGGATTAAAGTAGAAAATCATTTTTCTGACTCCTGTTGTAGAGTTGGATATCAATGTTTCCATTATTTTACCTTGTCTCTAAGTCACCCAAATATCACTTAATGCCACATCTTCCAAGAAGATAAAAGTAGGTTTTATGGGAAGAGAACCAAAAATATCCCAGCTCATATCCTAACACACATTTATTGGGAACATACTACGGGCAAGACACTGTTCCGGGCATTTGGGATAAACCAGTTAATAGCACTGACAAAGATGCCTGCCCTTGTAGGGCTTATACTCTGTAGAAAGAGGGAACAATCATTAAACCTAATAAAATAAGTAATTCATGTATATAATAGAAAATAATGTGCACTTTAGCTTTATAAAATGAAAATTATAAAAGAGTAAAAGGGACTGGGATGGCAGGAGGCAAGCAGCGGAAGGCTGAAGCATCTAACAGAAAGTTTCAGGGTAGACCTCAGTGCGGTAAAACCTGAGCGAAGACTTGAAAGCTCTGATGAGGGAGTCAAGCAACAGGGGTGCTTAGTGGGTGAAACAGCAAGGATGTCAGGGTGAGGGAAGGAGAGAGTAAAAGGTCTGAAAGGTAACTTGGAAACAAATAATGTTGTACCTTTTAGCTACTGTATGGACTTTCATTTTAAGTTTGAAAGAAATGGTGAAAAACTGCAGTGGTTTGAGCAGAGGAGGAATTGGTCCAACTTTTCTTTTTTCTGTTGAAATGGGCTATCATGGTGAAAAGCAACAGCTTTGGAGTCAAGCAGCTCTCCTGCTTATCAGCTTGAGGAATCGGTGTCAAGCTCCTTAATTTCTGAGTTTCACCTATCAAACGAGCATAGTTATAGTATGAATAGTACATAGGACGGGTTATGAGGATAAATGAGATGATGCAGAACTTTGTACTGTGACTGGCAAATAGGAACTGCTCAGTAAGTTGATATCTCTCACCTTGCTACTTCTAACCCAAAATTTTTCTCACACAATGAGAACTGCTGATTCCAAGATCATTTAAAACTTCCCTCCAACACCTATCCTCAGATAGATGAATCAATTAACCAAGAAACCTCTACTATGTGCAAAGGATTATTCTAGGTACCGAGGGGGATATACAGAATTTAAAATACAGTCCTTGATATTAATAAGAACATGATTTAGGTGAAGAAATAAAACATACACATAAAAATATAATTGTATACTTCTCATCAATAAAAAGAATAAACCATTGAATATGTATGCATTGAGATGAATCTTAAATTCATTATGCAGAGGAAAAGAAGCCACACACAAGGGCACATACTGTGTGATTCCATTTATATAAAATGAAGACTAATCTATGGCGACAAGAGGCAGATCAGTGGTTGCCCAAGTCCAGGGGAAGATATAGAAATGGACTATACAAAGGAGCACAAATAGTCTTTTAATAATCTTTGGAAATGTTCTGTATTTTGGCTGTAGTGTCGTTTCACAAGTATATACAACTGCCCAAATTCATCAAATTGTATATTTTAAATGGGTGTTACTTATTTTTGATAAATTTTTCCTCCATAAAATTGATGCCAGCAAAAACAAAAAACAATTGTAATAACAATTGATCACAACAGATCAGATGATCAGGCTACTGTAGTATACCTTTTACTACAGTTTTGACTAGAAAATTACTGGACAAACTTAGTTCAGATTTGGAAGGTCACATGATTTCCAGATATTACTTGCTTTGCATAAGGACTAGGAATTTTGTTGAGCTTGAAGACAACATTCTCCTATTAAGTTGTCATTAGTATTGGTCCTATTCAGTCATCATCTTAGTAACTTTATGTCATAGTCTTTCTGTTTCTCTTTGGAGGATCCTTTCACCTTAAACTTACTCTCTTTTCTTTTTCTGTAACAGTTCATTTCCTTTGGGACTGGCCCTTACAGAGATTTATAATACAACACCTTCTTACTGCTTTCTATGTAACTCTCCAAGATTTTTAATTGTAGCTTCATTTTTTAAATACAGGCAATTATGGCTTCTATCTGGAACCCTTTTCAAATGATGTATAAGAGAAGAGGTGGGTTGTCTAACATCTCTAATCCTAAAATGAACAGACTTTTCAAAGATTTTTACTTTAAAAGCTATTCTATATCTTGTTTGCAAGAATTATAACACATTTGTATGAAATGGCAAATAAAACATATGCATATGTTCCTAAGGAGGGAGAAAATAAATGGAAAGGGGATATTGTGTCATTCCTATGACTCAATTTTGATATAATGTTCTATGAGATTATCACTGAATTGTAAAACCTATATTCCCACATTTAAAATTTTTAATTTTCCTATGAAATTAATAGTTTAATAAAAAACACATTTATAAGTTATTCTTCAGAAACTAATGCTTTGAAAGTATAAATAAATGTTGATAGAGGATATTAAATATAGTTTAAAAAGTTGGGTTTTTTTCTTAACCAGAAAAAAAAATTTCCATAAAACATTTCTGCTCAGTATATTAATTACCTAAGGAATCATATTGGACTTTGAATGTAGTACTTGTTTTGGAAAGCAAACTCAGGATTCTTGTAGACAGACTGAAAATTATTTCTTAATATAGATGATTCAAAGAAATATCTGTCAAACAGAGAGTTAAGACTTATGAACACAGACACAGCTTAAAAAAGAAGATGATGTATCTCCAATGGAGCATTTGCCAAAGAACTATTCAGCAAAGACATAAATAATTAAAATTAAACTACAGTCACTAAAATAAATGAACCATATTCCTAAGCAATAGCTTGATTTTTAATCCTGATTTTTCACATACTTCTAAGCCCACCAAATTTAAGCATCTGCAGCAAACCTCCACATCAATAATTTGAATTAGGATTCCACTGTAATTTCTCAAGTGCTCATCACTCTAATCTCCAATGCAATACAATTGAAAATGTAACAGATAAAACTGTCCTGGAAGGCTTGCAGCATTAAATGCCTTGATAATGACAAATATAAAAAGGTGGGATGGGTCTCAAAGGGAGGGTCTTCTCACTATACTGTGTTTATTAAATTCCAGGGCACCCCTGTGTTGTTCAAGGCCTTGCTGTTTTCTTCTCCCCCAACCAGGATTAGTAGATGTGGGTCCTGTTTCCCATGAGTTTATATTACTGTGTAAGGGTAACCCTGTGAAATAACATTACCAGAGAGGAAAATATTATAAGAAAGAAAAACAGCAAAACACATTTTGGGGATACAAAACAGCAAAAAACCAAAAAAAATCTTTAAAAAGGGAAAAGCAGATTATGTCAAAGTCCTCCTTGAAGAGATATAGAGCTTGTTTTTTCTAATATATCATAGAATGTATTAAAGACAATCTGTAGAAGGGAAGAGAATAAAAGGTGACAGGAGACCATACAAACCACTTCTATGTTCTTGTTTACAATGTTTTTTCCTGACATAACCTCATGTAGGTGATATTATAGAACCTTTGATATCTGGCAGAATTAAATCAAGTATATCAACTGCAGGTTTAGGAGCACAAATGTCATCTTGCTAAAATCTTCCACATCAAAGCAATCAGCAAGGGTTTTTGAACATCAGCCGTAGCAGTGTATTAGATGTCATGGGAGATACACGAGATGTACTGATATCAGGAACACGAATTATTTTAAAATATGTAATGACTGAAGAGCTGAAGAGACAAGATGTGAAAGATACCAAAAGGGAATTTTTGTATGTAAATTAAGTACATGATCATAAAATAATCAAAGAATTACTCAATCTAGAGTAACATGCATATTATAAAGAAAAGACTGGGCAATACAAATAAAAGAAATAATGTGTCTCTATGGCTACTAACAAGAAATTAAACCTTGCTGAGCCTCAATTTCCCCTTACGGTCCAGTGTTCACAGTAACAAGTTGGACAATGCTGGATTTGTAAATGTATGATAGATCCCAATCCTTTAAATCCCTAATCCTCACCATACCCCACACATAGCACACTCTGACTCTCCAATGAAAGAGCAAATATCTAGGAATTCACCCATTAAGGACAGTGGTTCTAAAACCCTAAGGACTGGATCATCCTCCAGTTGAGGTTATGAGGTCTAAGTTAGTTTTACTTTGTATTACAATAAAAATGTATTTGATACATTGTACATGTGTACTTCTTCAAGACACTTCTCAAATGTAATTGATAATTAATCAAACCCTATGACTTAGGGAAAACTATATTTAGAAAAGGGAAGGCATTTCAGGTGGGAAGGAGGGTACAAGTAAGAGCACAGAATTGGAAATGAGTACATCTTACTCAAGAGAGCATGAATAGATCTATTTGCTGGAGTAAGAATTACAGGTAAAATTATTAGATAAATAGGGCTCTTAAAAATTAGGAAAATAATGTAGGAAAGTATGGGATTAATATGACAGGCAATAGGGAACAACTGAACATTTCTGAGCAAGGGTGTTCTATGATGTTATATAAACTAGAGAAGGTAAGACCTAAAAAAGAGAAACAAACTAAAGCACGTGGCAGAAATATTATAATGCAAGAACGAGATGATGAGGGCTACCTTGATTAGACTGAGATCAATGGAGGTAGAAAGGAAGAGGCATTTCTCCTAAGAATCAAAAGGATTGAACTTTTATACTGAATCACTTCTTCAAGACACTTCTCAACTTCATACTACCAGTGAGGGCTTTCCCTGACAACCTCACATAAAAATTACATCTCCTTTTCTCATCTGTGCATTCCCTTCTCCCATTCACTGTTTTATTTTTCTCTATAGAATGTATCACCATCTGTCACAGACACTATATATGTGTTTGTGTATATATGCGTGTGTGTATATATATATATTTCATTAATGCCTGACTTATACTGTTAGAATGTAAGAATCATGATTTTTGGTCTGTTTATTTCCCAGTTCCCCTAAGTCCACAGGAGGAGGTTCAGTAAATTTTGAACTGAGTAGATCAAATGAAGTAATATCCAACAAAGAAAATAAAGATGAGGAAACATCAATTATATTTTGAATGTTCCTTACCCAGGTTTCTGTTACAAAATTAACATGCAAGCAACAATTTCATTAAGGACTTCAAACAAATTTTATGATCTTAAAAGGAAGTCCAACAAAAGTTCAATATCATGGGACACTATGAAGAAAATGCAATTTGGACAACAGGTAATCCAAAATAGGCTAAACCACAATACAAAGAAACCGGCAATAGTCCACAAACCCTTTAGTAAATGTGGATTATAGCAATACTATTGCTAGTATGTATTCACTAAATAGTCTTCTTTTAAGCTTTCAGTGTTTACAGAATGTTATCATCTATCATTGCAATATACATGGCAAATAGAAGATGGAGACATTAAGGCGTTAAACAACCTCTTATATGTTGTCACTCCCAGATACAGGAATACAACATTACTTGCTTCCATACTAAACCAGAATCTGGTTGGAAAACTATGTGGTTCTCCAAAACGAAGTTAAAGCCATTAGATTCAGGAAGTAAGTGTACGAATCTACATTTTTTTTCCTTTAGAAGAGCCTAACCTCAATTAACTATTGAGATGTATGGCTTTATTAGACTCTGATGAACCTTAAATATCATTAAGTCTTTCACCAGTACCTAGAAATATTCTTTAACAAGATAGACAATACAAAGAAACAAGTTTATTCTCAGCAATATTCATTATGCCAAAACATTTATTCCTTTCGCTTATAAGAATCACTGAAGTAAAAACATACACAAATTAAAAAAATGGATGTTGAGTCACATTCCTAGTTTAAAACAGGGTATGAATAAAAACAAGTTTTCTCAGGAACTAAAAAAAAAGCAGCT
Organism: Daubentonia madagascariensis; assembly: GCA_023783475.1. Classification (NCBI taxonomy): domain Eukaryota; kingdom Metazoa; phylum Chordata; class Mammalia; order Primates; family Daubentoniidae; genus Daubentonia; species Daubentonia madagascariensis. Next base: position 43,579,017 of record JAKFHU010001035.1, read on the forward strand.
ATAAATATTAATGTAATAATACTTGATTTACACAACAAATTCTAAAAGAAGGATTTTCATGACTACAAATCTGAAATCATTTTAGCTTATCTTGGAAGATACTACCAAACAGTCAAACAACTTAGTATCAGTTAATTTTGCTTTTTAATTCAATTTGTAGGACAGCATTGGATTTATTGAGAAATAGTGCATCTCCTGACACAGCAGAACTTTGGAGTGCTGAGAATATATTATACCACCCTCATAAAAACCCATGCATGGTGCTGCTGGACCTTAGCTGGGAACTTTAGGATCACCATCCAGTTCTAACTTTCCTGTTATCTTATTGTATGATTTGAGAAAGTTACTATCTTGGTTATCTTTTCTCATCTGCCCAAAGGAAGTCAAATGTCATTGTCCCTTTAACTCAGTTATTATAAGGTAACAGATAAGTGTTTTTAAAAGTTGAAAATTAAATTAATACATTAATTTAATATATTATTCTATAACTGCACCTCAATCAGAACTACTACTACTGGTACAATTTGAAAAGGATAAGAAAGGGCAGAGTAAGTAGACTTAGGGAACTGCCTTTACAAATGAAAAACAAGTATTTATGAATAAATGAGATGGGGTTGCTGAGAAGAGTAGAAAATTACAATGATACCACTTTATTCAAGAAGTTATTGGGCATATATCCCCAACCAGCACCAATGTATTATTTTTCAGAGTCAATATTAATAGGAAGAATAAAGCTATTTTTATTTAGACAGGGATAGAACTTTTAAAAATATATAAACTAAAGTAAGATACTGGAATTCGCCTGGGGACCCTTCTAAATCTCTTCATGTTCTCTGCTTTCTAGGTATTCACCACCGGACCACCCAACCTAAATTTTAACTATCTTTGACTCTAGTGTTGTTGACCAAAATGACAGCTTTTCAACCTAAACCACATTGAAGCCGAGTTCAATCTAACTACAGGAAGACACGAATCTAGTTCAAAGAAAGCTTTGAATAATAACTGTTTCCATTGGTTTGATGGTCTCGGAAGCATCTATATTTGTTTTAATGAGTCTATCTTTAGTTGTAGAATTATTATAGAAGTATTTTGGGGGATATTGGTGTGTCTTTTGTGATGACCTTTGCTCTTAATACACTACTATATTATAGCACCTCCTAATATGCCCTATGGGCCTTTTGCATAACCATGCTGTAAATTATAACACAGGATAAAACATGGCTTAAAAATAGCAATAGAAACAAATAGTTTAGAAAGATATATGAAAATATTTTTATTTCCTCTACAAAGAATGTCTCAGGGTCTGTTTGTATCTCCTTTCAATGGAAAGCCTCTCATTTAGTTGTGAAAACTTGAAATCTTTTCCTTTCAATACATCCTTAGGCAAAGGGAACTGTTTTGGCAAAGGCCAGAGATTTTGCTCACCACAGGGCTAAGCGGCTCCAAGGCACTTTTATGGCAGAACTGAACTTGTATAATTTACTCCTTTGAAACAATGGGATTTAGGGTGTTTTAATGTAATCCACAAATTCAAAAGGATAAGATCTGAAATGATGGTTGTAGGTCTGAGATAATAATCTCCAGCAGCAGTTTTCAAATATTTAAAAATAAGATACCCTTCTTTTATATACAGTCTCGGGAGAAAGCTCAATATTAAAGCAAATAAAAAGGCTCTGGCACTCTGTTTGAATCAGGGCAGGGGCTTGAACGTCCTCTCTCTGCATTCTCAACCCAGAGGTGGTCCTGAGGTGCCTACCCGGAACCCTTGGGCTCCATAGACCACTGCTTGAAATCTATTAGCCTTATGTAATTCTGTGATATTTAGAACTGAAGACTCCCATTTATTTTATACCAGCAATTTGACTATAGAAAAAAAAAAAAAAAAGAGACAAGTCAGGGGGCCAGGCTAAAATACTTAAAATTGATAAAGTAAAGCTGGTGGTTTTCACCCTAGGCTTCCTCACAGCCTCATTCTTTTGTCCTAGGTCTTGAAATTTAGAAAAAGCTATCTTGAAGTCCCTAAGTATTAAATGGTCCATACCTGAATTTTACAAATAAATCCAACTTCAGATTTAGTAGGATAAAAGAGGTTAAAATGGCTCTCTTCTGAGTGGAGAATGCGTCAGCATGGAAATCTATGGTGGGAAGTAGAAGGCAAGGAAGTAACTGTTGATGTAACACACAGAGCATCCTTTCATGTTCTAAAACCAACTTTTCCATTTACTTGTCAATTAACCTTGGGCAAAACACTTCTGTGTCTCTCAGTTTGCACTAAATGATTGGACCTTTCTTTTTAAAAGGGTTACTAGCCCGTATCTTATCTTGATACACACATTTTCGCTGAGTGAGTTGAAATAAAGTAAGTTAAAAATTCTCATTTTCCCTTTTAATTATAATTGCTATCCTGAGATAGAGGATCATATTCATATTTTCGTCTGTCTGTTGAATGTGTCTCCCTGTATGTCTTCTTAGAACTTGATCTAAGATGGGAGTTATTCTCCTGCAGACTCTGTCAGAAGCACAACCCTTCTAGGTACTTCTATTCAGGCACTTAAAGTCACCTTCAGTCCTTTCCTTTCACCTCTCACATCCAATTCAACTTCTCCAATGTCTTCACTCACTGAGCATCTACTGTGTGTGTTGCCCCATATTAAGCACCACAAAAAGAATAAGACCCAGACCATGCTCTGAGGAAGTTTTGAATCTAATTTTTCACATTCGGTGCCTCTCCTCATTTCCTAACGTTATCATCACAGTTCAGGCCCCTTTTACCTCAACTGTTTTTACAACCTCTTAACTTATTCACCTTCCTCTTAAGATTACATCCTTCTTCAACAGTATAATTTAGAAATATAGTGTTGGAATTTGGAAATACAATGTAGTGAATTTGGAATTCACCCTGCCATTAAGATGGATTTCTGAAGTGGGGACCTGAAAAATAGTACCTCCCCCCACCCCCCCACACACGTACTAACTGGCTATGTATTGATTACAAAATAAGTTTCTAAATCCAGGTCATAAATGTACCTGATAAGAAATATAAATGTATGAATCTGGTTAGGGTACACAATAGGGCATTACAGATCCTCTGGAGATACGGAGAGTCCATGCACTGCCCAGTGACTTTCAAATTCAATTAAAAATAACTACATCTATGTACCAGAATGTTACATACAGTTCCTTCATTCTAAACCTCCCTTCTAGCCACAACTCTGTTATAGCCATACAACAACCCTCACAATGATCATGCTGTGCATGAGGCTGTTGCAATATTTTTAATCAAGGTGTTCTTTCTTCCAGGTGCTTTCTTTCCAAGTCAGTCTATCCTCACTTCTCACCTCTCCTCATTCAACTACCACCTTCTCAAGGAACTTTTTTTTTTCCAGTAAGAATTAATCTCTTGCTGTCCTGTGTGGTCACTATATATTATTTTTTACATATTTATAAACATGACATGTGTATTTATGTTCTGCAAAAGGCTTTGAACAGAACCTTAGACATAGAGTGTACTGAATTAATGTATTTATTAATGTGGAAGATTAAGTAAATTAATTACTTAAATATTTAACACTATTGAATACAAATAACTTTCCCAATATGGCTTTGTTATTTAAACAGTCTGTTAAATGTTTGGCCAAGGCATTAGTCAAAATTTATTAAGACAAATTTTGCGACATGTGGAGAAATATGATCCAGTACAGAGTCAAAGCTGGTTGAATGGTTATTCAGTGAATTCATATTGACGTAAGAGTGCCTGTTACACTAGAGTCACTAAGTGTGGTCCCTAGCCACATTCTGATGACTCTGTTCTATACCACGCTTTTATCCATTTAAAAAAAAATGCCAACTGGAAGAATATCATATGTGTAGATGACATAAGGATGGAGTTGCAGATCAGGATTCAAAACAGTTTGGTTAAATCCATGGGCAAAAACAGAAATCAGGAGATTTTTCCCTCCATTGCTTCTTCACCTCCTTTCTCTTCAGTAATCCACACTGTAAATGGTATCATCATTCCTCTAGAGTCTCATGATGAAAATCTGGCAATCAATCTTGACTCCAGTCTCTCCCTCACTCCTCCAACTAATCAATCAACAAATCTCATAAAACCCAATTCCTTAGCAGGTATCAAATCTATTCCTTCTCTATCTCTGATGCTACTAAAAGAGTATAAGGTTCTGGTGTCTTTCTTGACTAAAATCATAGTTGCTTTACAGTTTTCTTACCTCTAATTTTGTATTCCTCAAATTTGTTCTCTTGCCAGAGTCAACATGCTAAGCAGTAAATCTGATCTTGTTCCTTAAGGCCCAGAAATAAACCCACTTATAGATGGTGAAATGATTTTGGAAAAGTGTGCCAAGATCATTCAATGGGGAAAGGACAAGTCTTTTCATGTGATACCCTCTGCAATGTTATGAGGCACCAAGAAGGCTCTCACTAGATGCTGGTGCCATGCTCTTGGACTTCCCAGTCTCCAGAACTGTAAGAAATAAATTTCTTTTCTTTATAAATTACAAGCCTATGGTATTTTGTTATAGCAATAAAAAATGGACTAAGATGGAGTGGAGGGGCGTATTTATAGAAAGTATAAAAAAAGTTCATGAGGAGTTATAATGTCTTTAACTCCATATAAATTGAAAGCACAGAGCACACTACATTGGAGGATCTCAATAAATATCTCAGGAAACAACAATAACAACATGCAGATGACTAATTGGTTATAGTTTCAGTAGGTGGATTTTGATTAAAATAAAGAAAAACTTTTTTAATAATTAAAACTCTCCTTGAAAAGTTACTTTGTGAGGTAACAGGCACAGCCTCTTTCAGAAAATGTAAACAGAGTTTTGAGATATCACTCATGGTTGAACTAGCAGAAGAGTTTGTTGAATAGGCATTTGGACTGGGAGACTTCTAAAGTTTTGGTCAAATTTATGATCCCATTATTTGTTAATTAAGTCCTTGTCCATTCTAAAGCAATTTCTGTGATTTTCCAAAGGTAGTGGATTTCAAAGTTATCTTGCTTTAAAACACATTACCACATACTTTCTGGCTCCTAGTAAATTACCATTCACTTAAGTGTTATCTCTGGTCCAAAAGTGTTAACAGACCTACCAAGTCACATGAATAATTTCCCCTTCTTCTAACCGCCCCCTCAGGTTTATTTATTCTTGCATAATTATTTCACTCTCTCATAACTTTCATATAATTTCTAACTCTTCAAAACATACCCAAAAAGCGAATTCAAGGACAGCAAAGGGATTACGATTTTTTTCATCCTATATTCTCTTTTGATGAAGAAAAGCAATTAGGCAAAACAAGTCAAAAGCAAGCTAAGCTTTTTCTTTCTGAAAAGTCTAGAACAAAAGGCTTATCTGATTTATGCTAAAACTACTGCATTGTAAACAGGATCTTAACACCTTAATCAAGGTAATTAAAAAATAAATTAAAGAAAAACATCTTGCCTTTGTTACTTAGAGGCAAAAATGATGAAAGGATTATTTCTTGGTCAACGTACTTAGGCTTACCTCAGGATTTTTTTTTTTTTTGAGTTAACAGTAATGTAAGTCACCATAAAACGAAATGGAAGGAATGTACCACAAAAATATTTTGCAGTTTCTCCTACTGCCCCCTCCCCCACTTTACTTCCCTTCTCAACATCTGTGACTCAATGAGCTTTTAAAATATGCATGCAAAGGATAAATATCTTTGACTTCTGTTTAGCTTTCCTCCATGTAGTTTGTGATTTGAAAAGTTTACTTTTTTTTTTCCTTGAAAATTATTTAATTTGTTTGAATCATCAATAGACACCCAATACTCTACCACATTTTCTACTACTGAGAGGTCAATATTCTCTAGAAATAGATCATACACTTTACTGATATACATACATTTAACCCCTATAATTAAAAGAGGTAGATTTTATTATCTGCATTTTACAGATGAGAAAAATGAGGTTCAGAGAGGCCAAATAACTCTTCCAAAGCCACACAGCTAATATGTCATGACTTTCGGGTCTAAATGTGGGTCTACTCGACTCCAATCTCCATGAATCTTTGGCTACATGCTTTTGCATCAAGTTTTATTGAGCAACTCCCATGTACCAAGCTCTATTCTCAATACAAAAATGAAAAGAACCAAGTCCCTACCATCAAGGATCTCACATTCTAATTGTAGTGAGTGACAAATTAATAAATGCAATCCAGACAAAGAGTTTTAAAATAGAGGTAAATATTAGCAGGTGTAACAATGTTCCTAAAGAGTGAATAATCTACTTTGCCTAGTTTGGGGTAGGAATGTTTGTGTACACAGTGATTAAATGTATACTGCTAACATAGCTAATCCTTGACTAAAAATATAAGATTCTTGCTGTCATTGGATTCTGCTTCCTCCATGACTCCAGGCACCAGCCATGGCAATGTGCCAACATCTTCCAACTTTGCATAGATCTTACTAAGGCTAACTCGAGGGCTGGACAATGCCACCTGACATGTTTCGCTCACATTAAAACATAATTATCTGGTGTTTGCTATCATCAGATCCAGATCCCTGCCTAAGAACAGATAAATCTGTTAAAATTATGTTGCACTTTCAAACACTGTATGTTAATATATCGAAACAGGGCAGGACCACTGAGAGCTTTATGTTTGGCGAGGGGATAATTTCTGGTGTCCCTTCAAGTCACATGAAATATGTAACCATCTACGCATGCAGCTTCCCTAGACACCGAGGTTGCCCTCTCAGGCCGCCGTCATTCCCCTTTCTCATCTTTTCTACTGGGGGAGAGGAATAAGGTCTTGCTGTCACAGTGGCTATGTGACCATCTCCTTTTCTCACCCCATAGGAGCTTGGCAAACTTCTCAGTCATCTTCTCCCTGCCTTTTCTTGTGCTCACAACATTCTTTTAACCACCTCCTTTTGTAGATTTTTAAAAATCTGGAAATACGTCTCTATGAAATTTCCATATCTGGGTCTGTCATTTCTAAAATGTCTCATAAGAATATTGTCTCTTCCTTTTTAATAGACTCCAGGGACCAAATTTCCTCCCCCTAAAGCATGACCTTTGTAGAAATGACATATTCCAGTTTTATTTAATGTTCCTTTCACCACAATCTCCAGAAAAAAAAAGTCATTATAATCAGCTTTTTCCATTGTATAGAGATATATTTATGGCATATATTTTAATGTGAGCTCAGCATTTGCTGTCCAGCTTTCTCTTTGTCTGGATCTCTTTACCATGGCACATTATTGAGAATGATCCTAAAATATATTATAAAGTGTCCATGGGTGGGCATCACATAAAAAGTCTAAAAATTGCCTCATGTTCAATTGATATTTGTTTTTTTCTTTTTGTAAGCACATAGTCTGAACTCCACACAATGAAAGTTTTAATGGGCTTTACTGTAAGGTTCGAAAGAGCCCAGTGACACCTTTACTAATGCAAGTAAGGGGATAAAGGGTAGGGCTAACTGAATTACCACATCATTTTTCTCAACCCTATTATAATAGGCCAACTTCTTTTAAAGCAGGATAATAATTTTTTATTATCAAGAAAAGTTTTTGTTAAAGGATACAAAATTACACCTAGATAGGAGGAGTAAGTTCTAGTGTTCTATAGCACTGCAGCATGACTATAGTTAATAATATACTATATAGTTTCAAATAACTAGAAGGAGAATATTCAACGTTCCCAGCACAATGAAATAATAAATGTTTGGGATGGTAGATATGCTAATCACCCTGACCTAATCACTATACATTATATGTGTTGCAACATCACCATGTACCCCATAAATATGTATAATTATTATGTGTAAATTAAAAAAAAATAATGTCTTTCAATGCAGAAGCAATATGGGGTGAGTTAACAAGTCGTACATGTCACTGCAAGGAAAAAAACCCTCATCACCATGAAAATTTAATCACCAGGTTTTGGAGAACAAAAGTCAATTTGTTGAGCTGGTAGCACTCTATACTAAATGGATATGCTTTATATCTTCTGGGGGAAGTGATGGGCCTTTTTAAAGAACAGGATCCTGGCCAGGTGAGGTGGCTTATGCCTGTAATCCTAGCACTTTGGGAGGCCGAGGTGGGAGGATCACTTGAGGCCAGGAGTTTGAGGTTGCCGTGAGCTATGATGACACCACGACACCACTGCACTCTAGCCTGGGCAACAGAGCGAGACCCTGTCTCAAGAAGAAATTTAAAAATAAAAAAACAATAAAGTACAGGATCCTAATCTGCCATGACTTACTGAATACAATTCTCTAAGTTCCTTGAAAATTTATATTTTAAAAAATGTACCCCAGGTGATTATGGGGGTTCACATGCTGGCAGTCACCCTGAGAACTATTGGGCCAAGACAATGGTAATGACTTCAAGATTGGTACCGATGTTTGAGCTACTGTTCAGATGTTCTAACAGAGGAGGGAGCTACATGATCTGACTTGTTTATAGAGGAGTCCTCCTCTAAATAGGGCATTTCCTCTAGTTAGGGAACGACAGACTTGAAGTAGTTGAAGAAAGTAGAAACAGGGACTTAGCCGAACAGGTTACTGTCATTACTCCTGTAAGGAGGAAAGCTAAACGAAATAGTCCTCCCATTCATCAGTTTAAGTGTTGTCTTTCTTTGGGACCAAACAGCTTCTCTCTTCTTCCACTTTACTGGTCAGTAAAAATCCAACTGCTCTTTAAGACTCTTAACTTCAGCCAGTCCTCTGGTGAAGAATGCCACTAGTCGCAGAGAGTGCATATGGGTAAGTGCAAATCCAACACACTGCTGAGAAAACAACTCAAAACGTGTGCCCTGTTGATAATTGGACAGATGATGCATTATTTTATTTAAACAAATAATCACTTGAAAGACAGTTGTAACAAGCCATCGCAATTCTTCTAGGTCAGCATAGCCTCAAACATATCTGTTCCCTGAGCTTAGCAGAAGATTTCTGGCAGATTTTGCTACTGGCAATCTATGAAAACCTATGGTTAGCTAGTGAATTAGGGTTTCCCTGTGAACTACAATCACAATTGGCCAATTTCGGGATTTCCATCCCTCTGGCAGCACTTTAGTCCAATCTAAATTTGATTGTTTCCTTAAATGGAGTAATTTAATTTTCTCCAAATGTCTACAGACTTCATAACGCCAAGTATAGAAAATCAAATGGAAAACTGGGTCAGTTGACCAGATAACTCAGGCCAAAAAATAAAATATTGCTCTGAAATCCCATATAGCACATAAGTTGTTTTAATTTTCTGAATTATCTTATTCATTGTGTCTCAGTAGTCCAATTTTATAATCAATATAAGGGTTATGTAAAAGAGAATATTTTTTAAGATGAAAGAAAATATTAGTCTCAGTTTGCCATTCTGGTAACATATTACACTTTACTTGGCTGAAAGCAAATACAAGTAATTACTGGAGATGACTTCATCTGCTCCTATTCTAAATGGGCTATCACGGGGGTCATAGGTACATGGTAATTCACAGGCAAACAAGCCAAATAGAAAAAGGGAGAACTGCATTTAGTGTAATAGGCATTCTGTATAAGTAGGTATAATATGAATGTGTAAAAACACATCCCCAAAATGATAGCTATTATTACCCATGTGGTCATATTTCTTAATGTCAAAAACCTTGAAAACATCCATTCTAAAAATCTGTGGCTTTACACCATATGTAACAGTCCCACATAAACCAGAATCTCCTTGGTGGTTTCAGTAATAATGACTAAGATTAAATGAAGCCCTTTCTTATCTCTCTCTCTTCTCAATAGGACAAACAAAAAAACACTCATTTTAAGCAAAATACGGTCTTAGGCACCATAGTTGTCTTGCTGCTTTTTAATTCGGAGATTCCTACCATTGTAGTTCTTCAGCACAGGTTCCATGGCTTTGGATAGCTGGCTGTGGACCTGGAATCCTTGATAAATCATCTGCTTGAACATACAATCATTACCCCTGGGCTGGGAAAAGTCAAAGGCCCTTTGTGTGTATATGGCTCTTTGAGGATCTGAGAAGAATGAATCTATTTCTCTTTATGTTAGAAATAAAACATGACCTATATGACCATAAAATACCAGAAGATCTACTTCATTCTTTGAAACTTACTCTGTCACAAAACAAATTACCAAAAGATCCTTCCTGAAAAAGTCACAATGAATCATGCTATTTAGGAGCCAATTTCAGAAACTTCTTCCTGTTACCCATAGGTCTATATATAGACACAGAGACCTGCAAAGATTAATTATGGTCCCTTTCTTAAAGAAATATTCCTTTAAGACTGATTATTAGGGAAACTTTAAAGGAAAGCCCTGACCATCAGTGGTTGTGAAAGTGGTTTCCAAATCCTTTCCGAAATTCCCAGAGGCCTTCTGTATAGGACAGGAAATGAAGAAGATCGAAAGGGTCAAATCTGAGTCCTCCTCACCCACAATTCACTGAGAAAACTTTTGTTTTTATTGATTTTGTTTGTCCTTCATAGAAAGATTTACCTTGGAGCAAAAAGGAAAAAGAAATTTGATAATTAGTACACTATGAGAAAGCAGAAACAATATCCAAGTAAAATCCAAAAGGAAACTTCACAAACTTGTTTAGCCAATCAGTAAGTCGATCATTAAACAGAAATTCATTCAGTACCTACTTGTGTAAGCCACTGGTCTAGTGACCTTTAAAGGTACATCAGGGCAAGGCAGAGGTATCTGCCCTCACAGAGCTTATATTCTGGTAGGAGGAAGACAGACAATAAACAGTGAACAAAATATAGGAGAAAACTTAAAATTATGTTAAAAGATAATTTTTATGGAAGAGAAACTAGATCAGGGTATGGGAGTTCAGAAGAGGGTCAAATTGTAGTATTAAGTAGGGTGGTCAGAATAAATCTCATTAAGAAGGTATCATTTGAGCAAAATCTTGTAGGATGTGAGGGTATTAGCCAATTAATTATCTCAAGGTAAGTATATGTTATTTTTCCAGCACAGACACCTAAGAGAAGTATTTACTTAGCTTTTCCTTGAAAATTTGGTCTTTAGATGACTAAATGGTTAGTAGCAGTCTCAACTATATATAACTCTATGAAGTTATCAGTTCACAAAAAAACGTTTCCTCTCATTGGTACTTCCAGTCCATGACAAAATATTTACCTCCCTGCCCCCTTTAACCAATATATTTGCATCTAAAAAGCAGCACTTTCCCAGTGAACTCTTAGATTTGCTCAAAACGGAAGCAAGTCCATTTCAGCTTCATCACTGGATGCAACAGAAACATAAAGTGTGAAGAGTTACAAAAATATCTAAATAAACGTGATTGAGGAGAAACGATCTTTAATGCTTTGTTGTACAAATATTCTCTGTAGTATGGATCATCAGGGCATTAGTGTCCAGTTAGTTATAACCTAAACCAATTGCAGAATCATAAATGATAGGGTATTAATATATTGGGCAGAAGATCTTAAGATATTAATGCTGTTTTTGTTAAACCTTTGGCAGATCATTTATTTTCAAATTCATTTAATCAAAATATTCATGGTATCTTTTTCTTATTGTCACCATTAACAAAAACTCTCTTCTAAGTACTTTTGCAATTTGTCATGTAACATTACCCTCAGTAATTAAGTATTTTTACTAATCCATATTACAGATCATAAAGTTTAGATATGTGAGGCTAAATTATTTGCCCAAGGTCAGTAAAGAGCAAATATGGAAGGTGAACTCAGGTCTTATGACTTCAGGACTGTTACCCACCACACTATTCTGCTCCCCACTTATAAAGTGGAGTTTTACTCTCCTAAATGGAAACCTTGAAAATGAGAAGCAATGGCATCATGGCATCTTAGACAACAATCTATGAATGGTTTCCTTCATACTACCACTAAATTTACTTTTTAAGAATAACAAGATGAAACCCTGTTTTGTGATTATGAGTGTTTAATTGGAGGGAAATCTTTGAAGTTTCCCTAAGGTTGGCTAGTCTATATCAGTTATTTCACCTCAAAGTCTTCACAAGGTTTCACCTATGATAATAAGCAATATCTCCTACCATGCCTTATAATTCAAAGAGTGCCAATATTATATTTTTAGATGAACTTTAATGTTCTTCCCTGCTCCAAAATTCTATGATTCTAATTAAAGATTCAAATTTCTTTAGAATAATTAAGCACTATGGGAAAGAACATTGATTTTTAACCACTGGCCAACATAATTTAGGAAACAGTCTCCTCACAGCCTAAAAGTGTCGATGTTGATTTAAAAAATCTGTATTGCCAAAAATATATTTTCAAATAGATAAATAATATAAAGTCATTATTTTGGAGAAGGAATGATCCTTTTAAAATTCATTATGTCATAACTTGAAAGTTTTGCTATTTGCAATATATTAACATTTCAGTAAATCATCTAAGTTTCTATTTATAACACTTCATTCTTTAAACTATTAGACCATGGAAAATCCTTTCTGCGAGGATAAGTTAATCTACAACAAATCTAATAAAAGTCTTGTTTAGTTGATCAGTTTTTCAGTGTTATCATTATTTTAAAAATGTATAAAGACACGGAAAACTTCACTTCACAGAGCCAGGATTAGAGAGATACAAACAAGCTGAGACTTTTATTAGTAATACATATAATGACAAGATTAATTAAATCAAAGCAATAGATAATACATAAATATATACTCTTCAAGTAACTTTTCTTGGTTATACTCAGAACTGATGGATATGTAGGCCAAACATGAACTGCAAAAGAAATACTAAATTCTAGTCACATAGTCTGCTATGTATATCATATGGATGAAGAAGCTATTTAATGTTTGACTTTATAAGGTGAAATTTTGGCCTTTCCAAATTCTGGGGCTGTGAATTAGGAGCATTAAGTACTGCAAGAGTAGAGGTCACACAGTAGGCAGTTGAAAATAAATTATTTCTTACTTGTTGGTTTGCATATGCATCAAACACAGGCATTTCAATACAGTAAGTTTCTGTCAACATTCACAAACTCTTCTGAACAATGCTGATGGCTTATTATTATGAAGCTAAATGAGGAAATATAATTTAAGAATCCATACAAAAAAAAGACATATGGTATTTTTATAATCAAATTAGTTAACCACAGCAAAATGTATTTAAAAGTTATAAAACAAATATGCATTAGGGAGTTAGTAATTTGAAGTTGGGCACTTCACAGACAAATTAGCTATATAGCAACACAAGAGTTAAAAATAGTTAAAGAAAAAAAAAAGAAAAACTCATGGAAACTGTATGGTCTGAATTCCTAAATTGAAATCCTGACCCACAAGGTGATGGATTAGGAGGTGGGGCCATTGGGAAGTGATTAGGTCATGAGGGCAGAGCCCTCATGAATGGGATTAGTATCTTTATAAAAGAGGCTCCAGAGAGCTCTTTTGCCCACTTCCACCATGTAAGGACACAGTGAGAAGACAGCCATCTATGAACCAGGAAGCAGGTTCTCACCAGACACTGAATCTGCCGGCACCTTGATCTTGGACTTCCCAGCCTCTAAAAGTATGAGAAATAAATTTCTGTTTTTTATAAGCTACCCAGTTTACAGTATTTTTTAATAGAAGCCTGAATGTACTAAGACAAAAACAAAAGAAAATGTATAAAAAAGAACAAATTCTTTTTTAAGTATTAGTATCAACTCTATTTTAAGAGTAAGTATAATAGATTATGAATTATGTGACATTACAGATAAAGTTTTAAAACACATTATAATATTGGATACTACTCATCAGTGACTTATAGTGAAATAATTATGTCCAGGTATTGACAGTTTGGAGAAAAATCTATTTTTATTTTTCTTCCGAATTATACTAAGATTTACATTTCATGAATACAATAAGTATGTGTAACCACATGCTTGCCAGTTCTATTTGTAATACTTTGGCCTTCTAGTAAGATGAGAATGCTTGATAATCAAACAATAAATGTTCATTTGAAAGAGTCAAATGGACACTTATTTTGCAAATATGGTTTAGGATTTTTAAATGTAGATAGCAAATATGCTTATATTGCAAGACAAGACTTAAATTTTGGCTTTGCTGAGAACTTAAAATCCAAACTTGATTTAAATGTAGGTCTTATGGCACATCACAGTTGAAACTATGAAGTTAAAAAAAAAAACTCATTGAAACCATATAAAATAGTACAACATCAGATATGAATCTCAGAAAATTTTATGTACCTGTTATCTCATGAATAGTGAAAATTTAAAAATACAATTTGATTATTTGTCACTGTGACAGCGAATTGCATTAAAAAATTTGAAAACCTTTAAACATAAAAAGACATTGACTTTATTTCCTCACAGAACCATTGCTGTGCACATGCTAAGGCATATTAAAGTGGTATTAGAATGATGCCTTACTAGAAAGAAATACTGTAGCTTTGGGAAAGAATATGGATGATAGGAGACAAAAGAAAGTTTAGAGACAGAGACAGAAGGGATTTCATATAATCTCATGGTACAATTCCTTTTGGTTACTTGAGCAAGTTTTCTCTTCCCTTTTCATTTCTTACTTTGTTCACTCCAACACTCCATGTCCTCCCCTACACCTATCTCTTCCAAGGCACCTGCCCCCACACACATACATACACATAAGTCATGAAAATAGCAAATTCAAGGTACAGTTAGAAAAAAGTCCTGGAAATACAATGGTCAAAAAGAAAGACAAGCTTCCTGCCCTCATTGAGCTTACACTCTACTAGGGAAAGTTAACATTAAATACACAATCATGTGGATAAATATATAATTACAATTATGATGACTGTTACGAAGGAAAAGTACAGGCCTCCAGTCAAAGCACCAATATTTAACTGACAATTATTAACTTGAGCCCCTGAGCTATAACCAGCTATTTTGGCTGGATTTGCACGTATAACTTATTTTGACTTTTCCTGATTTAAATAGGCATTCGTTTCTCTCAGGCAACCAATTAAAGAGAAATATAAACAGACAAGGAAACAAACCAATCATTGGAATGAAGTGGCAAGTTCCACATACATAGAAAAAGAAAAAAAATGGAAAAAACACACTAAATTCCCAGGCAAATTGGTAAACCTAAATTCTCAATAGGAAGGAGAAGTTAGCATTATCAGTGATCGTAACAGTAATACCATTGACAAATTTCAAGCCAAGAAAGAATGCAAACAAATTTCATGAAGAACATTTGGATCCGTCTATCCACAACCAGCAGAAGTAAAGCTGGCTTTGGATAATACGTCTTCTCAGCTGTCCCAAAGAAAGCTATAATTCATTAAGACAAAATTTATTTCAAACCATATCCAGTTAATGGTGACATATATTTGTTTAAAGAACATAAAAACACATCAAATAACTGATTCAAATTTGAAACAGAACGACCAATTGAAAATACTAGGCACCATGGCCTAGGAGAAGAGTAAGAAAGCTCGTGTTTCATTCATTGTGATTCTGCCAGCACATAGCAGTGATCCCTAACATCTCCAGCTGACTTAGCAGTTTTTGTCAGGTACAAGTGATAAGAGATTCTGCAGTTTCCAAACCCTGAAGCATTATTATGAAGTATGGAAGGATCAACACCAACTCTGTAAGGACACATCACAAAGTGATACCAGTGCTTACCTCTGGAGAAAGCACTAGAGAGAAGGATGAAAAAGGTTATCAAAAGAAGTGTTCTTTTTATATGAGTTACTCATTTTTTAATTAAATATATTCATCTATCACTGAACACATAAAAATTCAGAAAATATTTAACAATTCATCCAGAAGAAATCACAATGATAAAGATGATATCCTTAAATCAAATTTCGCTTCTGGATTCACAAAGAAAGACATTAGTCTACAGAGGCTCATTCCAGAGCCCCTGAAATCACTACTGCCACAGAGAAAACTGGTGTCGGGAAAAATGCTCCATGATTATATGATATATCTTTATGATGTAAAGATTTGGAAGACATAAGTTTACAATGCAAATTGGTTATTTTAAAATAGCCAAATTTAACACCTACTTTATGCACAATTAGGATTTAACACGATAAGAACCTATAACATAAAGTTTCCAGACATTTTTTGATTCCCCCAAGAGGTGACACAGGCAGAGATATTTACCTAAGGCAGACCCTGATTCATGTTATCTTGACCTTTTTCTGAATTCCTACCACACTTTATACCACTCTCATAGCACTTCCATTTTGTCCTTTATACTAACTTGTCCATATGTTTTCCTTTCCTTGTTATATTGACTCTTTGAATGCTGATGCCACATCATAGTCATGATTGTATTTTTGCCCTAGAATACAGATTTGTTGAATCAATTTGCAATTAAAGAACACTTACAAATTACGCTTCTCATTTCTATACATCTAATTAACCAACATGTACTGGTGACCACTGTGATTTGCAAAATACTCAAGTCCATCTTAAAATCTTCTTTCTCCATTTAACATCAAAAAGCATCCTGGTCTCATTAATAGAAGAAGAATGCAGTGGTAAAATCAAATTCCTGTCCTCTGTAGCTTTGTGCTGATTGAGGAACAAAATTTGATGAAAACTGGTAGAGTAAAAATACAATGTTTGACACACATGCCAAAAGAAAACAAATATTTAAGACTGACATAGTAAAACTGAATGAAGTAAAGTGATGCTTAACATTAATTATACCAAAACAAATATCAGCTGAGTATAAACATGAACTATTCCATATGTAGAGTCAAATGGTTGTATAATTAGAAAATTATTTTGAGTTACTTTTTCACAAACTAATGAATATGAGTATATATACTTAGAAATTTTGTGCATATACACACATTCATACAGATATATACATGCACATATACAAACATACACATATACTTTACTCAACCAGTAATATAAAATAGAAATATAGTTTCCTCTATGCTATCCTGAGTACTAAGTCTATGTACTAAAGAACATGATGGGAAATGTTCACTCAAGAGAGGGTAGTGGATGGGAATTTGGACTCAAGTAAAAACGTTTAGAAAGCACTCCAAACAGAACACAAAATCTCTAAAATAATTGATACATACTGTCATTTTCACAGTTGCTAGCGGCTTAAAATAAAATTAAATTATTTTATTGAAAATGGTTGGCCAAACCAAAAACTTTCATAGCATATGTTATTCACTCAAAGTATCCAAACAGCATTTGTTTCTAAAGCTCTATTTTACACATTTGAAACTTTCATATCGTTTCTTATTGCCTGGCTCATGTTCAGGTGCTTTTTCAAGCAGAAAAGTTTCCTTGCTAGATGACACAATGTAAAGGTGCTGAACTGTGAGCTTTTGTCCCAATTCCCCAGATAAAAATTACTATTAAAAAAGAGTAAGACACATTCCTGCATTTAAAATAATAATTTTTAAAAAGATAGAAACCAAAGGCACATTCACTAATACCCAGTTAAAATGATCAATTTAAAGACTATTCTATACATTTGTCACTGCTGCATATCACCTACTTCCTTTTAATAACAACACTAAACACAACGTGGATGGTTCTAAATGACAAATTGAACATGCTTATGAATTTTGTACCAACACCATCAAAGAGTACACATGCCTGACTTACCAAGTGATGTGGGAATGCACTAGTTGATGATGTTCTTAAAACAAAGTTAGTATGCATAAAGAAAGAATCGACTTGTCTTGCTCCTCTGTTTTCCCCTTTCACAATACTGCCTTTCTAGGTTACCATGGAGTTAATGTGTACATGTGATATCTAGCAGACAACAAGGTGAAGAGCCCACAACAGTACCCTTTCAGTGCTGCACATGCTTGAACTTACGTCTCAATACAGAATGGCTGGGGCAGGTGTGCTCCAGAGTTGAATGTTTGTGGGTGATATATTTATGGCTACCACACACATTTAGTTACCATTAAAAGATACTGCAAATACTGACACCAAAACCTATAGCTAATTTTTAAATATACTAATTATGCAAGCAGCTGACTCGAAAAAATCATATAAAGAGCAAAAAAGGGGGGGGAGGGTGAAACAGAAACATTTTGATAAATTTTTCTTACCTTAAATTCATAAAATATTCATTAACACACATACCTACCTCCCAGTGCCCAAAACCAATGCCAAAAGATCTAAATATATTTTCATAACTTAGACACACTGTAATTCATTCAGATGATATTAAGAAGAAATAAAATAATGTAATACCTTTACTTTTACCTATGGATTTGATGAAATGGGTCCATGAAGAAAGGGTTTCCAGACAAAGAGGATAAAGAGGAGAAAAACAACAATAAGAATTATGAATACATGTAAATGCACTGCTCTCTCAAAATCAAATAAGACAAGAAAGTATAAACAAGGTTTTGAAGACAAATGGAGAGGCAATCAGTTCATGTTGGAAATTCTGCCTTTTTTTAAGGCAAGTACATGCAAGAAATTGGAAGGTCCATGCTCACTTTAAAAGATTATACAAAATAGAGATACACAATGAATGTAGGTAGAAAAAGTTTTATTCCATGGAACACTACACTCAGCATTCTAGAAGCCAGAAGCCAAAGATGTCTGAATGTTCCCAAACTGCCATGCATGGATGAAAAATGGACACTTTTTGGTACAGTAGGTTAAACTGAGCATCTTCTTTCAGATATTGACTTCTGATGGGTGTCGGTTTTTCTTTACTATAACCACCCTTAATTGCATAAGCTGATAAATGTATAAAATTTTTCAATCACAATTTCTTATGTCTCATTTATTTGCAGATATTATAGTGCAAGGAATGAAGAAAAATATATATCACAGGAGCAAACCAAAATCAAACCAACAAATAAAAGGGAGAAAAACACATGAAAAAATGTGAACAAAAGTTATGTATTTAATTTGCAGCCAGATAATTTGCAAGCATTTGCCCATCCTTTGCAGTGATGGTTTGAAAGCAGCTACAGAACAAGAAAACACTGAAAGCAGAGTGGAAAAGGAACAGAGCCCATACCTTGGTCGCCCATCATCAGGTGCGCCAGACCTTGAAGGGAAACAAGAGCACAGTCAGCAATAAACAAGGGAGCATAGGAAGGCAGGGTTGTCACGGTGACAAAAATGTTCAGTGACAGACATCTTGTTTCCTATGAGACATGTCTGTATCACAGAGGCAAATCAAAAAGTATTCATTCAACTCCTGGTTGGAATGCTTTGGGGCAAAGAGTTATAGAACTGCAATTTAAATACTGGCATATGCCGCACAGTGTAGTTCTTCTACGTATCAGTTGGAACAATCAAGAGCATAAGAGCATGACTTAAAATCCAACCAATCCCTTAAATATTACACCTGCCCTTTGTGCCCTTTGATGAGACTGTTTTGAACATTGCCCTGAAAGGGCTAGTCATTCTTCAATGATAAAATTACATTTTTAAAAACCCAAAGGAATACCTGAAACATGGGCTGGGTCTGATCTTTTTCCCCTCATCAAAAAATGAACAGTTTCATAATTAAATGGAAAAAAAAAACATCCTAGTCACACTGAAATGATAATGCAGAAATGTCTCCTTCTCTGACAAATGTAACAACTAGGCTTGTTCAAATACAAAAAAGATCATTAGACATGCATTTGTAAATTTAGAATTTACTACAGAATAATGTTTTTAAGAAACAATGGATCAGCTTTAAATAGACTCAAGTAATTTTCCTAGGAGAACAAAATTATGTAGCATTTTACTTAAGCATTACATAAATGCTGAACTATAAGTTAGTATAAGTAAGTGTATTTATTTAAGATAAATATTACAGATATAATTTCACTGAGGAATTTTTCTAAAAGAATATTGAATTCCTTTTATTTAAATTATTTATTGACAATTAACTTCAAATTGAAGATCACTCCTTTTGTAAAGAATACTGCTAATGTTCTTTTAAAAATTCTTTCACTGTTCAAGAAGCTACTTATTACTAAAAAGTATAATTCCTAGTTCTTTATTCTAATTCAGCAATAAAGCTATTTCTCAATCCATGTATTATATATTTCAAGAGTTCGGGAAAATGTTATAGCAATATAGTACACATACATAAATTTTAGTAAATTTGTATTTTCAATTACCAGTGCTACTTCAGATATATTTGAGACTTTATTTATGCTACATGACATTACACATTGGTTGCATCAGTATTGAAATTATCTGTGTTGTTTCCTTAAAACTTCAAGGGTATTCAAATATCCCTGTAGGGCAGATATAATTTCAAATCATCATGTATTCATAATATAATATAAAAATTATTTAACATAGTAGTTTGATGTTCCTGAAATGTAGCCTCCCCTTTATTTTCTGAGTGATTTTATCAAAAAAATCCACATAGGCAGATTAAAAGGTTTACTATCTGTTGATGATTCATGATGTTTCTTATACTGAGGAATAGTGGCTTATTTGTCCAGACTATATTTTTTCATATAATTTCATTTTTAAAACTACTATACATATTACCAGATAACAGTCTATAACTTTTTTGTAGACTAAATGAGGAAATTATCTCTGATAAGACCTAACTTTTAGAAAATATATTTGGTACTTCTAATGGTTTTGACACAGCATCAATAAGGACAGAAATTAATAAATCCCACAAGTATTCACATTCTTCCTGCTAGACTTCCTATCTCTAAAGGAGTGCAGCTATACTGTCAAGGTCACATTATAAATGTGAGTGTTAAAATTATGACTGAATAAACTTTATTACAATAGCCTGTGGGCCTATCTGAAAATCTTATCAAAACTTTGCTCGGGATGAGTGTGTGTGAGGAGAGGCATTCATGCTAATTAGGCTGATTTTAAAGCCCCTTGGAAGGCAATTGGATTTTAAGAAAAAAGAACAAAAAACATGAAACATTTTACAGGATGGTTAAGGAAATGCAAAAGAAGTTGAAAAGATACCTTTTAAAAATAACTTTCAAATTCAATTAACATGCATAATATAAATGAGACTGATTTTGAAAGATATCAGGCCTACAGGGTAATATCATCCTTATCAAGCATTTACTCACATGCAATTAAAATTATAGTACAGAAAAACAGAAGCCATATATGGAGACAACAATTGGAAAAATAATAATTTATGATTTCTATTGCAGTTTTAATCTGTTTTACTTAAATAATGAAACAAATGTTCAGTAGCTAAGCAATTATAATATTCTCTGTGAAAGAATCATAAATATGATATTTATTAACTACTGAGTAACTTTGTATTACCATTAAGTATTCTTGTTTCGTGACATGAAGTCGTGGTAACGTTAATGGCTATTTATCTGTAACCTTAGTGGGGTGTTTTTTTCTAGAAAATCCCTCATTCTGTAGAAATGTACACATTCTACAGAATGACTATATTTCAAAATATGGTAGCAAAATAAAGTATGCTAAATGCTGTCTTCTGACACAAATATTAGTAAATTGTTTGTACAAGAACTGATAATGCTGTGATTATATAAATTGATAAAACCTTCCCTTTCATTATTCTCTTGCTATACCTAGTTTTTTTGTTGTTTTTTTTTAATGTTTATCCTTTAAAGATGTTTGGCAGTATACTGACATTTAAGTTCTTTAAAAATAATAATGTTGAAATGTTTTAGTTTGTTGGATTCCACAGAAAATGTATAAGTTTCTCAAAAATCCTTGATAGAGATAATTTTAGAAAAACTTGAATAAAATTTCATAGTTTTATTTAATAGACATGGAATATTACAAACATACTTACCAATCACATCAGAGTGCTGTATACGTTCATTTCCACTGGCCAATGGAATATTTTTTAATCTAAATTTATGTCTCTTACTTATAGTCAGTATTTTATTGCTTTCTTTTTATAAACCAACCATTTGAAACAAACCAATGCGCTTGAAATGATATAATGCTAAACATTTCCAACAGAAAAGAAGAAATCATTCTGATCAAGAAAAAATGAAGAAAGGATCATGCACTGTGTTCTAAAAATGCAAAGAAATACTTTCTCTTTTAAAATAAAAAAAAGCAGCATTGTATCATTTTTCCATACAGAACACTACAATAAGTATTCTAAGGTTCATATGGGATGCTGAAATTCATCGAGGGCTGGAGTTAAGATCTGAGTTTCATATACTTTGGGCTAATGGGGTAGAGAGTGTACATGTGTTCTATATGAAAAGTGATACACAATCCAGAAATCAACAAATGGTCAGAAAGAAGTTCAACTTACCGTCTAAATTCGAGCTGTACTATATTAATACTAAGAAATAAAAGGCAAACGAGAGTTGGAAAATAAGGTAGAAAGCACCCACCTTCCACATTGTTGTCTTCTGAAAGCACATGACAAGGAGGGAGAGAAAAGGAAAAACATTCATTAAGCAGCATGCAGACTGGACCTTGCCTTTGCATGTCTTCCTCATGCAAGGCACCAAACACATCATGCAAGTGCTCCATCACTATCATTCAAAGGGGAAAACAAAATCACAGGGGAGCAGGTTCCCTCCCACTGGAAGCATTTATAGGATGTGAGACAAACTCAGTAATACTACCATGTCCTAAGTAAAGAGTTTTTAAAAATCTTTCACTGTCCTTTATAAAGCAAACATTATTGTTATTACATGTTGCTGGCATGGTCTTTCTAGGCAGTTATTGTTAAAATCTTTTTTGTTTTCTTTTTAACAATTCTAAAAGGTTCTATTTCTATATACTGACGTGAACGTAGGTTAAAAAAAAGTCTGTTGGAAATAGCTATGAAATTTCACCTAAAGATACACCAGTTCTACCAAATATATTATCAATTTGTCATGACTGCCTTTTAATATTTCTAATACAACTGCTTTCCTTAAAGAAATACAATGTAAATTTATGCAACTAAAATCTGCAATTTATTTGGTTTATTTATGGCATATTCATATTTTATTGCAAATGACGATAGTTTATGGTAATTTATTGAAATGCTAACTTTTAAAAATGTTAAGTAGAAACATTGATCATTGGAAGTGAAGTCCTTTTGGGAGCTGTACATTAGGCAAAGTCCATCATGATTTAATTACTTTTTACTACTGTTTAGGATGTGAACATGAATTTAGTTGAGATAATGTCAATATTTAGCAAAACTTCCCTTATATTTTCCTATATCTATAAAATAGTTACACATTTTCATATATTTAGTTAATCATATTTCCATGTGTGGACTTATACGTGTGTATGTATAAAGACATATATTCAAGCAGATTTTGTTTGTATTTCCTACAGATAATCAATATGAGTCTGTGAGGGTTAAACTATTATTAGTACCTACTGAACAATTCAAGTGCTATTTGAGACACAGGGCCTGACAGCCAGGTAAGAAATGGAAGGGAAATCTGTCTTAGGGGCCTAGGGCAAGAGTGAGGTTTTAGTACGTCTCAAAATTTTTCAGTAGTAAACTATATTCATATCAACACACTAGTCTCATCCTTAAACTTTGTTTAATTAATTGTACTTTGTTAATTAATTGCACTTTGTTTAATTAATTGTACTTGGTAAGTGTTTACCAAGAACAAAACAACTATAAATGTACCATTTCTGTAGGTTCAATAAGTACTGTTCTTAATAAATAAAGTTATTATTGAATTAAAAATCATCAATTTTGTTTAAAATATATTACCCAGAAACTGAAATATCAACACAGGCACATTAACTGATGATATTATCATATAATAGAAAATAGCTCACGGATAAATGTAGGTAATAACATCTTTACCCAAAACTTGTTTTGCCAGAATTTATTCTAAAAATAACTACAAAAAATGATGCAAATATTTGATGTGTGATATTCACTTCTAGGATATTTTTGTTCATTTGTTTTCCAATCTATTAAACAAAGAATTAGAATGAACTTGTCACTTTTCAATCATGACATTGACATGACATGAACACAAATATTAAAATTTTTGTTTTATTGCTTTATATTGGAAATCATATAAAGGCATAATTATTTTAATGTTTAAGATACATTTTAGTTTTATATTAATTGTTCTTTGAAATTCTATTTCCTGTTTAAGATGCTTACTTTTTAATAAGATTATTTAATATGTAGAGTAATAAAATCAGGGAATTTAGAGGATAGTCAAGTGCCAAGACAGTGTGTCAATTTCTACAGTATTATGTCATTTCTATAAACAAAATATTGGCAAATACAGTTGTGAGTAGCAGTGTCTTAGTAGGAGTTTTTAGTAAAGTGCCGCATAAACCTCTAATAGGAAAAAAGAAAAGAAAAACAAAACAACGAAATAAAACAGGCCTAGGCTTGATATCAATTTTAGAAAAGTGCTAAGTAGGGTATCAGGAAAGGAAGTTGTGATAATAAGGTCAAGGTCACTGATTTAGTCTCCTAAGAGCTTTCCTTTCACTGTTAACTAAGGCATAGGCCCATAGGGGGTGCCATTGGTCCTGTCCCACTATCCAGCATTTTTCTGAGATCTTATTCACAAAGAGAACAAGCCTCACTAATTGGACTTCTGCATACAAATCCAAGCCACGCTCAATGAGTAAACAAATTCTGACTTCACCAAGTTCAGAAAAATTGTCTGTCTCAGAAAATTTAGATTTAAAAAAACAAAGTACTAGAATAAAAGAAAGGGTGATATATTAACTCCTATGTTTTAAAAAAAAGAAGATAATGAATTCCAATTTATTTATTTTTGTCATAAATTCTTCTGCACAGCTCAGGAAATAATCAACAGAGCAATCAGACAACCTACATAATGGGAGAAAATATTCACAAGCTATATATCTGATAAAGGGCTAATAACCAGAATCTACAAAGAACTCAAGCGAATCAACAAGAAAAAAAAAACAAACAACCCCATTAAAAAGTGGGCAAAAGACATGAACAGAAGCTTTTCTAAAGAAGATAGACAAATGGCCAATAAACACATGAAAAAATGCTCAACGTCACTAATCATAAGGGAAATGCAAATTAAAACCACAATGAGATACCACCTTATCCCAGTAGAATGGCTTTTATAAAAAGTCCAAAAACAATAGATGCTGGCGTGGATGCAGAGAGATGCAGAGAGAAAGGACCACTTTCTAATTTGCAGTCCTACACTGTTGGTAGGACTGCAAATTAGTATAACCTCTATGGAAAACAGTATGAAGATTCCTCAAAGAACTAAAAGTAGACCTACCATTTGACCCAGCAATCCCACTACTGGCTATTTACCCAAAGGAAAAAAGTCATTTTATCAAAAAGACACCTGCACTCCAATGTTTATTGCAGCACAATTCACAATTGCCAAGATGTGGAATCAACCCAAGTGCCCATCAATTCATGAGTAGATTAACAATGTGGTACAGGTATATCATGGAATACTACTCAGCATAAAAAAAGATGAGTTATGGCCTTTTGCAACAATTTGGAAAGAACTGGAGACCATTATTCTAAGTGAAGTATCTAAAGAATGGAAAAATAAACACCACATGTACTCACTATTAAATTGGAACTAACCAATGAGCACACATGTGCACAGAGGGAAGTAAAACTCAGTGAAAATCAAGCAGCGGGGATGGGAGAGGAAGGGATGTCCTTCCCACCTAATAGGTACAATGAACACTATCTGGGTGATGGGCACACTTATAGCCCTGACTCAAGCATTACAAAAGCAATCCATGTACCCCAAAACATTTGCAACCTCATAATATTTTGAAATTAAAAAAAAAGAAACTAAAAAATAAAAAATCACACACATGAAAAGAAGATCATGATGATGAAGAAGAAGAAAACTGGCTTGGAACAGACTTTTTCTGAGTTTCCATATATTTTCAGATTCAATCTCAGGATTAAAAAAAATTCTCTTTCTTATTCCATTTTATTCTACCCATTTTGGTATCCATTTGCTGGCTTTAGATGATTTAAAACTTGTTAACCTAAAAATACTCCCTACATTATTTCAGAATTTGGACATCATTATAGCTGGTGATAGTTCTAGCATTTACTACCACTCTCCACATATTTTTCCTTTTCTCCTTCTGTTCTATTTTGTTTTTGAACTAAACAATCAATATTGAGTTAAAAAAGAATAGTTTATCTCATCACATCAATTTATTCATTGTCTTTGTAGATTCTTATAAAAACAAATACTATTTTGGTTTTGAACAGCAACAAAGAGAGGTGCTGAATTTTGGCATGTCACAGTGTAAAAGTAAAGCAGGGTATTTTTGTTTAGTGTAAGGTAGAAAGCAGTCCATCTGGCCTTACCTGTGGACATTGTCAAACTAGGGGAAATCTCTTGGTTTGCAGAAAACCCTGGCATCTTAATTCATTGACCTAATCCTTGCTGACTACATAAAGTAGGTCTCTTAATAATGAACTTTTCTATGATGACCACGCCACCACCTAAAAAGATCACTCTTCTTTTCTTTTGAATGTAAAAATAATGAATGCAAAGCTGTGAAAAAGATATTTTAAATTATATTTTTCTTTTACATAAGACATGCTTTCCTCACAAAGAAGGGAACTAGGCACCAGAATATCAATTATGTTATGAATGATGGCTGTGGACTGACATGAAGGGAACAGCTGACTGTTTTTAAATTACTGCAAGACCATCTCCACATAATTTTTTTCTTTGGCCCCCAGCTTATAAAAATGAAAGGACAGTAACTTCAGTAAACTAAAGTTACGGAGTATCTTAACTAAAGGTAAGTTTGTACATAATCTTAACCACATGCTTCTAGGAAAACAGAAGTAAGAAAACAAATGCCCTTATTTCAATATAAAGAAAATAAAAAAACTTAATCATGACCAGTGAAAAAATTAAAATTTGGAATAAAATATCACAAATAAATCCTTTCTGTGTAATCAGTGTTTAAGTTTAGCAATCTTCATCCAAATATATAGACAGTGGTCAATTAATGTGCTACAGATTCCATTAAAAACTGGCCAAAGGAAGCTGCCTGTCACCTCTTGGGCTTTCTTTCTCTTCTTGGGTTGCTGTTTCCTTTCTTCTCTGACAGTCCCCTGTGACTGGCTCCCTTCCTTTTCTTTGATTCCCCTGCTCCTCCATGAAAACTGCCACTGCTTCAAGTGGCTTCTGCACCAGACCCAAGCCTTGCAAGGTATGGTATGTAGCAGCAAAACCGGTGGTGGTTAAACAGCCAGCAGAGGGAGAAAAGAAGAATAAGATTCTATTTCCTCCTTCCATACACTGAGCTTGATAACTTCTATCCACTTCCCTCTAGCCCTTCACATTACTTCTCAAGACTTCACTCCTCGTTTGGGGGATTAAATGCCAGTATAGCAGAGTTCAGTTCCCATGGTGGCACAGGATGGAGCTTTGTTTTACTTTATTTTTCTTTTGGCGTTAGCAGAGAAAGACTTTAGAAAACCTCAATAGTCTGGGAATGCTTCAAAGACTGGGAAATGGAGGAAATCACTAAGACTGTGGATTTATGCACTAGTCAGCTGGAGGAAGAGAAACACGGGCCAGAACCAAGAGGAACTTCAAAGAGAAAATGAAGCGTAAAGGTCCATTATGGAGACTTAGGGAAGGAAACAAACAGCCCTGGGCAGGAATCTGGAGAGTTTCAAAAATGCTCTTTAACAGATGGCATCAGCTCATTTCAAATCTACCTAAATGATATTCCGAGACACTCCCACCCAGCCTGCATGGGGTCCTGGTCCTAGCAAATGTGCAGAGCTCCCAGAGCAGCCGTTTGTTCCTCTCTCCTCACTTCTCAAGAGTAAAACCAGGGGTGTCTCTAAACTGACTGCAGCAGCAGAAATGTTGCTGGCATCACACTTGTAACTCTAAAAACATTTTCCCTAGGAATATTTTGTTACGAAAACATTTGTGGTGTTTAATTCAAAATGTTCCCTCTTGTTAATGGCAATTATCAAAAAGAAAGAAAGGGAGAGATAAAGAGAGAGAGAGGAAGGAAAGCAAGTCTAAAGACATGGCAGATTCATCCAGTGTTTAAGCTGTTTGAAGAACCTGATGAAATTTAATAATTATTAGTCAACATATTGCATAATACAAATTTTATAAATTGAATGACTCACATAAACTATAATGAATACAATTTAAAATTTTCTTTTCATGAGGGACTATTATTACAAGGATTTAAAAATTTTGTTTCATTTTTATAGCCTCAGTTCTTGCCCATTGAATGCTTCCTGGTACGGAATTGACAGATAACACTGAGCACTATGTTTATCATGTACTCTCCCACCCAAGCTTAATCCCTGTACACAACTCTCCTAAGAAAGCTGGGTCAGGTGAGCAGTGCTTTCCTTTATAAGAGTTTGAAGTCATCATATTTTAGAAGGTAGAGCAAAAAAGCTCTTGGATTGGAACTGGGAGAATGAATTGGGAGAATAAACTTAAATATACCTCTACTTACCTTCCCAACCTATCAACCCTTCTAGTGGTTATGTGAGTGTGACTTTCTTTATGAACAGATTAATGGTAGACATCCTCTGGCCTATGTGTTACCCACAGAGAATATTCTGCAATGTGTCCTAGGTTCTCCATCATTAAGATGGAGAGTAGGTGAATTCGTGCTTAGGAGACCAATCACTTTCATTTGAAAGAACTGTCAAACATCTACTAGGTGTATAAATTTTTTTCACAAAAATCTTTTCATCTTACTACAGAGGTTTTTCAAATAAACATTCAAATACTTCTGACTTTATTCATCTATACTTAGGTTCTTAGACCAGTTCAGAACAGATCTATTTAATTTCTTGAAGAAAAAGCAAAAATTGGCCAGGTGTGGTAGCTCACTCCTATAATCCTAGCACTTCGGGAGGCCGAAGGGGGAGGACTGCTTGAGGTCAGGAGTTCAAGATCTGCCTAAGCAAGAGCAAGACCCAGTCTCTACAAAAAATAGAAAAATTAGCAGAGCGTGGTGGCATGCGCCTGTGGTCCCAGCTACTTGGGAGGCTGAGGCAGGAGGATTGCTTGAGCCCAGCAGTTTGATGTTGCAGTGAGCTATGATGGTGTCACTGCACTCTAGCCCAGGCGACAGGGCAAGACAGGGCAAAAAAAAATTTTTAAAAAAAGAAAGAAAGAAAGAAAAGAAAAGAAAAAGAAAAAATACTGTGATGAAATTAAAAGGAATTTCCACAAAAATATGACTGACCATATTGTAAAAAGAACTCCTAAATTTAGTGCTTAACAAATTAAATTTACACACTCTGTACAGAAAATAAAACTATTTAAATAACACAACTGACTTGCCAATTATACACACATTCTTACATTTAAGGAAAAATGAAATTTTATTTCAAAATAAAAATATTTCATATTGTTATCTTCAATTCATAGGACCCTTGTGCAGGTAACAAATAGCTTAGAAGGAAAAATGCATTGAATATTAACAGGATTTTTCAACATTTCAGAGCTTTTCATTTTTCATTCTGTTTAGTGTTCAAAACTCAATATATTTACATGTTTCAAAATTTATGGCTAATTTAATTTTAAAATTTTATAGAAATCACTGAAAAGTATTTTAAAGAGATTGGGCCTTTTTTTGGCTAAATAAATTAGATCATTTTCCAAAAGTCTCTCAAGGTTGCTTAATATATTACTTATAATGAACCAAATATTTACTGATCTTTTCAAGTGTAGAACATTTACATAGGAAGAAGATTGTTATGAAAAATTCTGCATCTCCAAAGACTGAAATCATTTTATCTTATAGCACCTGAGGTTGAATCATATGAAGTTACTGTTTTCAGGGTAAAATGGGTCAAATATCAATAATTTCATATGATTAAATCTAATATTTGTAAGTTATAGTTTTCCTAGAAACTGAGCTATTCTCTACATCCTAAAAATAAGGCAGTAACATCAAGTTAAACCAAAACTTTATTCTACTCTTTAGAATCAATCATTGGAAAGCAGAAAACAATCCAAGACAATGTAATTTTTATAAAATATGATTAAATGTTAGGAAGATCTCACATAACTTGTTCCAAATGTTCAAAAGAAATAAAAATAAAAAATAATATACTAATACTTGGGTAATCTTTGCTGCTTTAAATGTACTCTCATTAACATTTTCTTATTTAATGTGATATTTTATCTCAACAGTTCATTCAGTGTGGTTGAGGGACTTGCCCAAGATACTCAATAGAAATAAGATTCTCAGTGGGTATAGACATTTTAAATCTCCTTACCCAGGTTTATATAGATATCAAAGGCTGTCTTAGAAAGAAAATGAACATGAAGTGTTTGGACTACATAAGGTAAAGCAGGGATATCTACTAAGGGTGGATTATGTTCCTGGAAGTATTATCAAAATGTATCTACTGGTATCACTTTTTTTAACGGCAACAGAATAAAGGAGTAAGAATGCTGTGAGAGAAGGAACGATTTCATGAATCCTGTTGCAAAAAGGCAGAAAAATTTTAGGGAAAATATTTCTTTCTTAAATGCATTTATTTGTTGATTCTATAAAGTCAAAAAATTTAATACTGCTTCATTTCCTTTATTGAAGGAAAAAAAGTCTCCACAATCTTCTTCCCTAGATTGTTAGAATGAATTATTTCCCCAGGAAAAAAAAGAACACATTTAGAAAATCTTTACCCTACCTACTTTAATAGCAAAATCAGGAACAGGCTTGTAAATGTGTTTACCCATGGGCATTCTTACTGCTAGAAATAAAAGGGAGAATTATTCCATAAATTTCTTGCTGTCTTTAAAATTTAAAGGGAAGTGTTCATTTCATTCACAGCACATAAAATTTTGCTTTCTTTTTTAAAATATCAGAAACAAAAAGATACTTTCATTCAAAGCCAAGTATTTTGGTAGGTGAGGCAATAAATATAATGTGAATTTGCCACATAAAATATATTTGCCCTTTTATTTTAATTATAAAATGAAAATCTGGTAAAGATATTACTTTTATTCCCTTTACATACTTCCTATGCAATAAATCTCCTTGGGCACTGACAGGCAAATTCTGATCTTTTAAAATCTGAATCAATAGACAAGTAGAAGAAAAACTAAATACACAGTCCAAACTCCAGTTTTCTTTTTAAAATAAAGCGTTTTATGTTACAGACTAAGAGGAAAATAGTTTGTTCATAGGTACAATGACTTCTATATATTTGAAGATGTCATCTATGTAGTTGTTTGGGTTAATATCTAGTACCTAATCAAGCCCATATGAATGCTAGCCCATGTGGAAGAGGAAGCCATGGGCTTGAATAATCCATCCTTTATCTGTTAATTTACTGATCAATAAAATCAAATCACCACAAATACAAATTTTGGAGGTACCTTTTAATTCCTTGTCTAATGTTTCCCTGAATGGTCATTCACTGCCTAAGAAAACATGCTGAAATATAAGAAGAAATTTCTTTTTATGATCTTATATAATATCTTGAAGTGTTAATTCCATCATTCAGAATAGTTCATTTTATTTTTTTAATTGCATAATAGGAAGATGACATACCTATTTCTTGACATTTGTATAACTGCTTTCTATGAGTACCAGAAAGTCTGCATTCTTCTGATTCAAACAACTTCCAAGCTGAAAAATTTAATCTAAAAATAATCTAATCAAGTTATATTATAATTCATTGTGTGTTTGTTTAAAATGTGTGGCAATACAATGCTATCTTAACTACTTCAATTCAAAAGCTCCTGCCTA
Source organism: Daubentonia madagascariensis (assembly GCA_023783475.1). Taxonomy (NCBI): domain Eukaryota; kingdom Metazoa; phylum Chordata; class Mammalia; order Primates; family Daubentoniidae; genus Daubentonia; species Daubentonia madagascariensis. The sequence continues at coordinate 43,610,606 of JAKFHU010001035.1, forward strand.
AACATCAATACCACCATGCGTGCTCTCTTTCTGGACACATACATGTACATATATACACACCCAATTAGTTCTTAATTTCATGAACAAATTGAAACTTTGACGTTTTTCTCAATAAAAATAATTTTCTTCTTCTACAAAAATTAACATTAGTAGAATAAGAAAACTACTTACAATAAATACAGGTGTCCCCCAAGTCACCATAGAGAAAATGGGAAATTGCAGCTAAATGTACCTCAAAATATTCATTACAAAATTTTACAGAATTTTTCCTTTGTATGGAGACTTTTGGGACACCCTGTACTTTGATAATATCATCAATAATAACATAACTACTACATTAACCCCCCCAGAAATATATTAGTCTACTGATAATGGGCATTAAATAAATTATGAACTTCTTCTTCTCTTTGATTTATTCAATTTAATTTGTTTGTACATATTAGGAGAAAAGCATTTTCTAAATGCATGGTCCAATATGGTAGCCACCAGAGACATACGGCTGATTACATTTCAACTAAAATTAAATAAAATTAAAAACTCAGTTCCTCAGTTGCACTAGCCACATTCCACATGCTCAACAGCCACACATAGCCATTGGCTACCAAACTGAACAGCAAAAATTATGAACATTTCTGTCATCACAGTTAAGGTCTACTGGGCAGCATTAACTATCACTTCTCTGACAATTATCTTTTAACATAAAACTGTTCATATAATGTGTATGTTCTTTTGTTATTTTTGTTCATAAAAGGAAATAATTAAAATTTATAATGATATTTTAAAAGTAAACATCAATTTAGAGTAGATAGGATTATTGCATTTGTGCAATGTGGAGAGCTGTGTAACATTTCCATTTTAACTTCAAAATAATAACAATTGGGAAATAACCCTGATAAAAATTTTACTGTATTCATTTTAAAATGCCTTTGAATAATTCAAATTCTGGACAATTATTGCTCTTTTCATCATAAGTTCTTTCCCTTAAACTTCACAGATAATGAGAAAATGCTGAACATGTTTTGATTTTTAAGTAAACTAAACTAGCAATCTAATATCTTTCTACTCTTAATTTTCTCCCACTTCTCCCAGTATTCCCCATTAGGTCCTTTAATATTATTGTATTTACCTTAAATCTATGACAATTTTTAACATAATAGTTTAATAATGACAGTGGTTTTTAAATTAGTAAAAAGTGCCCTCCATCCCACTCTTTCATACAATGAATTCTCATATAATAAGTCAAAGACTTCCCTTTCTATAACATAGGCCTCTTCTTGAGTATTACACCATAGGAAAATAAACCAAATGGACAAATAAAGGAATTGACATTTTTGTAAGACTGAAATACAGAAGAGACAAGGAAGTATAAAAGGATACAGGGAGCAGCTCAAACCTCCAGTTAACTCTATGAAAGTCCAAGATTCTGTTAAGAGACTACTACATAAAAACAAATGCACCACTAAGCAGGCAAATAAAAACTATGAATAGGCAGAATGGAAAAATAACCCTGAATATGGAAGTATTAATTGTGGAATAGCCAAAAAAAAATGTGGCAAAAACATCTAGGAGATGAAATGATAGACTAAAAAGTTTCATATGAAGAATGAATAAGATCTAAAACAAAAATTTAGAATAGACTTTGCTGAGTCCATTTTTGGTATATAAAAAATGTTGGCCTGTTCCTAAGAGTAAACATCTTCACTGGTTTTAGAAAAGTGTCCTTCTTCATGATAGCTTAGTGACATCACATCTCCATTGTTACACAGTGACTGAAGTGAGGCAATGTAAGAATGGAAATGAAAATATATTTATAGTCTTAATTTCCTAAAGAATAACATTTAATCCAGATGTCCCAATCACATGAGCTGTTATCTGGTAAATAAATTAAGTATTGAGAAGGACAGATGATCTTCAAAGGGTACTGAGGTCATCTGACATCTTAGCCCAACCCCGGCATTAGAATGGTTTAAAAGATTATACAACATTGTCAAATACTTATATTATTTCCAGGGAAGAAAATATATCCTGGAAAACCAGAGTAAGCATTCAGACTCAGTACTATTTTAGATCTTACAGGGAAAACTTACCTATACATAAAGTAATAAATATGACACAAAAAACTTAATAGATTTCAGTTGTTATTACAGTAACCAAGAAAAAAAAATTGGCTGTGCAGTATGTATAGTATGTGGAATGGCTAATACCTGCTGGTAAATGTAACTCATGGCAATAGCTAGTAGTTTAGGCAATGTACATCCTATAGCTGTCTAAAGTAAATTATGTTCAAATGGGTAATGTTGAAAATAATACTCAACCCATGGGGAAAACACAATGGAAAAACAGTAGAAAACTCGCCATTTTCTGAAATGCTGAATAGACAGTTTCATCTTTTTTATTATTATTATTGATATGCTTCTCTGCGAGCAGTATGAAAACTATTTTGGACGGAGTTTGATATAACAGACTTGATAATTTTAAATGGGTCTAGTAATAGAATATAAGAATTAAAAAATCACTTTGAAGTTTGTTAACATGTATGAAAATATTTGCAGAGCGAGTGGAAAAAATACTTGAATGAATTGTCAGGGTCAAAAGAATACACTGACTCTCCACCAAACTAGAAATCCTTGGGGAATCCAGGCATTCCCTAACAATACTTGAATGTTTCACCTCACTCTCCTTCAGGAGGGAATTGGAAAGGACAAGGAGCCTGTCATTAGGAGATTTCAAGGGTCTGCCATCACAAATCAGTTTTCAGAATCTAGACACATTTTTAAAAATATTTCTTAAAATTTCCCATTTATTAAAATAACTTGCTCTATACAGTTATTTTGGCTGACAGCAAAAGAATGTAAAACCACTTATTCAATAATGGCAGATTGTAAAACATTTTAAGTATAGATAACGCCTGTTTAATGATGTCAGCCATTATATTATTATATAATAATTAATGCTTCTTTATACCAACTGTAGACTGCCTAAGAAGAGTGCCTTTTCCATTCCTCTTCTCTTGTTCAGCTTCTAGCATGGTGTATACATGTAGGAGTTGATTAATAAACATGTGTTTTAATGAGTAATTAATTTCCTATCTTAATTTCTTGCTTGGCTTCTATGAAACCAGCAGTGGGATGGGGACGAATATGTTTCTTTTCACGAGCAGGACTTGCTGCAATGAGCCTTCTTAAATTATATTCTTACATCAGAAATAAGAAACTTTAACAACTGGACATGGCATTATGGGCAAAATAAACAGATCTTAGTATTAGTTCCCATCCAAATATTAAGCAGTTCAAAATTCATTAGTTTCCAAACTTTCTCCATGGATTGTTGCCTCCTTAAGTAGATACGATGATGATGATGATGATGATGATTACAGTGATACAGCAGAATACAACTGTCTCTTAAATTCACAAAATATGTTCACTTGTGTCTCATTCAATTATTATGATGACATGGCCAAGATGACTTGAGAAGAAAGTAACTATTAAGATCCAATGGAGGTACAAATACAGTCATGCGTCCCTTAAGGACGGGGATATATTATGAGAAATGTATTGTTAGGTGATTTTGTCATTGTGCCAACACTGTAGAGCGTACTTATACAAACCTAGATGGTATAGCTACTACACGCCTAGGCTATATAATATATATAGCCTATTGCTTCCAGGCTACAAACCTGTACACCATGTTACTAAGTTGAATGATGTAGATAATTGTAATATAATGGTAAGTGTGTCTCTAAACATTATCTAAACCTAAAAAAAGCACAATAGAAATGCAGGATAAAAGATAAAAAGAAAATTGGTACACCTTTGTAGGGCACATACCGTGAATGGAGCTTGCAGGACTGGAAATTGCTCTGTGTGAGTCAGTGGGTGAGTAATGAGTGAATGCGATGGCCTAGGACATTACTGTACACTACCATAGACTTTATAAACAATTTACACTTAGGCTACACTAGGTTTATGGAAAAAAAAGTAATTGCCCTACTATTAATACTTTACAACAGCTATGGCATCCCTAGGCAACAGGAATTTTTTAGCTCCATTACAATCTTATGAGACTGCTGTTGTATACAATACAGGCCATATTTAACTGAAATGTCATTATGCTGTAATACTTATTTTATTCATCACTTTGCATTTTTTAGCACAATGAATACTCAATAAATATGTGGAATTAAATGAAGAATGAATGACTAAATGGTCAAATCGGGTCTTCTAATGCCAAAATCTATGTTAATTCCTCTATATTATAGAGGTTTAGTAAATTTCTAATTAGTCCCATGTACCTTAAAGGCTTAACAATATATTGTAAAAAGCAAATTATTGTAAATTTAAAAAAATAAATGCAGGTAACCCCGTTAAAATAAAGATGGAGCTTCTTTAAAAAATCATCTTCTGTGAAATACTATAATTGTTATCTGAATGTAATCTATTGTTTCATGATATATTTAATAAGATAATAATAAAACAATTATGTTAGCAAATTAAATGATTTTAATGAAGATCTAAGAATCAAATTTACTTTTCATAATTTTAATAAGCTTCATGATTTATCAATTATAATAAAATATGTCAAATTTACATATTTTTATTAGATGGGATGCAAATCTTTAACACAATTAGATAAGCAGTATATTAAGATGATCTCAAACAAATTTTAGTTTTCCTACCAATTTGACTTGATAAACTTCAAAAGTCAAACAGGTATTTAAAACGGTATTCTCTGCATTTTGGTCCAAATAATTAATCTCAGGTTTCTCTTAAACTGGTCACCTAATGTGTAGATGCCAAACTAAAATGCTCCATCCAATTAAAACAATTCAAAGCAACCACACCAATTATGTATAATAGAAATATATAATTAAAAGTTTGAGTTAGTCATACCAATTTCAGTGATGCTAATCTGGTAAATGTGACAAACACCTCTGGTTCCAGTGGGGATGTAGGTTGATTAGAATACATTTTCATGCTGTCATTAACTCAGACAATGCAGAAACAACTGAATCACCCATTGTATTTAGAATCATATACTTGCCAATTAAATTTTTAATTGACTTTCTTATGAAGACTACACTAGTCCTGGCTTTAAATACAAAACCTCTATGAAATAGAATTATTTCCCATTTATTTTTTAATCCTATTCATGGCTTCTGGAATTTTGACTGAATTTATGTTTGTACAATCAATGAACTTAAAGTACAATGGTAGAGATTTAGAATTTTAAAACTGAAATGAGTATTTTCTTGCTTAACAGATAAGAAGATCAAAGGCCAAATTATATAACACAATATAACCTTAGTTGAGCAGCCTCTGTTAACTTTGAAAACAACTTCAAAAGGAATGTTATTAATAACAACCAAACTACTGAAAAAGCACACTTCAGATAACAGACCAGACCAAATCTGCATATTCCTTAACTAAGTGTAGTATGCCAAACTTGTCTAATTTTTTTTTTCTTTTCACGTGAATTTTAGATGAGAAACTAGAATTCTAACTTTCATGCTAACAGATTCCTGTATTGAAAGGCAAGGAAAAAATAATCAAAAACAGGCAGGGTAACCAATACCTCCCTCCCCAGAAAGGGTATCTGAAGCCACATATATCAGAATTTGCCAGTTAAAAACATTAACAAATTTAATTTTCACCTGCCTCAAATACAGATGGAGTTCACATATAACCTTATTTTCATTTTATATATTAAAAAGCTGTGGCCCAGAGGGGTTAAGCTACTAATACATATGTGCCATTAGCTACCAGACGTACTTTCTAAGAAAAATTTCTATGCTTCTTTCTAGACCAGTAATGTCCAATAGAACCTTGTGTAATTATGGAATGATGGAAATATTTTACAAGACCTAGGAATAAATTATGATCCTAACCAAGACAAACCCTATCCATGTAACTGTTTGCATCTAGAACTATGTTCTAGGAAATATACCACAGGCCATGTAAAGATCTGAATGAGAAGCAATCATTCCAATAAGAATTCCTGTATGTGAGGACTTCTGTGCAGCTTTGGTAAAATAAAAGAAGTCTCATGACCTAGCCCAGGTTAGTCTTCCACACAAAGGCAGACAAATGTAATGTGAAATAGCTCTCAAAAAATAATATACACTGCAGAGTCATTCAGACATATTAGAAAATAGTAAAGAAGAGGAAAGAATTTCTTATAAGTAGCACAAGTACACTTTCCAATTCTTACAAGCAACTCCTTAGGACAATTACTTAAGCAAACTTTATTTGTGGAAGACCTTGGCATTTGATTACCGACAAATGATGGAAGGGATTGGAGAGGAGAAATGAAAAATTGTCTTGTATCTCTGATAAAATCAAAATTGGCTTCAGCACTCAAAATATGCAGGGTTTGGTTGTCTTCGTTTAGATAAAATTAAAAAGGAACTTGTAGATCTTATTTTGGAATAGATTTTTCACATGGCTAAAACAGTAAGTAGGATAATCTTGTGCTATAAAATCAGGAATGTTTATTTAGTTTGCCAATTGTTATGCATAACTAAAAGCACATCTTGGAAAGAAATTGAGAAAAGCTGATCCATTTTAGGCACTGGTTACAGAAATTATGGAGAATGGGTTATGATTCTCCCATGGAAGGAACACATAGCTAAGCCTGGAGATTCAGAGCCTCAGCTTGGCTCCATCACAAACTACTCTGTAATGTGACACTGAGAAGGTCATTTCACATTGTAAGCCTCAGTTTCCCCATCTTTAAAATGGAGATAATGAAACCTTCATAGGATTCTTGTAAGAATTAGTAAGAATCATATAGACTGTATACCATGCAACTAATATATAATAGACACCCCAGTTACTTCCCTACTTCCATCTACTCATTCTCTATGAGAAAATAGGAAAAAAAATGCTTAAATGAAACCAAACTTTATCTTAGCATATTTAACAATTTTCTTATTCTATACTTCTATCTGGCAAAAGGAAATTGTGTACTGAGTAACAGCAAGAATTTGAATACCAATTGATTTCCAAAATGGTGCAGTATAATTAGGAAATTCATGAGTCAAATTCCTGTTTATGCCTGTACTGTAAAGGCTAATCATTTGTTTATGTTTTCTATAAGAAGGACTTGATTAAAGCCTCTAGCAGCAATAATTAACCCTGTGCTTGAAGGATGCAGGCTCAGCTAGTACTGTGGTGTGCTAAAACCCATATTTAATGCATAGGGATGCATGTAAATTAACAGATGAGTGTCATTTACACTAACATTACAAATGCAGGTTTCTTTTTTTGGGAAATATCTCAGTGTTCTCTGCTAACCATGACATATTATAAACATAGTCCAATATAAACAGCATTCTAACGTCTATGTACAACGTCTAGTCCAGGCTATGATCTAGATGAGGGGTTGGCAAACACTTCTACAAAGAGACAGATAATAAATATTTTAGGGTTTGCAAACTACATGGTATCTGTTGTAATAATTCAGCTTGGTCACTGTAATAGTAAAACAGTCACAAATAATACATAAACAAATATGTAAGGCTTGTTCCAATAAGACTTTATTTAAAAAAATAGGTCATGGGCCAGATGTGGCCTAAAGACCATAGTTTGCCTAACACTAAGCCATACTCCACTGACTCCTGACCTAGATCCTACTTCTTAGGTAATACAATGTACAGTATTATCTTTAGAAAAATCAATATTTATAGATTACATAAGGGCAGTGGAGTATAAACTTGATGTGAAAACTTGACAAATTCCTGAACCTCTCCAAGTTACTCTGCCTCACACATAAATTAGAGAAACCATGACAGATTGAATTTACCACATGACTGTTGCAAAAATCAAGTGACTCAAGGATTTAAAAGTGTTCTGGAAAAAAAAGATATGCATTTACTTGTGGAGTAGATTATTATTTATGCTATTATTGTTACTATTAATTAATGTTCTTTTCAGCTCTATGTTTTAAGGCCCCTAGAAGTCACATCTACTCTGGGATAACCTCAGAGGATGCAAACTACATAAAACTCACTCAGAGCTGACCTAGTAGTGCTAGAATTTGAGAAAGACCTGGTAGAGACTTAGGATCCTATGGGGCCACCATCTTAAGGCAGCACTTTCTAAAGTCAACCCCAAGGTACACGAGTCATGAAAGATGTTTGTCAAGAAGTCCTTGACTAATAAGTTTGGAAGTGCTGCATATGACCCTATAAACATGAGTTTAGTTACACTATGAGCATTAGTACTAAAGAGATATTTGTCAAGGAGTTCTTGACAAATAAATTTGGAACACTTATACCTATTTTTCAGAGGCTTACAGTGCACAATTACCAACTGAAGATGCTGAGATGCCCTGCAATAAATAAACTGTATACCTTGTCCACCCAGTATATCCCAAATCTATTTCTGTAAAGATTATTTATTTTGTGAGTGAATCTATTAACATAGTTAATTAACACAGTTTCCAGAAAACACATTGGGAAAACTGTCATACAGATTATTTTGGACTTACATTCCTTCATCCTTGGTGTGAGGAAATTACCCTGCTAAACTCGCATTTAACAGTATGAGAGCAGAAACATTCATTTAGGTATTTACTTACATTTTCTTTGTGTGTCATTATATTGGAATTTTTATTTATAAACAATCATATGGAAACCAGCCAAATCTGTAAAATGATTTAAGCATTATGAAAATTACACTCACCTCAATATACTTTGAAATGGGAGATGCAAAATATATTCCAAACATCAAGTATCTCTGATTTGAACTTTGAAAAATAACAAGAAGCACATTAACTGGAGATACTATCAAAACATAGAGACTTAAGTAACTTTGTGCTGAAGGCACTGAAAGCCATTAAACTCAAATAATTCTTGCTTTTGCTGAATGTTGCTTAAACTGTCTTGCAGGAAAGAAGGTTGAAAAGAATTGCATAGTTCATCACTTTCCTATATACATGGCTTCCTACTTATTGGTTTTCTTCTGGTGGCTTTTTTATATACTATTTAATCGAAAAAGGCAGTCCTGTTCTTCCGGAAAACCCTTACTCGGCAGTGATTATCTGAGTTATGATTTCCCAAAACTCCCAATGTTTCCTTCATTTGCAACCAGAAATTTCTTGTACAACAAAGACACATTTTTGTCTAGCCATGAATTTTGATACAGAAATTGAATCTGATTTTTGGAACTAAATATATAAATTAACCCAAATCAACTTATATCTAAAAAAACATAAACAAGCTACCCTTTTTCTAGCATCTAGCAGTCTAGCATACTCCCTGACATGTACTAGGCATTCAATAAATGTTTGGTGAATGAATCAATGAAGGAATGAATCAAACACGCTTGTCAGCTACTTTGGTTCAAATATACAAATACTATTATTTCTAAATAATTTATATTGGATACTTTAAAAATATATTCTTAAATCAAATATCCAATAATTCAAAAGAACTGAAGCAAAATGATGATCTGTCATTACTCATTTCAATATCATAACCACTCTTTGCCCATGCACAGTAATGGAGAACTAGGATACTTTATGTTAGACAAGATAATATGCCCAACTGTTATACACAGGCACTAAATAAAATAAACTTTTTATTAAAGTGCTTAGATTACATTCTGTCCAGTGGATATGCTTCTTGTCATCTTAGTACTTAAAACATTAAAAATCATCAACACAAATTCAACATCATATAATTCCCTTGCAGAGCAACAGAACAATCCTCTGTCAAATGCTTAGGCAAAAGTACATATCCAAATAAAACCAATGATATAAAAACTATAAAGGTCTTCCCCCATTTCTAGTAAAATATACATGTATAATATCTACTTAATAGTACACTTGCAAAAAATTTTTCATATTAGTGAAAACGGAAATGCTTGGTTTTTTAATCATGTTAAGTATCAATTTGACAAGTTTGTACAAACTACAAAACATTGGTTTCATTTATTCAGACAGATAACACAGCTCCTTCCATATTCCTTTGCCATTTATGAAACATTCACTAATCTCAAAATAAGTTAAAAATCATTTCAATGTAATTCCAGCAAACTATTCATTTTATTTTAAAATACATTAACATCTCAAAATATACTTCCCAGGGCATGCTTATAATGTATAGGGTAAAGACACCACATTTTCCTTCAATGAAAAATAAAAGTCATTTATCTTGAAATATATTTTAAAAGATTTCTTGAAGTGATTTTTGTTCTCTTTACTACAAATATATACACCTCTTAACATTTAATATTGTCAACTTCTGTATCACCGTATGACTATTATATACTATTAAAAATTAATAAACTGTTCATGGCAATTTAAAGAGATCCAAAATTTCACAAATCTAAACCAAACATTATTTCTAAGTATTTATATGCACTAATTATTGATAATTCCTAAATACCCTTTATAAGTAAAGCAGCCACATAAAAATTAAACAATAAAAAGCATACTTCAACCAAACTGTGCAAGGAACACAATTACAATTGAAGGTGTTTAAAAATGTAAGTGCTCTTTTTAAAATTGCTGTAATAAAGCCCAATAGGTGTTTTACAATTCTGTGCACTATTTTAAATACAGTATCAGGAAATAAAATAATAACAATCAAAATTACAAATATTGATGGGCAGGCTAATATTTGCCAAATATATTTGCACCTTTGAGGTTCAGTGGTTGTTCTGCATTTATTGGAATTCATCTCACTGCTTTAGAACTCACCACCATCAAGAATTCTGATAATTTAGGGAGCACTTGATACATACTGCCCCATTTAATTTTAAGAGTAGGCTTCTAAGGAAATAGTAAGAATTAACAACTCTTTTGTGACCTCAGAATAGTCACATGATAAACTCTCTCTTTCAGGCAATTGCTAATTGAACCCAGTTACTTTTTGTCTGTCCTTCATAGTCAAGATACCAAACTGTATCATAGATTATTTGAAGCTCTATTTTTATAAGAAGTAGTAGGTAATTTACAAGTAGGGATAATGAAAAAGATACACTTTCCCCTGGAGAGTTACCAGAACACTGTGAGTTTCCTGAATAGGTATTCCTATGAATTCAATATGACTTAGCCACCAATTTTAGATCTGCTGTTGGAGTACACCTAAAAAACTTACTACAGAAGCTGACAATAAGGGAACAGAGAAAAACTGCTAGTCTGTTCTATAGACCCAATGAAATAAATACAATTAATTAGTTCAGCATTTATTAATAAGTAGATTTGTCCCTAGGACTATCCTATTAGGAACTTAGTGAAAGAAACCTGAAAACACTTGACTATTGTCACTATCTTATCCAATTTATATAAATTATATAAATTTAATATATATTTTCATCTCCAAAACAACACTTGGTGCTCAAAAGGGAAAAAAAATCACTACATTCAAGCACACAATACAGAGTTGAAATAGGGATTTAATTAAACAAACAGGATGAAAGTGTGTTAGGTTTTAAATGTGTCTAATTTAGTCACTTACCTTTCATATCAATTCTGATGTTTCCGAGAGTCAGAAAATGACATCAAGATATAGACTGGGCTGAACGGTTTACGCATACTCATACTGAAATACACCCTTTAAAATTATTATTAATATACTTAAAATCAAACTGAGGAATATAAGAGATAGAAAAGGCCACAGTCCCAATATGATAAGCCCTCTTTGTCTCTAGAATGAAAACGTCATTCAAACTCTCCTCCTTCCTGGTGCAGTTCAGACATCCTGCAATGTTTTCCCATGGTAATACACTTCTGAGCATGATACACAGTGTGATTTCATTCCTACTCAGACCTTCATTCTCCTAAGAGCTTCTCATTGTTTCTGCAAGGAAAGAATCCTCTGACATCAAGGGTAAATTGGAAGGTCAAAATAAAACTTTCCCAGAGAGCATTTACTCACGCAGCCAGAACTTGCTATACACTAACGTTTGCTAACCTTGGCATTTCACAGGTCAGATATTCCCACAGATGAGTGATTCCAGAGCCACCAACAGGCTTTCCTTGATATCATGTATGTATATCTCACTATTTTTCTTCAAAATGTATATGTCCAAGGGAGATTTGGGGGAAAATTATGATTTGATTGGGGTTTGCACCATCCTCTGGGTATCATGCTAATTTAAATAAATGTGAAAAGAGAGGAGATTAATTAAACAAGAATGTGCACGCAAGTGCTAGTTACTTGCTAAGCAGAACAATACTATTGAAATAATCTCCTAGCCTGATTTTTAGAGCAACACATAAACGTTTCCAAGGCTTTTCCTCTTATTTCTTTTCCCCAAAGTGGTGGGGAAAAGTGGCTACATATCTTCTTTATTTCTGCACCCTACAAATCTTTTAAAGCATGTGTCAGGATAGTACCTTCATAAATACTTCAAATAAGAAAGCTATGCAGAAGGGCTTTGAAATAGCAACAAAAAATTAAAAGATAAAAATGTATGTCAAAATATATATCTTGTTCTTATCAGTTTTTCAGAATATACATTTGGCAATTCAAGCTGGCTTTCACTGGAGAAATGCATTAACCCAGTAAATATGAGTGAACTTTATGAGTTTCTTCTTTTAAAGAGTACAAGAAAGCAAAGTTTGAAAAGCAAATACTAACAATTAATTGAAGACCACATGGTATGTGTGTGTGTTTGTGTGTGTGTAGCATGGTTTTTCTACTTTGCTATTATTAACATTTTGGATTGGATAACTCTTTCTTGTAGGGGACTGTTCTGTGCATTTTAGGATATTAAGTAGCAGCCCTGGCATGTATCCACTAAATGCTAGTGGCATCCCACCCCCAACTCACCCCCAATTTTAAGCTGAAAGGCAATAATTTTGTTAATATTTTGGTAACAATAAGCACTCAGATCAAATGTGTGCTTGTTGTGTGCTAGAGTCTGTGCTAACGACTCTAAAGAGAATATCTTATTTAATAACCACAGATACAATAACTTTAGTTCTAATTATTATTTCCATTTTACAGAGGATAAAATAGAGTCTCAGAGATATTAAATAACCTGAGAGATATTAAATAACCTAGGTGGTTAGTGAAATTATATAATGGCTATTTGGAAAGCTAACATAACAAATATTTTTTTTCACAGATATATGGCATAAACCTGAAATTTAATCAGGGCCCTAGTGCTGACCTCAGTCAAAAAATGTGAGGTCCTATGTGTCAGTAGCAATACACTGGGAATTAATTTATTAGATTTTATTATATTGCTCAATGACAGCAGTTTGAGACAAGGCATGGAAAAGGATAGGTTCAAAGCTCAGGCTATTCCTGGGAGATGTGCCTTGGGGACAACATGAGGGTGAAAGGGTGATGGGATAAAAGGAGACGGCTGACTGAAGGCAACCACTGCCAGCAGTAGTGAGCTTAACGGTGACAGAAGAAACTTGTACCTCAAATGAAGATGGGACAGTAATAAATTACATTTTGCTTAGCTCCTGATTTGTTTATAGGAATAGTTCTCAAAGGGGGGTAAGTACCACCTAAGGCACAAATCTTGTAAATTTGTGATTGCCTATGCATGTACGGATTCCACAAGGACGGGTGTCTGTGCTGACATTTAGAGGATAGGAGTCAGGAGTGCTAGATGTCCTATAAGGCAAAGGACAGTACAGTGTACTCCACGTAGCTTTCAAATGTCCCACCAGATGCCCATCTAGATGAATACTTGTTTATAATTATCTAAGCCTAGAACCTAACTTTAAGTAAATGAACACCAAGTATTTTTTGCAACTTTCATACAGTCCACTGAATTTTTTTTTTTTTTTCAGAACGTAACCACTATGTAAACCTGGAGAAGTTTAAAACATATTTGGTTTGGAAATTTACCAAGAGTTGTTCACTCTTTCAAAAAAATATGTCATCAATTGTTAATATCTCTCATATTATGAGTCACCAATGTAACACACCTCCACTAGTGTGCAAATGTAGCTTCATATTCATGATGCTTCTACATTTAGGTACAAGCAGCTGACAACCTTTTTATGCCTTCTAATACCCACATGCCTGAACACTCATATATTGAGATCCATAGAATTTTACAAAAAAAAAATCTTTCCTCATATTTCTCCTTTATATTGCCAATATGGAATTATATTAATTTTTAAAATCACATATATTATATAATCTATGCTATTTATCTTATCTAACTGGATTATCTTACCTATGAATTTCATTTTCAGCATAGTAAAATGAGAGATTTATAAACATATTTTATAAAAAGAATGTATTGAATCTGAGTCCCTGGTAATTATTCTATCTTTTCTCACACATACAAACACAACTACAAAATTATAAACTTGGTAAATACCCATTGTTTATAACATTGGACTAGATAATTTAGAGAAAAGAAAATTCACTAATGTGAAATTCCTTAATATCAGCTGTTTTAGTAATTAGAACACAGAATGAAGAATGCTTTTGCTTTTACCTGTCATGCCCAACTCTTCCACCAAGTTTTTACTAAGAACCTGCTACATGCTAGGCACAGTTGTAGGTACAGATACAGAGGTAAACAAGTCAGACATGATGTATCATATTTTTTTAAGTGGAAGGTGGAAAATATGCTAAAAATAAACTAGAAAAGCAAAGTGCGTCGGATGAGTACACAGAAGCATGTTCCAATCTAACTGCTGTGAGATAGTAGATCAGCATCAGGTCAGGCCAGGCCATCCAATTTGACCCCAAATCACTTCTTCAATGTAGCTCCTGTTTTTTCTACTCTGAAACATATTCCACTTTTCCTCATCTATGCCATATCCCAGTGAGCTTCAACTCCACCCTCCCATTTTACATACTCTGCCATTTTAATTATTAGTAGAGGGAAAGTTTTTACCCACCATCCAGAGAGTATGCTGCCAGAAGAAGGGAACCATGTCTTATGCTTCTTTGTGTCTCACATGTGCCTAGTATAGTGTTTTACACATGAGGTGATCCAAAATGGTCGATGTATACAGAGGAGAAAATATAATACTAAGATGAACAGTGTGACCCTGGCAAGAACAGGGCAGACATATGGGAGATTTAAGAAGTAGACTCTGACTTTCCCTTAATAATTCATTTCTACTTACTGATGGAATGTAGAATAAGGTAAGTAAAGACCCATTATGAACACCAGATCCATTGAACAGAGTTCAAATCCTGATTCAGCCTTTTATTACTATAACCTTAGGTGAATTCCTCAATGTCTCCGAGTCTTAGTTTCCTAACACAGAACAATGAAAACCTTATGAGGTGTTACAATATAATGTTTCAGAAGCACTTAGTAAATTGTCTGGAATACAATAGTTGGTCAACAAGTATATCTCATTCCTAGTTCACTGATTTATGAGTTGTGCTTTCATAACTGGCATTTTGGATTCTCTAAAAATTTAAATTGAAAAAAAAAGTTGCCACAAGACAAGTGAGTCTTATGTCTATATTTGAGGAATTTGAGTCATACCAATGGTCACTACGTGGTACACTATATATAGGTCAAAAATAAAATTTTTCAAAAAAACAAAATATAGAGGTTAATTGAGTTAAAAAAAATAACTTTTAATGACTGGATCAATACCTTCTAAACATTGCAGGTAAGAACTCCTTGTCCCACACTCCTCTACATAGATGCACACAAAAGCACACTCTTTTTTAAACAGTACCCAGAGACCTAACATATTCACTTTAACGAAGTTAATCATTTGTTCCTCTGCCTGACTAGAAATGATATATGCCATATATAGAAATTATATACCATCAAATCTTACTCCCTATTCTCATTATATCATGTTTATCTCAGGATATGTTTTGTTTTTCCAGATGAAAGTAAAAAAACACAGCATAACACTACTGCTCAATTACAACTTTAATATAATTATTTTAAAGCTACTCAGTCAATTCTTTTGAAGGGATAGCATTATGCAGACTGCCTTATTGAGACTTCAATTCCCAAGCTGCCTACATATTGCTGTCAACACTCAGTTAGGTGCAGAGTGTACCTCAATGATGCAAATGCTTCCTATACAGAGTCTGACCCAGGCAGGGCTGGTTCAGCAGCTTATAGAGTAGAACAGGGACATGCAGGAACTAGAGCACATACAGACTCACTTGAGCAGAGTAAGTAATTGAGCAGTGCTGGGAAAGAAACCTGAATGGGTGGGTCAGTGATTCAGGGAGTATACTAGTACACAGTGGGCAGAGTTCTAGGGGAGCAGAGAAGCAGGCAGGGAAGCAGGAGGGATGACCTTGGGCAAAATAGATTTGGTCATTAATGCCTAGGAGGCAAGGCTTAATTTCAGTTCTTCATAAATTGGGACTCAAAGCTCAGATGGAGTTTCTGTAAATTGGACACTCATTAGGAGCTTCTCCACAAAGAAAGGTCCTTAGTTACTAAAACCAGGATTCACTGTCAGAACAAGAATAGCAAAATAAGAGACGTGATGGTGCCACCTGACTGGGTCAGGATGCCAGATGGTCCCAGAACCTAGAGGGGTTGGTGGGCAGCACTTTAAGATGGGAGATAAACAGGCTTAGCCATGAAGACTGATTCAACTGGCACTTACATGTGGGGTGCAGCAGGTGAAGAAAGTCAGCTGGGAAGGTGAACAAAGGGAAAGAACCAGGTACAAGGGTGCATTGCTTTCATTTCTATTCATATTCTCTCTCTCTCCTTCTCCCTGCTCCCCCCACATGCGCACACACATGCATACACACTGACATAATGGCCTGGTTAGGGAAGCAGCATTCTAAACCGCAGATGACCTGGGTCACTACTCATACGATAAAATATATAAAGTGAAGGCCGCAAATAATTATATACCAGAGATGATGTGAACAGGATGAAAATCATAGTTCACAAAACTGTTAGTAAATACAAAACAGGAGAGGCAAGGCTGACCCCAGCAGTGTACAGCTACAGCTCTTCAGTGGAGTTCAAAGAGTAATTATAGAGCAGTGAATTAAATTCTATAAGTGGTGGTTACACGATATTTAATGTGATAATCTATTTAGCCATCATGTTCAAGAGGAAAATTTTAAAGTAGGCTTTAAAAAAAAGTGACATTGCAAATATGCCAGTTTAAAAGTGAATTTTACTAATAAGCCATGTATGAAAGCTTCTCAAATGTTCCCTTAAGCTATGTCAGAGGATCATAAATAAATATAATTGTCAGTGGTAGAACAGTGCTATTTTTACATCTGAGGAAATAGCACAGAGAAGTTAAGCAACTGGTTTATAGCCAAACAGCTAAATAATGGCCAAGTTAAGATTTGAAAGAAATTCCATTGGATGGATGTGATGGAGCTGCCTTTTATACCCCCCAAGAACATCTTTCATAGAAAATATAACACTTTACCCTCATCCAGCACTTAGCACAGAATCTGGCAAATGGAAAATGTTTGGTAATTATTTAAGGGACAAATCACTAAATTAATAAATGAATAAATTCTGTAGCCTCTCCAACCAGTTCTGTAGCCGCAGATTGTGGAGTAAGGCCAAAGTTTTCCCAGAGACCTGCCAGGCAGAGTCTGGTGAGCAAAAATGAAACATTTGTGGGAAAACAACATTGGATAACCACTTTCTGCCTCTACCCTAGAAACTCAGATCCTTTTCAGGTATCCAAAAGAAAATGTCTAGTTAGTTCTTACAGTAGGGAAGCAAGACTGATACAATTGTCACCCTTATCCAATCCGAAGTTTTACCTTCCGTAGTTTCAGTTACCCATGGTACTAGTACAATAAGATATTTTGAGAGAGAAAGAGAGACTACGTTCATATAAATTTTAGTACAGCATATTATAATTGTTCTATTTTATTATTAGTTATTGTTCCTAATCTCTTACTGTATCTATTTTATAAATTAAACTTTATCATAAATATGCATGTATAGGAAAAAACACATATATACAGTTCAGTATTATCTGTAATTTCAGGCATCCACTGAGGGGGTCTTGAAAGGTATCCCCCAAGGGTAAGGGAGGACTACTATATACACTACTAATAACTTATTTATTAAGGTGATGGGCTTACAACAAATAAGATTTTAAAAGTAAGATTTAACATTTACAGAGCTCAATCAGTGTTCCTCCATTTACTATTCTAAATGCTTTACATATGGTAACTCATCTCACCCTTACACAAATTCTATGATCAGGTACTATCATAAGCCTATGTTTAGCAGGCAGGAAACTCAGGGACAGAAAGATCAGGTCTCTTCCCCAAAATCAAGTAGCAGAGGCAGTCTGAATCTAGAGTCTACACTTCTACTACACACCATACTATTCCTTAACATGAAAGGATAAGGAGGACATGAAAGATGCAACTGGGAGTATGTGGGGTTCAAATAAGTTAGCTAAAATGTTATCTACGCTTGGAATATCACAGCAGTTATTGCCACAGCTTCTTTGCACAATACTCCTCTCTAAAGATCTGTGCCCTTAAGCACGATCAAAACCCCTACTGCATGATCAAAAATAAGAACTCAGTAGGAGAATTTGTTGGTCAGGATGGTGCATGCAGACATCAAGATAAGCCTGGTTTCAAACTTTTGGCTCTGGTACTTATTTGTTATGTGTCCTTGAGCAAACTATTTAATCTGTCTTAGCTTCACTTTTAGGATGTAAAAGAGGAATTATAATTATGCCTTCCTTAAAGTTATGATGAGGTTATAAAGGTTTCATCCAGGGGTGATTTATGCACCACCAGGCATTCTGGGTTACCATAACCAGGAGGGTATGTTACCAGCATTTACTGGGCCAAGGATGTTGCTAAACATCCTGCAATGCACAGAATAGCCCCTACAACAAAAAAATGACCCAGTGTATAATGTTAATAAAGCAATTAAGTTGAGAAACCCTGGGAAAAAGTACATTTGCAATATGCCTGGCATATTCAGGCTGAAGATTTAAATACTAAAGACTAAGGATTCATATTCCTTCTTTAACACAGGAGAGAAAAAATAATTTCAAATTACATAAGTGTTTGAGTTCTTTTGCGAATTATCTTTCCTGGTTCTTCCCCACATTAAATGAAACTAAATTTTAAATGACATTTAAAACAATTGATAACTTAAGCTTTCATTCCAGTCCTAAAGTCTTGGTGACTTACAGCTGATTTATAAAATCCTCTGGGAACAGTAGAGAACATTTTACAAATGAAAAAGACAGGAGCTTATTTGAAGATTAGATTTTGTGGTGGAACCCTTCCACCTCTCTCTCCCTGCTTAGGAAGTAATTTGTGACATGTCTTTAAGAAAACACTAGAGTGAGACCCCTTCTCTACTAAAAATAGAAAAAAAAAATTAGCCAGGCGTGGTGGCGCACACCTGTAATCTCAGCTACCAGGGAGGCTGAGGGAGGAGGACTGCTTGAGCCCAGGAGTTGGAGGTTGCAGTGAGCTATGATGACACCACTGCACTCGAGCCTGGGCGACAGAGCGAGACCATGTCTCAAAAAAATTTAAAAAAAAATTTTTTAATTAAAAAAAAAGAAAGAAAGCACTAGAGATCAGAATCCTCTATTTACTTGTCTTGCTCTTTTGTCCTGAGTGTCTTTCTGGGCCAAAGTTTTTATTTTGTTTGCTTTGTTTTGTGTTTTTCTGAAAGGATCTGTCTGGCAAATTGGACAGTTTTCCTGGAATAGGTGGAAAGGTGTCAGTCAGGAAGTGTGGTTAAGGCAGCAACAGGTTCTCATGTGCAGCAGTGAAGACAGCTGCAAAGTAACATTCCTTGCTTTAGAGTTCAAGATTAATAAGCTTTCTGTGTAACTAGCACTGTGCTGGATATCAGTTTAAGCACCAGAGATTCTCAAGCAACATTGGCTTTTGTCAAATAGGGTCTCTAAGCCCTCATTTCAGCTCTCAGAAGTTAGCTATTTCCAAATTGATAATTTGTATTTCTTCTTTCGTCTTTCTGCTAGAAACATGTCCTTAAAAAACTATCACTGGTGGATGTTATCATAACAGACTTTTTTTTAAATTCATTTTTGGAGTGTTTGTTGATATTTTATAGAAAGTCAACTGATTTCTGTATATTAATCTTGTATTTTGCAACCTTGCTGAACTAATTAGCTCAAATAGGGTTTTTGTGGTTTCCTTAGGATTTTCTATATACAATATAATGCTCTCTGTACATAGACATAGTTTTATTTTTTCCTTTCCAATTTGGATGCCCTTTATTTCTCTTCCTTATCCAGGGTTCTTGCCCTGGCTAGAACCTCCAGTATAATGCTGAACTGAAGTAGCAAGATCAAGCATTCTTGACTTGTTCCTGATCTTAAGGGGAAGAGCAGTCAGTAATCTCTCAGTCTAAGTATGATTTCAGCTTTGCATATTCCATATATGCTCTTTATCAGATTGAGAAAGTGTCCTATTCCTAGTTTGCCATCAGAGTGATTTATTTCCAAATGTTAAACCAACATTGCATTCTAAATCCTACTTAGCCACAATGTGATGTCACTTTTGTATACGGTTGTGTTCTATTTGCTAAAATTTTTTTTAGAATTTTTGCATCAGCATTCATGACAGATACTAATCTGTAGTTTTCTTTTATTTAAATTATTTTGTCTAGCTTTGATATCAGTATAATAAAAAAGACAGACAAGAACAAGTGTTGGTAAAAATGTGGAAAAATTAAAGTCCTCATATATTGCTGATTTGAATGTAACATGGTTCAGCCACTTTTGAAAACAGCCTGGCAAATTCTCAAAACATTAAAAACAGAGTTACCATATGACCCAGCAATTCCACTCTTAGATATGTACCCAAGAGAACTAAAAACATATGATCCCACAAAAACTTGTTTATGAATGTTCATAGCAACATTATTCATAATAGGCAAAATATAGAAACAACAGAAATGTACATAAATTGATGAATGGATGCACAGAATGTGCTATATTCATACACTTGAATATTATTCAGCCACAAAAAGGAATGAAGTACCAATACATGCTACAATATTAAGACATTACGCTAAGAGAAAGAAGCCTGACACAAAAGCCCATATGTTGTATGATGTCGTTTATATGAAATGTCCTGAACAGGTGAATGCATAGAATTAGAAAGTAGAATAATATTTGCCAGGGGCTGGGGAGAGGGAAGAATGTGGAGTGATTGCTAATGGTTATGGGGTTTCTTTTTGGGTGATGAAAACGTCCTGGAATTAGATAACAACGATGGCTGCACAACCTTGTGAATATGATAAAATCTACTGAACTGTACATTTGAAAAGTGAATTGTATGGTATGTCAATTATATCTCAAGTCACATGCATGTACATACATGCACACAGATCTATGACTGATCTCAGTTTCAAGAAACATGGAATTTAAACTGCAAGTGACATTTCCTTACAGCTCATGCTAATATCCTGTTTTAACAAATGAAAAGCCAAGACCTAGTGAAGTTAAGTGACTTGCCCAAAATCACGTAGTTAGTTTTATGAAATTTTAAAAAAAATACTTATAGTCATGGACTGCTTCTAGAACCATTTTCCTACACACAAAACTTCTCTGATGTTGAAATCATTAAGAAAAAAAAATCCAAAAGCAATTACATCTTTGACTCCTTCCCTCTTCCCCAAAGAATTTTTTTGCATGTCATTTTGCTTTTCCTTAAGTTGTAACAAATGTCCTTTGATTCCACTTATCTAACAGATGAGAAAATAAACACTAAGCATCAGGTATTTGTCTCCATAAAAAGATTAGTGAGAAAGACAACATCAGATCTGCCTCCATAAGGCACTAGTTTTCTATATGAGATGGAGACAGAAGCTCTCAAAGAACTTAACAACTATTCTTCCAAGCTTTCTTTGTTTCCTCAGTCCTCCCTTCCTCCCATCTTCTCTTTCTCCCCGCCTTCCTTCTTTTCCTAACTAGCAATATGACTTTTCTAATGTAGTAATCTCTTCTTAGTATAAATGTACTCAGTATTTAAATAATTTGGAACTTACAGTACTGTTTTGAAAATAGTTGAGCCCTAAAAAAGAAGAATTAGAGAAAATAAATATGGCAAAGAACCCCAAGCTAGTGAAGTTAGTGCACAACAAGAAAGGAATATTATCATCTGAAGTGGAGGAAGTATGTATGGCATCCATGGAAGGACCAGACAAATTTATGAATTTCCAGACTTTGCTCACTTAGGATTTGCCTTTCGCTTCTCGGGCCTGAACTTGAGGAATCTCAGCTCCAGAAGAGAGTCCTCAGGATATTTACACTTTGCATCCAGGCCCCTATCAGGAGATTGTTGGGGCTCTTCTACCTAGCATATGTTCAAGACAGTTTCTAACCAAGTATACTCTTTATTCCCTAGTACAGAAATATTTCTAACTTGGATTCACTTACTACATCAGGTGCTTAAAAAATCAGAGCTAAAGTTCTTTTAGTCTCTTAAACTGACAGATGATTGTTTTCATGATTATATTTGGAATATTCCATTTTATTCAGTCTCAGAAATCCAACTAACTTTGTTCTGCTTTTAACTCTGCTATCATTGGTATAAATGCTTTATTTTATTTCTATTCTGGAAATTCTGAAATTGTATGCAGACTAAGGAATTAGAATTATACTGTAATATGATGCATATTGGCCTGTTTTGAAGAAAAATAGGCCCTTAAAATCAGGTTTGTCATAAATATGCACACCCCATAGAGTAGCTCAAATGAATAAACTGAACTGAATGGACTATATGGTTATGACAGTCATATTGACATAGTCTCACATTATAGTTTGATAATTCTGAGTGAATTTTATTTGCCATAGTTTGTTTAAAAAGAAAAATATACATTTGTGTTTAAATTCTAAAGATAAACTGAAAAAAAGAAATAGATAAATACCGAAGTTGTTTTTTAAAATATCATGTTTATAATCATTAAAGATTACAGAAACTTATTTCCAAAGCACTTCATGTTGATTCATAAGATAGAGTTCCTTCTTGCTTGTCTCCTGTAATCCCGTCACAGTTTCCTAAATTCAAGATTTTTTGAGAGTGAGTTAGCTTTTACTATGCCCAACTGCCACATTTCTGACACTATTATGCATTTAAATACGCAGCCAAATATTTTTGGAAATGACCAAAAAGTATCTTTGTAAATAACTTAGTAAAGATTACTTTCCAAAATGTGAATAATTTATGCTTAAACATATTGTAGGAATACAAGCCAGATTCTGTTTCTTGCAAATGTAATTCCCAGTATGATAGCAGACAAGATGTAAATGTTTAACCAAAACAATGAAAACAAAAAGAACAGCCATAAACCAAAACAATAATTGTATATTTCTAAGAAAGTAACCATTCTCAACTGAGTTCTCACAAATTAACTTGTAAGTTAGAAGTCAAAATACAATATAAAATTAATATAATATAAACAAAGTCTCTTTTAATCCTTAAATTGGTCCCATTCTTATCATTTTCAGGTGAGTAGTATATAATTAGAATCAGTTTTTGTAAAAATTGGGTAATGTATTTGGGAAAAATGAGCATGCATCTTTTGACGACTCACTATTTGCAGATATGCTGATATGGAGATAAGACCTTTAAAAATGACATGACCACTGAAAGAACTCTAATTATTGCTTCATATTCGTTATGACATTTATTTCAATAGTCCTGTGAAGTGGCAAATTTACAAATAAGAACATGTTAACATGTATAAAAATGACTGGGATATCTTGCTAAAACATAGATTCTTTCTCAGTAGGTGTGGGCCTAAGATTTTACATTTCTAACAAGCTCTCATGTGATGCTGATGCTTCTGGTTTTTAGAACACACTGTAAAGAACAAACACATGAACCACCAGAAAAAAAAATAGTTATATATAAGATGAATCCATCATTTCTTTTAAATAACTGCTCTACACTGACCATGTGGTTTATTGGTTTAAAAAGAAAAAAAAACACAGATGCTTTGAAAAAACACACACTTTTATACACACAGAACAACAGGGAATACTTAAATCCAGAAAGATAAATTTAAAAAGAAAGGATATAATACAATCCATTCGGATTCAACTATACAATTTGGAGAAAATCTACATAATATAGTCAACCAGATCACACATGTCAGCCAATGCATCAGTCCCTCAGCACTGTCTGCCTGAGAGTAAATGGTCCAGAATGGCAGTACAGACCCTGGACTATTGTGGTGTTGAATCAGGGTTAACAAAGGGGAGATTTTGTTAATTCCTTTCCTCATAAGAAAAATATCATTGTATATACATACAAACATATTCTCCAGGAAACATGGCTTATTCTTGTATATACCATGTTTTACATATGAAAATCTAGAAGCTTTTCTATTAGCTAATATAGCTGAAGACAATTTCTGGACTAGGTCTGCTGGTTACAAAAAAGAAGAGGAAGAAATTAAATGAAAAACTAAAGGCAATGTCAGAAATCCAAAGCATTTGCAAAATAAGCTGGCATTTGCCCTTAAAATACCTTTTTTATATACGAAGTGATTCAGAAACTGCTGTTGACTATTTCCCAAGTTAACAGAATATTCGCTTCACTTACATTGAAGGTTTCTCATTCTTGAATAAAATAACAAATGGCTGCAGATGTATTCTACACCTCTGATCTTTTCCACAATTGAGATGTTCCTGTAGTTAATATTAACAAAAGGCCCATCACCCTTCAGTCTGTAATTCCCAATATCACTGTTTTTCATATCTACTTTCCAATTAAAATTCTGATTATCTTCCTTAGTCTCCCCTGAGACCTCTATTTCTTTTTAGTAGTTGCTAGGTGAGTTCTATGTAGTGGTTTAAAACATCAGAACAATCCAACTATGGAGTATCTTCTTCTACGGTGCACCATGGAAATTTAAACATGGTCTCAACAAATCACAATTCTAAATTAATCTCTCTATAGCCACAGAGCCAAGAAAGCTCAATGTTTGCTTTTTTAAGTTTCCCAAAGTAACTGTGTGCAAGGGCCTGAGACGCACTCTACAAGCATCAAAATCTTTACTGAATCTCTTTGCCTTATGTCTGCTTTTTTGTGTTGGGGGTGACTTAACTATTAGTTTTGCCCCCAAAATTGTATTTCTGCTGTAGATAAGTTGTCTTCAGTTTCTTGAGTTTTCATGAACATTGATTATAAAAACAAATTAAGCCTCTTCGAGAAAATCAAGTTTACTAGTTAGTTCATTAGGTTTTTGTCCCCAAATGATCTATATTTTCCAAACCACAGGTGAAGGTTCCCTAAGTTTTTGTTCATTATCAGTCAACCAGCAAGCACTGAACGTGTTTCTTACACTTAACCCTACAGAAAGCATGAGAGGAAGGAAAAAAAAACATAGCCAAGATAATCAGAACTGTACAAAGATGGCTTAGTCTTG
Source organism: Daubentonia madagascariensis (assembly GCA_023783475.1). Classification (NCBI taxonomy): domain Eukaryota; kingdom Metazoa; phylum Chordata; class Mammalia; order Primates; family Daubentoniidae; genus Daubentonia; species Daubentonia madagascariensis. Next base: position 43,635,904 of record JAKFHU010001035.1, read on the forward strand.
TTACCTGGGAATTACAGAATGCCTCTCTAAAATGGGTTACATGAATAGTTATTTTACAACATATTTTTCCCAAGGAAAAGAAATTCTATTACTTTCACATTACAAGTATATAAAAGTGTAGTCTTAATCGTACACAAAGTTGAGAACAGCATATGTTTCAGGTGCAGAATTTCTCTTTTTGTTCTTCAACCTGACTAGGAACTATTCTCATTAATCTGTCAATTTTTACTTCACCAAAACACCTGCCAGGATGCTATTACCTATTAAGTTTGTTCTCATGTTAAAGAAAACACTGGCTCAGACCTGGCCTATCTGAAGCATAACTTCCTCCCTCCCTCTCTCCCTTCCTTCCTTCCTAATTAACACCTTTCTTCTTTCCTTCCTTCCTCCCTCCCATTTCTTTCATCTCCTGAAAACATTCTACAGTGGACAAATGGAAAAATGGAAAAACTATATATACTATACTTTCTCCAATGCATCTTTCTTATGACAAAGTACTTCTTCCTTACTATTTTCCCTTATAATTTTCCCTAACTGATAAAGTAGCAGAGTGACTAACTGATAGGGGTGTTACCTTTAAGCAGATGCCTCTACACTACTAATGAAGACTTTATATCTTCCCAAGGCAAGTTGTGTTTGAATAAATGGCTTTCTTCTATTTATTGAATAGCTCAGAAAGCAAGTGCTTCTTTCTTTTCACCATACAAAATGCCTTGAAATGCCTTGCAAATAGCCAACTAAATAAATACTTGTTTAATGAATTACGGTATCCTTGTACCAGGCATCATTCCAGTTTAATTTGAGCTCAAATAATACTGACCAAATATATGTCAGTTTCCTTCTCTTGATGAAAATAGAGCAACATACTAATCAGCATTTAACTTTTTGCCTGCAATGCAGAAGAACAGAAAATGAAAGTACTGAGATCCAGTTATGCTATTTACTCAGGAATCATTACAAAATCCTTGTCATCTGAACTGTTTATATATTTGAAATTGTCTAGTCAGTAGAATGTTTAGACCATGCGAAGGAAAAATCTGTATGTTATCAATTATTTCAAATTTTCTGCCATTCTAAGTCCCATGTTTAGAGAAGGAATCCTGTGCTATTTCATTCTAAGCAATGGAAAAGCTGTGACCATTTTCAAAATGAATTCATATGTGTCAGGTGGTGACTAAATCAATAATTTCATCCCCAGTGGGTTTTTTTGGTCATTGTTGTTAGTCTACTATAGCATAGAATATCTGCATTTTGTCCCTTCTCTCCTTGAAGATGGAGAACACAAAATTTAGTCTGGCTTTTAAATTAAAAGATACAACTTTTTCCTTTCCCTCAAATGTGTCCTATTTTATGAAAACCTAATACACAAATATCCACATGTATAAAGTAATTGTGATCAGTCACTTTGTCTCTAAAGGATTTTGCATTTTTAAAAGAAGGCACCATAAGCTTATTTTGAGAAACACAATTCAATATCATTCATTTCACATGAATTTGACTGACAAGTTTTCATTTAAATCCAATTTTCTTTAGAGATTATCATGTGGAAGATATTCATAAACGCTTTATTTCAGGTGGATTTTTACCTTCACGTACATTCCCACATAAAAACATTGTTATATAATCAGGTATTAAATCTGGTCTGATTCCAACTTCCATCATGTCACTTAAGAAAACATTTTCCATTGACGGTTGTCTGAGAGCTCAATATTCTTTGTAACTTAGGGGAGTGAAAGATGGAAAACAGGTAACTTATTCTAGAGTTTTTGTTGAGCCCAAGTAACTGAATTTAAATATAAGGAAAAAATAATAAACATATAATTTCCAGTTCTACATTTTAAGAGCTGAGTAAACATTAGTTAGATGTACTTCTCATTAAACAACTGAGAAAAGGATCTATTATGATATCCACTAAAAGAGAGAAGAAATATGACTTTCACAGCCATTCTATTCCCCTGAAAATATGAAATTCCTAATATAATGCCACAATTGATTATATACACATACATACACACAAACACACATACACACATAGACACATACACAAGTGTGTTATTTATATGTAAATGTATGATATATTGTGTGACATATATTTATAGATGCAATATGTAACTATCTGACTGAAACCATTTTATCTTAAGAAGACTTCAAACTTTTGAACATAAGCATTTTATCTCACTGGGAGACAGTACAGTTCTTAGGGATCTATGAATGGAGGACATTAGCTACATTAATACTTTAAAAAATAGTGCATTCTCATAAAACAGAGATTATCACATGTTGACTGAATATTTGTACAGGTCTCTGCTTTCAAACTTGAAGGAAAAATTTCTTTGACAACCTTTTGCATAATAGCTATTAATTATGTTTTTTTAATAATAATACATTTCAAACTGATGCTTTTAATTAACTTACATCAAACTTAAGGTACTTAAAAAGTGACTTAGAATCATTATATAATGGACCAGATTACATTTACTTTTACTTGAATGGTTTAAAAAGTTTTGTTTTTTATACAATTTTGTAGAAATAGTAAAACCTTTTATGGATTTTTTGATGCTGTATCAGATATTTGGCTAGGTAAAACCCATGGATTTTAATGCTGACAAGAAATTAGTAGATCCCAACAACGTTTATGCATGATCAACTGCAGTAATATAGCCAAATGAAATAAAGAAAATATTATACTTTTATAAGGAAAACCTTAAAATTTTATTTAAGAATGTGAATTTCTAGTTAAAATCAACCTCAGTATTCATGCTAGTTTTAGGCTTTTTACATAAACATACAAAGTTTTAATTTTATGGAACTTTTCATACGCAGACAGTGAACAGCTTACAACTACTTTTCCATATCATGTTGCCTTCTCTCCCCATAGAGTTTTGTCTTCCAATTTCTTAAAGTTGCACCTTCTACTAAAAATGGAAACTTTTAAAATATAAGAAACATGATACAGCATCATCACCTTTTCATATTCTTTTCCTTAATAGTAATAAAAATAAAACTCATGTATTTTTTAATTTTTTAAATTAATCCAGTTATTTTGAACACTATCCAATATTTTTCAAAAATTAAAACTACTTTCCAAATTCATTTATCTCTAAAGCACTTAGTATTTTACTTACATAGGAGGGAATGACATGTATGTATGTGCCTCAGCTGTTAGGAAATGTCAGGTGATGGAAATTCTTAATAGTGTTGCCAACAAGTCAATTAAATCTCCTACATGGCGCCACCTCAGCTTTCCCCCCAATCCCAAAAGAGATTAAAAAAAAAAAAAAAACTAATAACATCTACAATTAATAGCATTCCTGTAGCCTGTAGGTCTAGTTTGTTACTTCCCCTGACAATAATGGAGGGCCTTATTATTATGTTTCCCCCGGGCATTTATCAGGCATGATGGAAAGGTTACATCTTCTCTGGAAAAGAGCACAATCTTCCACTCTCTTCTGAATGTTAGATGCCTTAATGGGCATTACATTAGAAAAGCATTCTATGCTACCTATTACATTACTTCATCCCAATTAGAAACTCTATTTTAATGTGATTGCCAAAAATTTAGTGCCTGTCATTTGATAATACTGAGAGTGGGATTTGCTAAACATCAGTTAATAGAAAATGTGAGGCATATGCTGTATGAGGAGATTGGCTGCCAGTGGGTAGAAATGAACGGGTGGTAATGGAAATTAATGGATAAGGGAAATCTACTTCAATTTCTTTGACAAATTTACTGTAACTACTATGTGCATTAATGAATCAAACTTCTTTTTATTGTTTAAAAAATGAATAATGAGATATTTTGATTTAACAGGACAACGCCCCTTGCTAAATCACATAATTCTGTATAGGTTTTATTCTGTTGGATATATTTAAACCATGTTTTGCTTTGGCAAATGATCTTTTACAATACTTAGCTCTGAATCAGATCAAACTGTAAATAACCAAGAAAAATTTTGTTTAAAATATCATTCTTCAATTTACCATTTTTAATAATAAAAACTGTTTTAAGTAAACAAATGTTTTTAAATGTCTATTTTTAAAATTTTTCCTCCATTACATCTTCCATTTTAATCCCACATTAGATTCTGACCTTTTGTTAATGCATCTTCAGATACATAATTTAAATTTCTGATAGTTACCTGGAGACATAAAACACATACACTTGAACTTAAAAGACAATATAGGCTTATATGGACTCTTTTGGTATTTTACAACTATATTTATCTAACACAAACACACTCAAAATGATTTCCAATCTATATGTTTACTCTAACATTTTCCTTTGGAGAAAATTACTTAAATCCATCATATCTTCCGAATTCTATAATCACATTTAACCACTTAAATTAAATCCATCCCTCACACAGTCTAGGTAAGTTCCCAATATAATATTTCTTATTTAAAAATTTGGTGTCAGCTAATGTTTTTAAAGGAGCATATCTAGTGACAATGTTCTGGAAAACTGGAAGAAGTCAATTAACTATTGAGAGTTTAAATACAGAATAGGAAATGCGCATTTCTAGAGCTCTTATGATTTTAAACAAAGGAATTATTAACCCTAAACTAAGTGATAAATAGTAAGAGAGTACAAAGAGCTGGATTAGAGAATTCTGCTCCTAGATTTGCAATTAACAGGGTTAATGTTGGATAAGTAAGTCACTTCTGGGCATTTTTCCTCTTTGGCAATAGGAGATAACTTGCACCATTTCTAAAGTCTTTTCTAGCTCTAAAAATCTGATGAGTTCTTATTATTGCAGTTGGTTTTTCTGCTTGCTTATCTCACAGTAGGCTAAAATTATGAAATGAAAATATCAAAGGATAAACTTAGCATGGCAATAATAGCAATGCACAGAGCTCATGAGTAATGATTACACCTCTCAATAAAATAATTAAGGCACTCCCTGGAGGATGACTTTTTACTTTAGGAAACTAAGTAACTCTAAAAGGAGTAACTAAACTACAGATTTAAAACAAAAATAAAATAATACTAATACTAGTAATAATAAATCTTTCTGGTAGGTGGACAAGTGGTTCTCGAAAGATGACGGCAAAACTTTTCAGAAAGTTTGGCCCTACCCATTCTCTTTGGCCATCTCCTGCATAGAGGCTTCTGTGCATCTTCTTTTCATTTCTGTCATGATCCAGTCAAGAGAATATGATCCACATTTCAAAGTTTTATATTAAATATAATGCTTGCAACAATTTTTACTAACTGATGTGCTTAGTGATGATACCGAATTTTTCTACTCATCTTTTCCACTCTTCTCAAACCTCCTATAGCCCATCCACTTACTTAATAGTATCCATTAATCACTGAGCAAATGGAAGTGCCCTACAATGAACTCCTCTCTTTCCTGACCATCAACTCTACCAGCCCACCTCCATCGGTAGCCACCTCCCTCTATTCCTTCCTAGTATTGTGGGTAAATTTGTTCTCCCACCAAAGGTCAAGGCTAACTATCCTAGTGGTGATCTGGACCCACTTCCTTTCTCTGATTCAAGGACTTTGTTCCTGAGAAGATGAAATCACTCATTTGAATCACAAATTCTCTCTTTTTACCAGATAATTCATATCAACATTCAGAAATGCTGTAGTATATTTTCTCATTTAAAAAAGAAACAAATCGACTTTGAACCCAAATTTCTCCAGTGCTGCCCCATTTCTTTGCTCTTCTTCACAAAAGATTTTCTGTAGGTACTGCCTCAACTTCCTCTTTCGTATCCTCTCAACCCACTCTACTTGGGTTTTGTCCCCATTACTTCACTAATCCTTCTTTTTAAAGTCACCAATAATCTCTCTTTTGCCAACTCCACTGGTCACTTCTTTGCTCTATGTTGTATCATACCACGCTTCTGCTTAGAGCTTGGCAGCAGATTTACGTCTGGCTTGGAGTAACACCTGAATGGCTTATCCTGGCCTATATGTCTACTTCTACTCTAACTCTTTTACTTTCTTACTTTTCTTCCTCACCTTCTGCTCAAGTTAAGTCCCCAAAACACTCCAAACCCTTTTGCAGCTTAGTGCCCTTGTACTTCACAAATCTGCTGCTGAAGTGTTTGTTCTTCTTGAACTGCACCTAACTGGCTCCTTCCTTCCTTTCAATCCTCACGTCCTCAGAGCAACCTTGTCAGATCACCCAACAGCAAGTCAAACAGGCTGTTTATACTGTTTTTATTTTCTGCAGAGCACTTATCATTAATTAATATTATATTCATTTATTGACTTTTTCCTCAATAATATGAGACCCATAAGATAAGAATTCTTACTTTTTTTTTTTTGCTTCTGCATTTCCAGTCTAGAATAGTGCCTGGCACAAACCAAGCATTCAAAACTATTGCTTAATTAATTTCCTCATCTTTGTATCTTAAATGTCATACACATAGTAAATGATCAATACAGGTTGGTTGGTATTAAATGATGATAAACTCTCTTGATGAATTTACCCACACTATTATTTTATGATGGTGATTTACCAGTGGCTCTCTGCAGGTATTAATATCTTTCAAGAAAGAACTGTACTGGCAATAAACAGCTTTGAGCAGAAAATAGGATACTACTTGGATCTCACCATCACTTTAAGCAGTTGTTTCATGAGTGTTAGAAAATATTTAGGAAGTAAAAAAGAGTTTTTTAATCTCTACATATGTTCAACTTTAGGACTATATTAAGGCAATTCTTTAATCTATTCATCCTATGATTATATCTAGATCAAAGCTTCGGTTCTAGAGCAAAGTACTATTAAATAAATGCTCTCAATCATATAGTTAATATTATCAGGACATTATTCACTAAAATCAAGACATCTGGCCTCCCACAGCTCCACTAGATTCCTAAAAACTTTGAAATTCCAAGGTACAGCAAAACACATTAGCACAAATAATAAGAATGAATTTATCTGAAGGTGAACAGTAAGAAAGACACCCCAGAAACTCCAAATACTTAAAGGACCCTACAAAAAGAACTATCCTTAATTCCAACTTTGAATGTCAATCATTTTTTACAGAAAAAGAAATCATTAAGATCAACTAAAGGAAAAGCATATAACATAAATCTTTAATGTTCGCCACTTTGTCACAGATTTTTAAAAAGTTAAACCCAGAGTTGCCATATTTAACTCACATTGTAGGTCTATCGTTCAATAAAATCCTTTTAATATTTGCACTTTATGCTACCAGATACAATAGAACTGTTTTAATAATCAAAATCTTTCCATGAGTCTGAAAAGAGCAATTTAACCTAATTATCTTTGTTTCTGGAAATAGTTTCTGGTAAACTTTGCTTTTATCACTATTATATTTTCTCCTTAACACAAGCAAAAATATTTGAAAATCCCTATCTTTTTTAGTAGTTTTTTCTTTATTCCCCAAGGAAAACTGACTTTAAAATTGCTTCCCTAAACAAGACTTATGTGGACGTAAAAGGGAACACCTACTAATCTGATATTGGCCTGCCACATTTGAAGATATAATTTCCTATTGCTTGAAAGCTCCTCAAAAGAAAAGACTAATTTTCTTATGTCTCAGTATCCACCCTCAAAGTTAATGCATAGGAAACAGCTACTGTTTGTGGAACAGGTTAGTGAACAACATAATCCCAATGCCTGCTATTGTCAAGTGACTGAAATTCAATGATTCAGATATCTAAGTTTAAAAAAATAATAAATATTTCATGGGAGAATTAAATTTTTCTTAAAAATTATTGCATTCTTCCTCTTCATATTTTTACACATCTTCAAATTCCATGTTTCTGACATTTACACCTTTTCTGATCCCATTTGTCACCTCATTATCTCAAATACACACATGCACACATTTTCAAAATGGTCCTAGAGTCCTCACAATGTTCTATACACATTATATGGCTGGTGTTTAAAGAGCGCTTTCCTTAAAAATTCCTTCTCAACATAATATAAACAGATTTGCTAACTTAAAGGACAATTATTTTCTTATTTACTTTTAAATGGCAATGTCCATGTCTACAGTTTACCCTACCAGTTTGCTACAACAGAGCCTTTGGTTTGAACTATGTCCATTTCATTTTCCCAAAGAGCATGCTAATATTTTCACTCCCTTCATTGGGGGTTTCAGTAAGAAAGAAGGAAAGCTATTCTGGAGACTCACAATATTTTTTATTAATTGTAACCAATTAAGTCTCTGACAACCTATCTTATTCACAATAATTTTTTTCTGAAACAAAGAATTCTTATTAGGAATTCTAAACAAGGATTTTGTGAACACCATAAAATTAAATGTAAAATTTGTCTATATTTTGATATGCTTCGTGTGGAAAGGTTCATACTTAAAACAAATTTCTCAACATACCCATGTTGCTAAATAAATAAAGATCAATTAATTAAAAAAAATACCAATACTACTTCTTTGTATTGGCCTGAAACATGCTTTATTGTGGCTTTGATCCCTTTTTACCCCAGGGCTGCCACCAATCTGTATGTCACCTTTGTGGGAATAGGAAAATGAGCCACCTCTACACAGTGACTTAGAGGCAAGACTTGATGAACTGAGTATTAGCAGGAAATCAACCCCCTTTTGCCTTCTCAGCTATATGCCCTTGTGCAGGGAACAAACTGTACCACTAAATGTGGTAGCCCTATCCTCTGGACCTATGTCTTTATCCACATGACAGTCTGCACTAGGTGTTTTGGTCATGGTGCCTTTCATGTCTGATTTCCATTTTCAATTAAAACATAACTAACTATGACCTTCTACTTGGGATCCTTTGCACAGAGCTGGCTATAGATTAAACCAGGAGTAATGGCCTGATCCAAATGCATCTCATCCAGAGGTGGCTTGTAACACTTGAAGTGGCCAGGGATACAAAACTCTGCCCCAAATGGGCAATAATTATTAAACTAATCATAATGACTCTCTCAAAAGCAGTGGCGAATACCGGCTAGAGCAAATTCTCGGAGAGGTACAGAAGTACACATAAACTATTTCTAACAATTCTTACTAGGAAAGCCAGTCTTCCAAGGGCTAATGATTTTCTAATAATTATATGCCATATTATAATTCCCATTTGTCTTTAAGCTATCTCAGCTTAATCTCTTATTTTTTCAGCCAGACTAAAATGATGCCCACTAGGCATACAGTCCTTCTCACACTTGAAGACAGCGATCACCTGATTCAAGAGTTGTATCCTCTTTAAGTTCAACATTTCTTGTTTCTTCAATCATTAATCATGTGTCAAAAAGAGAGTATGGAAAACGGAATTTAGTATTCTATGTGAAGTGAAACTAACCCAGAGTGGAATGGAATCATCACCTCCTTCAACATCTCTTTAAGTTCTGCTAATACTGCAAAAAGAATGTAACTATAGAATTTACATTCAAGCTGCAACTATAAACAATAGTGTTGTGTTTGGTGATTTATAAGGCTTTTAAAGTTCTCAAAATATCCTAGGGGCAATATAAGGAAGGATTATCTTTATTTATCTCTAACAGGCAGAAATTTGGGGTTTAACCAAATCTTTATTTACCACCGAAGATTATTTTTACAATTTCAGCTTCATATTTTTTGTCATTATTAGTGGATCTCAAGAATAAACATCATGGCTATAGGAGCTTTCTAGTTTTTGTGTTGAATGAATCAATTAACATTATTAATTAAGCCCTGTATACTTGAAACTATGTCATGTAATGTGAGAGTACAAAAAGATTAAAATATGCGGTCCTTGCACTCATGAGATAAACCATCTGACGTAAAACAAATACTACCACTCATGAAATGATTGCACATTACAGATCAGCCTGACAAGTGCCCTCTGCTCTGAGTGATCCAAGTTTTCCAAGCAGAGACCAATGAGGGGGAGTTCTTCAAAGCTTCCCAACTAAAGTTCACTCAATTATTCAAATTGCTGTTTTTCCTCATGATTTGAATATAGTTTGTTTCAGTAAAAGTTGTGGGGATTAATAAGGACTTTTGTACAAAATACCAGATCAGAGACAGAAAATGAATTTCTACTCCATGTTATTCTCATTTTGACTACAATTCGCTCATATCTACAGGACATACTCCTAGCAGATCTTTAGGCTTGAAAGGCAAAAAGAGACCAGTACCTGGAGATTTTGCTTTTTCAAGCTTACACAGCAAGACATGAAGAAAAGAGGTCAGGATCTGTGCTAAAGTAAATGCAAAAAATAACATATGTATCAAAATATGAGGCACAGAAATACTTAAGGACAGGTTGACCTAAAATTGCTGACCATCTTGTTGTCTAGTAGTGGTGCTAGCTTCTGTTTCACTCTAAGCACTCAGACTTTTAGTCTCATCACAAATATCCAAGATTTCCTTTTTTTAAACAAGTTGACCCTTCATATTTACAGCATTATCTTGTTCAGGTTCTTAATGTCATGCCTGGGTAACTGTTATCCCTACCTCTGTTTTTTTCCACCTAAAAGCTAACCTTTATCCCTAAATGAAATAAATCTACCTTAAGTGCAATTTTAAAAGGTCATTTCCAAACTTTTTAAAACTATATCTCCTAATAAGAAAAATAGTTTTGCATTATGACAAAATACACATGTGCTTACATAGACATAAACACACTCACACGACTTATGATTAAATTTCATTAATAATTTGCTCCCTTATTCTCTAAAATGTACTCATATTTTCCATTGCATTCTATTCTATTTCATTTTATTTAATTCACTCCAAAAATGCTAATCATGAGCCACTAAATTAATTTCATAATCCTCTATAGTAGTGGTTCCAAAAGTGTGGTTTAGTGACCCTTTGGTATACCCAAGACTCTTTCAGGGAATCCACGAGGTCAACATTCTTTTCATAATAATACCAGGATGTTATTTGTCTAATTAACTCTCAGTATCTCATGAGTGTTTAGTAGAGTTTTCCAGAAGCTATATGATGTGATGATGTCAACACTCTGACAGATGATGAAAAGTTGCTCATATATTCTTTTGTTTAAAATTTTTCTCAGCTTTAATTCTTAATACAGTAAACATCAATAAACATAACCACATACACAAAAGCTCTTTGGGCTTCTCAATAATTTTTAAGAACTTAAAGGGACCATGAGACCAAAAAGTTTGTGAACTGCTAATCTAAAACTTTTGTTTGAAAAACAAGAATTTATACTGAATCATTGCACGCATACACATCTCCTTCTATAACCTTCTATTTCTTGTAAGGCAAATGCAAATGGGCACTAAATGTCTTCAAAAAGTTAGCTATGATTCTAGTATATCCTAAGAACAATTCTCTGCTCTCAACTAGGAAACTCCATTCTAAGTCCCCTAAACATATCACTTGCACTTCTGCCTTTCAGTCTTATTATTCTATTCCTGAAATACCATTAACCCTATTTTTTGCCAACATATATCCTATCTATTTACGTGGACACCTGCAATTTTTTTGTTTGTCCTACATCCTTTTATTTTGGAACTGGCCCTTTGGAACTCCTTGAATTCATGTGGGAATGCAAAATAAGTGGCCCTAACTTTCCATAGGCCTGTGGATCCACACTAGTCAGAGTACCCCATCCTTTTGGCACAACTATTACTGCAGTGTGCAGATTACATGGGAAGGGCCAACCTGAGAGCTGTCCAGGGAGATATATCAATGCTGAAGGAATAGGAAATCATGCTCTGTTCTCTGAAATCGCTCACTGCCAGAAAGGCAGTGAGAAGGCCAACTTGATTAAGCAATGGCTTAGTGACACTGTGAAAGAATTCTGTTTATGTTATTTTTAAAAAGATTTTGTCCAAGTCTCCCCTTGACTAAGATTTGTATACAATCTGTCCTCTGGCACTGCTCCTAATAACACCTGTATCTTCTCAAAGTGCCTTGTGGAGCTTCTTGTCCTGATGAGGACCTGTGCTGTTTTCAAATGCCTCTCCATTCCCTTCTAAGACACATTCTGTTATTTTACATTGCAATGAATTATTTTATGTCTTTCTCTTTTTTCTTACAAACTCAATAGGTGCATGGAGGAACTGATTCTGCCTTTGCACCTCAGTGGAGGTTCTTTCTTTTATTTCCTAGAACTCTAAGAGGACTCTAATTTTTAATACATTTTGGAAACCATTTAGTTTTTTTCATTGAAAATGATTGAAAAATTGAATGCTGGATTATCTTAACAGTTTCCTTACACTTTCCTCAATTGCTATATGTCATGCACAATTTTTCTTCATGTATGTTTTGAAGAGAAAACATTACCCCCTTTCTCTTCCCCAAATGTTATCCCTTTGTGATATGAAAAGGCAACACACAGGAAATGATGATAACTTCTAAGCTATTTAAATGTAAAGTTGGAATCTTCTGAATTTACAATATTAGGGGACCAATTAGTTAATGTTTATACTAAGAGAAAAACTAAGTACTCCATCTCTGTAATGTCAAAAGATTGTAGTAATCAGGGATTGTAACCCTGTGTGCATTTCTGTAAGATGAAGACTAAGCATACCACAAAGAGTAATCAATTAAACCACATTATGAATGTCCTAAGCAAGCAGGCTTTGCTATACATGCCCGGGATTCACAATTACGATATAGCCTAGAAGAATTCACGATTCTATTACCGTCCCCGGAATAAAAAGGATGCTAATCAAAGGTCAAACATACCTTCTCATGTTGAATTTGATTGTTCAACAGGTCATTTGAAATTTTCAAGGCATAACTTAATGTTCTTAGAATTAGTGCTTTTTAATTAACCAAACAGCATAATAAATTATAGAGGTAAAAAAAAACTTAGTTAAAATGACATAAATAGTAATTTGTGAAGCTCAGTATCTCTTGGTCCATCGATCATGATAGGATACTTCATTACCATTTGAAATACCACATAAAAAAAGAAAAGAAAAAAAGAGAGAACATTTAGAGCACATTTATGATATCATCTTGGTTTATTTTACAAATAAAATGATAGCCATATTTTGGGGTCAAAGATGATAATTTTGTTTAATTTTCCACAATGAAAGAAAAATCCCTTTTAAAACAACCATACAAAGCATTTAATATGTATTCAATCACATTTTAATATGAATATATATTATACATCATCTGACATATAACATACATAACTTTACATATGATAAATATAATTTTTGCATTATATATACTGTTTTGTTAATCACTTAAATTTTTTTTTAAAGTATATCCACATATATGAAAACTACACATGCCTCAGTAAGGAGCAGAGCATGAAATTACTGAAACTCTCATTCAGGAAACACTACAAGTTTAAACGAAATCAGAGAAATAGATAATGTTAATGCAAAAGAATTTCTGTATTCAGCAGAAATATTACACAGTTTGATATTACACATAAGCTTCTCCACAGTATGAAACACACTCCTTCCCTCTTCTGACCTATTTTCTAGAATGTACATCACACTATAAAAATGTACCTAAGTCACTTCAACCCTCTTATCTTTCTAAAAACCAAAGGCAGTGTACATTTACAATGTTTCCTTAACTCACATCATTTCATAGATCTGCTTCCTTAAAAAAAAGTCTCATCATAAATGAGTATGCAAAGCACATATTGCCTTATTCAAAAAATGTTTAATCATCAAAAATGTACTGCTTCTATTCTTATTTTCAAAGTCTTAATATGATAGCAGATCTGAAACAAACAAAACACCTAAGAAAGGAAAGCTATACACTCTCTCCTCTTAGGATTATTCCAACAAGTGTTGCAGTATGTTGATGACTTTACTATACTGACCAGGTCATTTTCTCAACTAAAAATTGGACATCAGAGGGCAATATATTTTCCTACTGGTACTATAATAACCTATATATTTTAAATTGTTTTTTAACTATTCCAAAATATATACATTAATTTTAAACAAATCATTAAAAAACAAATATGAAAAAGACATTTTCTGTAATTTCACTGCCCAGAGAAAAACACCATTAAAATTTTGGTACATATCCTTTTGGAAACAGTACCATGAAAAAGAATATATGCATTACAATATAGATTTGTTTTTAAATAGAATGATACTTTTAAATAGTATTCCATGCATGTTTTGTTCACTTGGTAATAGTAACAAATACATTTTTATGGCAATAATCATTTATATGATCTGCATCAGTGTTAATGTCTGCCCAGTATGCTATCAATGACCATATACTACAGTTAACAATCTCTTACTGGACATCTAGTCTCTTTCTTCTAACCTTTGATATTGTAAAAAATTCTCAGATGAATATCTGATTACCATATTTGCACATCTTTCTGAGTATTTTGAGGACAATGGTTGGCTGATACAGGGTGTCAATAAATATTTGTACCATTAATGATTGGATGGATGAATAAAGTAACAAATGTGGGTTTTAAAGACATCAGTTAAAGGAGCATATCTATTTGACATTAGGATTTTGAGTCAAGTCACTTCATACATCCTTGTGCTTTTCCCCAAGAATTATGATAAAGAGAAAACATGCATAATTGTTAAATGATTCATCCTTGGATGCTTTCTTAGTATGTGTGACTTCATGCGTGAGATAATGTACCCAATCAATGCTCTGATAGAGTAGAAAAAACAAGATCACTGTTTTTATTAATAAAACTAGTATAAATTTTACATTATGCTGTAATTTTCCTTTTTTTTTTTTTTTTTGCTTAGAGTATCTAGAGTTATACTGGAAAAAATTTTCTCAGCATAATTTATATGCCCCGTACACTTCTCTAGCATTTTCTAAATTTGATTTAACAAGCATCTATTGAGCATTTATGCCTGACATTAAGCTAGTCACTATGAGAATATTAAAAAGCTTGACATAGTTAAAACACATAACCTTTTATGGTCATCATACGTTATTTGATGACAAAAAAAATAACAAGAGATTTCCTCTTTATTATAAGAAAATACTATGTGGTTTATTCTCCCGCTGATATAAACAGATGCAATATTTACACCAGCTGGAAGGAAGATAGAACTTCTGCACCCATGGATGATGGTAGAGTAATTCCATCCCTATTCTCAGCACAGTATCCTTCTTGTTTAACAAACACCTTGGAAACTTGCCAATTTTTAGGCATTTTCATTTTGGGGTACTAGCCAGTTATTCACAATAAAACCAGACCAAGAGGCCAGATGTGTGCATATGAGAGTAAGAATTATTTCCTTTCGATTGCCTTATCATGATAGTGGGGTATATAATCTATATTTTCAATTATAAATTATTTCATAGTCTGACAGAATTTATAAAATTTCAATAGAATTTTTAAAAGGTAATATTCCTACTATGCATAAAAATAAGTATCAAATCTGTGTTTCAGGTATGTCTGAAAATGAACTTTATCCAACCTATAAAACCCTATAGATTCTCACTAAAAACACTGCACAGGTTCACACAAGGAAAGGATTTTACATAGGCCATGAGGCTATTCAGTAAACAATCAATACCATTCAATATATTCAATGACATTTTCCTATGTTACTTCCCTTTCAACCTTTAATACCCATTTTCCTAAAAGGAGGTTGAAGCACGCATACTGGTTGCAAACATCTGTTTGCTCTATTAACAAAGTTTCTCCCATGATTTGAGCCAAATATTTTAAGTAATATCCTATTTGTCCTCTGTAAATAATACAGTGGAATTGCTAACTGTAACAGGAAAAGTGAGAGGTGTCTAAAAACGCAAATAAGCCATAAACCTTGTTTAAGCTAGTCTTGCATATTATTCTCTTAGTTTTTCTACGGCATGGTTTTACTAGAGTTAAATTTCTTTAACTTAGGATATGTCTAGTTAAAATCTGGAAATGTTGCTTGCTTCTATAATCTGTAAGAAGAGCTTTCTCCTTCACTTTTTGTCTTTTGAATAAGTAACAAATATTAATTGATTAGGAATAGCAGTGGTAATTATGATGGTAATGAGCATCAATGTAAGATGTTAATCATTTAATAAAACCAAATTTTATTACGAAACAAATTTAGAAGATGAGAGTAAGTAAATGCATACAAGAATGTACTTTCCAGGAGTTCAAGACCAGCCTGAGCAAGAGCGAGACCCCATCTCTACCAAAAATAGAAAAAATTAGCCAGGCATGGTGGCGTGCACCTGTAGTACCAGCTACTTGGAAGGGAGAGGCAGGAGGATCACTTGAGCCCAGGAGATTAAGGTTGCAGTGAGCTATGATGACACCACTGCACTCTACCAGGGGTGACAGAGTGAGACTCTGTCTCAAAAAAAAAAAAAAAAAAAGAATGTATTTTCTCTATTCAATCAAAAATATCCATAGATGCTAATGTAATATGTTAAATATCACATTGTTACGGTACAATGAAGTTGCTATGTGATAAAGCAACATTTGTTAAACTTATTGTCCTAGATAGCTTTCCTGCATTTTGCCTAAATGTATTTATTTTTACCGAGACCATATTTTCTGCACATTTGTTCTGCATGCAGGTTTGCACCCAGAAAGACTACCTATGGTAGAAGAATTTCTATATAAATCTCAATATATCCTGCTGTCCTGTTTAACAAATTGTTCTAAACACCTGTTAATTGTTCTAGGCACAGAGACTTCATGTGGCATTAGAATGCATGTATGCAGCACCAAGTTAAATTTCAAAGAATGACTGCAGATATCTGTTCTTTGATCACCTATAATGTAAGGTCCAGACCAATTTTCAGATGCAGGAAATACCAGAAAGATAAAATTGAATTCTGAAATAAAATGCTTATTTCCCAATTGTGGAAGATCGTCTCATCAGCCATCTGTATTACCTGTTAATTGTGCAGTTTTAGAAAAAAAGTTAGCTTCAATTTTTGTCATTTATCCATTGATAATAAGCTATTCATTCAAAATTCTTAACTAAAAGAAAAGTCTGCTAAAAAAAAAAAATCCTTTGCCTTACAATGTCTTTGACAGCTTTTGGCTCAGAAATTAGAAAATGAAATGATAACCACCAACAAAGACATTCCAGAGTTGAGAATGGATTTTCTCCTAGTGACAGGCATTTTTGTAAGCCCAGAGCCTAATAATAATTTTTTGAATAAAGAACAAATGTATATGTGTGTGTATGTGTTTGTAATCTACACAGATAGAAGATTAAAGACTTTTTAACAATAGTTCAATGGTATTAATAGGAATAACTCCAGATACCTTTTTTTTTTTTTAAAGAAAAGAGGAAAGAAGGGCTCTGAAAATAATTGATGTAGACTCTTTTAATCCTGGAATCTCAAAGATCATTTGAGCTTCCATCATTCACTTTGGTAGTTTATAGAGTCAACTCTAATTTCATCATGAATGAAAGAGCAAACTATATAAAACTTGAAATAACAAATATAAAATAGCAAAACATTGTGAAGTGAAAGCTTACAGATTTATAATTTAGCCTGCTAACTTCCAACTTGACAGTTCAGGAATGTTACCTAACAATGATTAGCCAAAAACAATTACTTCACAGTGATTCAATAGGAAAAGAATTTCTGAAGAACGAAGCAAGTCTATTTGTTTAGTACCAGGAATAAATTATTTTTATTCTGCTGCTCTTAGTTTTATTAATGAAAAGATGTCTTAAAGAAGCAAGTCATGCAACAAGATTATTCTGTTTTTGCACTTCATCAAAAGTTAATTTGGTTTTAATTTGCATTTCCCTGATGATTAGTGATGTTGAGCATTTTTCATATGATTATTGGCCATTTGTCTATCTTCTTATGAAAAGCCTCTGTTCATGCCTCTTGCCCACATTTTGATGGGGTTGTTTGGGTTTTTTCCTTGATGATTTGCTTGAGTCCTTTGTAGATTCTGGTTATTAGCCCTTTATCAGAGATACATAGCTTGTGAATATTTTCTCCTATTCTGTAGGTTGTCTATTTGCTCTGTAAATTATTTCCTTAGCTGTGAAGAAGCTTTTTAATTGAATCAAGTCCCACTGATTTATTTTTGTTGTTGCTGTGATTGCCATTGTGGTCTTTTTGATTGCCACTGAGGTCTTTTTCATAATTTTTTTGCCTAGGCAGATATCTAGAAGAGTTTTTCCTACATTTTCTTCTACAATTCTTATGGTTTCATGTCTTACATTCAGGTCTTTATCCATCTTGAATTAATTTTTGTGAGTGCTGAGAGATAGGGATACTGTTTCACTCTTCTGCATGTGGCTATCCAATTTTCTCAGCACCATTTATTGGATAGGGATTTTTTTCCCCAACGTATATTGTTGTCTGCTTTGTCAAAGATCAGTTGGCTGTATATGGATGGTTTTATATCTGGGTTCTCTGTTATGTTCCATTGGTGTATGTCTCTATTTTTGTCCCAATACCATGCTGTTTTGGTTACTACAGCCTTGTAGTATAGTTTGAAGACTGGTAATGTAAATGCCTCCCAATTTGTTCCTTTTGCCTAAAATTGCTTTGGCTACTTAGGCTCTTTTCTGGTTCCAAACACAGTGTAGAAATATTTTTTCCAGAATTGTGAAATATGACATTGATATTCTGATAAGGATTGCACTGAATCTGTAAATCACTTTGGGTAGTACAGACATTTTAACAATGTTGATTCTACCAATCCATGAGCATGATATGTTTTTCCATTTGTTTGTGTCATCTGCGATCTCTTTCCTTAGTGTTTCATAGTTCTCTTGGTAGAGATCTTTCACTTCCTTGGTTAAGTATATTCCTAGGTGTTGTATTTTCTTTGCAGCTATTGTGAATGGTATTGAGTCTTTGATTTGACTCTCAACTTGACTGTACTGGTGTTTAGGAATGCTACTGATTTGTGTACATTGATTTTGTAACCTCAGACTTTGCTGAACTTATTTATCAATTCCAGGAGTCTCTTGGTAGAGTCTTTGGGGTTTTCTAGATATAAGATCATATTGTCAGCAAAAAACGATAGTTTGACCTCCTCTTTCCCGATTTGAATATGCTTTATTTCTTTCTCTTGTCTGATTGCTCTAGCTAACACTTCCAGCACTATATTGAATAGAAGTGGTGACAGTGAGCATCACCTTAACCCAGTTAGAATGGCTTTTATTAAAAAGTCCAAAAGCAATAGATGCTGGTGTGGACAGAGAAAGAAAGGAACCCTATACGTTGTTGGTGGGACTGTAAATTTAGTACAAAGTCTATTGAAAACAGTATGGAGATTCCTCAAAGAACTAAAAGTAGACCTACCATTTGATCCAGCAATCTCACTACTGGTTATTTACCCAAAGGAAAAGAAGTCATTTTATCAGAAAGACACCTGCACTCCAATGTTTACTGCAGCACAATTCACAATTGCAAAGATGTGGAATCAACCCAAGTTCCCATCAATTCATGAGTGGATTAACAAATTGTGGTATATGTATACCATGGAATACTACTCAGCCATAAAAAGGATGAATTAATGCCTTTTGCAACAATTTGGACAGAACTGGAGACCATTATCCTAAGTGAAGTATCTAAAGAATGGAAATACAAACACCACATGCACTTGCTATTAAATTGGAACTAACCGATGAGCACACATGTGCACAGAAAAACTCAGTGGAAATCAAGCACGGAGAAGGGAGGGAGAGGAAATGGGCAAAACATACCTAACGGGTACAATGAACACTATATGGGTGATGAGGACACTTATAACCCTGACTCAAGCATTACAAAAGCGATCCATGTACCCAAAAATATTTGTACCCCCATAATATTTTGAATTTAAAAAAAATAGTTAATTTGGACTTCACAGCAGAATGTTCACTGAATATCTGCTCTGAACATAGGCTGTCTAGGGGATGATTTTAACCTGTCATCAAAAAAAGCCTTTAATATTATTAATATTAACACAGCACATTACACATACGAAGTGATTCATAGATAGTGGGTAATGAATAATAATTAAACTCTACCTGATCTTCACCTTTCAGAAACAACTAAGAGCATTGTTAACCCAAAGTTGTCAATAAGGGATCACTCAACATAGCATCTAATTTTTTTCTTTCACACTTTATCTCATAAGGCTTGCTTTTGACTAGAAAGATGTTGAAAATAGAAAAATATAAAACAGTAAGAAATGCATCAATATTTTTCTTATCTTTCTTGATCATTTTAATGTGTGCATATTATCTTATTTCAAGCCATACACTTAATAAGATGATCCAAACTTAAAATGTTCTTCTTGCCTTTCCATTACACCTAACAAATTTGGTTGTTTTATGGTTTGCAAACACGTAATTTATAATTTCCTGAAGCTGCCTGACAGTCATGAACCACTTGTATCTTTTCCCAATTTATTCACTTATTTATTATTCAGTCATTCTTTCTACTTTAAAAAGTAAAGATCTGTTGGTCAAGCAGTTTTATTTATGTATCTCTGCTAACTCACCAAATTACTAAAGCCATCTTTACTAATCAAAATTCACTTTAAATTTGTTAATTAGATGTTCACCTTTCCAAATCACAGAGCATTTACTGATTATTAGTCTAGATACAGTATAGACATCTTAACTTCTCCTTTTTGTGAGTTAATTAAATATAATTAAATGCCCTTAAATATATATCTCTAAGTTTACCTCCCTAATCAGAGAATACGGATCCTACTCTTTGCTTCCAGGGGCATGAGGAGTCCTTATCCCTTTCTCCTGGATAGAAAAAGCAATTTATTGCATTTTCTAGGGCCCCTAATGAGATGATTCTCCCACTCCAAGCTCAAATAGAGAATGCTTCTTGCTTATTTCAAGGGACACTGGAATCAACATTTTCTGTGGGCGTTTGATAAAAAGTAGTTAGGTTAAATCCCCACGCAGTGGTACTTGTCTTCGTTTTTCCTTGAAATAAAAAACCATTAGTATTCCTCCCCACATTCTTTCCCCTATCTTTTTCTTTTTTAAAAAAATTCAGGAACTTGGGACCTCAGAGGGATTATCTTTTCTTCTTCTTTTTTTTTATTCAATGTTTTCAGATATTATAAAATCATGCTAATTTATCCCAATTGGGGGGATGATCAATAAGAAATAAATAACTCAGTAACAGAATATTTTGAAATTTATGAAGTTTCTGTTTTAATGTCTCCAGGCATTTACTGCTGACAGAACAAGATTTTGTTCCTAGACAAGCATGCGATATCTGCATTCACCTCATTATAATGAGTACATTCAATATTTGAGTGTGAATGCTATTGCTAAAGTTATTTTTGAAGTGTAATTTACATATAGCAAAATTACCCTTTTTAATTATACAGTTATACGAACCCTGACAAATGCTTAAAATCATGTAACCACTAACACAATGAAGATATAAATAATTTCCATCCCAGCTTCCCCAGCCCAGGCACCTGGCAACTAGTAATTGTTTTTTGTCCTTATAGTTTTGTCTTTTCCAAACTACCATACAAATGGAATGATGCAGTATAGAAGCTTTTGAGTTGGCTTCTTTCACTTAGCATAAAGCATGTGAGATTCATACATGTTGTTGCAGGTATTAGTATTTTTTATTTTTTATTTTTACTGTTGAATAAATAAATTATATGGATGTACCCCAGTTTGTTTATCCATTGAGCAACTGATGGGAATTTGGGTTGTTTCGAGATTTTAGCACTTATAAATAAACCACTCTACACATTACGTATGGGTTTAATTTCTGGTAGTGGATGCAGAAAAGGGGGCTTATGTTTTCGTTTGTCTTTGCTAAATATCTAGGAGTAGGAATGCTTGGTAGTATGTTAAACTTTATTAGAAACCACCAAACATGTTCCAAAGCAACTTTATCATTTCTCATTCCCACCAGCAATGCATAAGAGTTTCAGCTGCTCCACATCCTTAATGGTACTTGATATTGTCAGTTTTTAAAAAAATTTAGCCATTATAATAATGGTGTGATAGCTCATTGTGATTTTAAATTTATGTTTACTAATGGCTAATGATGTTGAGCACTTTTCATGTACTTATTTGTCTTTCATATATCTTTAGGGAATTGTCTTCTCAAACGTTTTGATCATTTTTGTATTACATTCTTTGTCTTCTTATTGAGTTGTAAGAGTTCATTACACATTCAGGATACAAGTCTATCATTAGGTGTAAGTCTGCAAATATTTTCTTCTACTTCTTTCCTTTTTATTTCTTAACTGTGTATTTCAAACCTATTGCTAAAAAATAATTTTTGAAAGGTTAAAAACTTAAATTATTCCTTCACAATTATTTCTCACCACATAAATGTCAATGAAAATTCATGGCCATGGTTTACAAAGCTTTTAGCTCTTCTCACAAATACTTTTTGAATCTACTTTACAAAAATATGCACAGTGAACAATTCAAAGGTTCTTTTGAATTCTTTGCCACATAGCTTACTCTCTAGGGAAAATTACATAAATGTTTTGCTCTGCAGAGTGGAGAGGTAAATCCTGGTGACATAGCTTTTGGTTCTATCATCAGGTAAAGACACGGACTTCAACTTCTCTTATCTTTCCTCTCCATTCTAAATACTTTTCTAATTTGAATTTGCACCTACATTCATCCCTGGGTCCTATTAAACAGGAATGTGATTTATATTCTCTCAGCTCAATAAAACAATGTCTTGCTGAGTTCTTTTTTCTTCCACCAGCTCTTTCCAGATCCACTGCTCACTTACATGCTGGCCAAGGTGCTAAGAGTGCCACAAAGAACAAGCTTTCCCAGGCTGAGACCTGAGCATTTCTCAAATCCTTGTCTTTCTCTCTGGGGTAAATATCAGTGGAGAGACCAGAGAAGAGTAGAAAAAACATGCAGTTTGGGGAATCCAGTAGAACTGGGCCTGTGTTCTGGATCTGTCATAATTTATTTTTTACTCTTTCCTTCGTGTACTCATTCATTCATTCAGCAAATAACTTCTTCAGCATCTGCTATGTGCACCATGCTAGGAACTGGGAATACAGTAGTGAATGAGACACTTTGAGATTTTTCCTTCAAAGAAATGGCAGGTTGTTTGTTGTCCTCAGTAAGCTATTAAGCTATTCTGTGTTTCATTTTTCTGTTTGAAATAGAGGAAAAAATTACTAGCTCACACTCTTACTGAATGTGATAATTAAATAAGACACACCAAGGATATCTATATTTTTAAACAATGAGGTGAATGGGATATTCTTTGTGACCTTCCCTCCCTCATTTTCTGCAAAGGTGACCTCCTAAATAACTCACACCTGGTGAAAAAAAAGGTCCAGCTGCAGCAGCTCATTGAAATGAATGCTTGTGAGGAAGGAAAGCTAATTGTAAAAAGAAGCCCAGGCAAACAGGCTTTCTGTATAATCTTGATAATCTATCCAACACTATGGTACTACGCAGCAGCTTCTGAATAAACACTCAGTAGAGAAGGTTGCCTTTCAAAATATTTTCACTCTTATACTAGTGCTTTGACTCTTCTGTATCATTTTTATTCACCTATGTATACCCTTTGTAAGCAGACTTTGCTCATACCTATGAGGCCTTTGCACTTGAAGGCAAAAATCCTAGAAAATAGGGCTAGAAAAGAGTTTGATATTAACTATGTATTCAATTGTCAGAAAACAGATTATCTAATGTCTTGGGAATGTGATTCAAGGAGGACATTTTTCTGAGATAAAAAACAGCTTTTACAACACAATCTATTAAAAGGCAATGATGCAATACAAGCTTTTTATTGTTAACCCCATTCTCACAACTTCAGCTTCAATAAAGATCCTATTAGAAATGCTTCCCCATGTGGCAACTGCTCTGGAATTTCTGCCATTATTTTCCAGACATTTGTCTATTTTTATCATAAAACTAAAAAGGAAAAGTCTGGATCAAGAGTATGCATATATGAATCTTTTAGTCTAAAAGCCTAAGACTCAATCCAAGAGAAAGTAGAAGGTAGGAAGAAACTTCAGAAGCCACCCAGTTTCCTTCTATCTTCATGAGAATCTGTCACCAAATCAATTCAGAAAGAAAGAAAGAGAGAAGCGGGGAGGGGAGGGAGGAAGGGAGAGGGACGAAACAGATGAATAACCCTGGCTGCTATTTCTATTCACAAAGTTCTCCCCAAAAGTATGGTCATTTCTTATCCTATACACTTATAGTCATAAATTGCCCAATATCTGAACCCAGTCCTTCAACCAAATAATGACCATTGAGTACCCAATGTGAGCAGTATCCAGAGGCAGATACCCACCACACCCATATGATTGTTTTGTATTATGCACATAAACACACACACACACATACATATATATATAAATATTCTGAAAAAACTAGCTAACATAATTAGGATTAATATGAGTTTATTGATTGAAAATTTTGCATGTGGTCTCTTTTATTCCTTAAGCCAACTAGTGAAGTAGATATGAGCATTATACATATTTTATAGAACACAAACCTAGGCTTACAGAAGTGAAATAACCTTGTCCAAGGTCATACAGACAGCAAGCAGTAGAAGAGAATAAACATAAATATTCTGCCCTTATAGTTTATTGTTAGCTATGCAAGATAGGGCTTTAAAAGGCTAACTCCCTCATCACCTAGGCACATAGTAGGTATATAATAGAAAATGTCAACTGGTACATCAGTGAATTTGAGGGCTCCAAAATAGGCTTAATGCTTATAAAAAGCACAGCTCTTTGTAGCAAGAACACTACCTATTACGAAAATAAGCTGTTGGCAGGACCTCAAAGAAATCAGGAGGGCCTCTTGAGGATTAAGAAGGTATAATGAAAATCAGGAAGCTGGTTTAATGAGAAAGAAATTCAATATACTTTGCCTCTCCCTCAATTCCTTTTGTGTTTGGTGTACTAATCTAGGAACAACTCAGTTTGTTTTTTTGCTGTAGCTTATTTTTTTCCCACACAGCCTAGAAACTATTCATGTTTCTTTAGTGAAACATGGGACCAGAATAGTTTATGCAGATGATTATAAAAAGCATGGATTATTGGTAAAGGCATATAGGTCAATAAAACATATGGTGTTAAATGCAAACATCACTGGAAGTTACTGACAAGCCTATGGGTACACCAATGTGAAGGAGAGTTTACCAAGTGCATGAATTTGCAGAATGATTGAATTTTTATCTCCAAAAGCTACCTGGACTAAGCCTTCTCTAGTGACTTCTGAAATAACACATATAAAAAACTTAAATACAGACATACAAAGAGCATAATAATGAAAATGATATCAAAAGGAAAGTATTTGAGATATACATATATTAGGAATGAGTGCCTTTCTGTGAGAGAAAGATAAATGATACTTATAAGAGAAAATATATTAATTGTTATATATTATATATTATGTTATTATATATTATATATATTATATATTAATTGTTCTAAAAGGAAAGCAATGACTGAATTTTTAGACTGAAAGATAACAGTACTAGAGGATAGTCTAAATCCTTCATTTTACTGAATGAAAATGGAAGCCCAAATAGTTTATGCTATATGCACATTTAGATAGTCTAGGGCTTGTCTCACCATGCCATACTGCCCCCAAGATTTTTCATGAACTAAAAATTATAGTACTAAATTCCTTCTTTATCTTCTGTTTGAGGTTCCCTTTCATCCTTAGATTTTTTTCTTTTATATTTCTATTAACTCAGTCATTCATACCTCCCCTTCATTAGCTAGTGGCTGAATCTTTCAGTCTAACTTCATTTTATTAATTAGGGCTTAATTGTCCAACTTGCCATGATTCTTTTGAATTCCCAGACTATTTTCCAAATTCTTTGTCAGCCCCACTTTGGAAGTTGCCAACATACCAATAGCTCATGCTAAAATATTTTTCATTCCTGGTAAAATGATATGTTAAGTGGAATGCTAGTAAAATGTTAGATTCTACATAATAAAGTTTGCTTCATAGACCATGTTGTCATCGCAGCAAGCTCCTCCACATGCTATTTACAAAGGATTCCTCACAATAATAATTATATATAGTACATCCTTTCTCTGTTCCTTAACCAATTCATTCGTTCATTGGCAAGAGGAAAGGCTCATGATTATGCTGAAAAGGGGAACCCCAAGCACTGTGCATATTTTTGTTCTTTAATTGGAATATATATTTAACCTTCAACTCCTTTCTATTTTCCTATTCTCACTATTCTAATTTACCTTTCCAGAACACCCACTTCCTCATCAAAGTATGCACCAACAAAATCTAAGTTTTTAGTTTTTGTTTACCATGTTCTTTGTCTATGCCAGACACGGTTCTAAGCCTTCCATGTTTATTGTTTACCACAACCTTTCAAGATAGGGATTGTCATTGTTTCTATTCACAAATGAGAAGCATATGAATTAGAGATGTTCACTCTTGTAGAGTTGAACCCAGGCAGTCTGATTTTAAAGTCTGCACTATTAAATACTTTTCATTAATAAACACTCACACACATACACATAAAACTTAATAAACTACACTGAGGCTAAATTTCGGATGTCTATCACCTTGTGTTTTTCAAGGAATACACTCATTATAAGAAAATAATATATACTTAAATATGGAGATAACCTACACTCAAGTTTCCCAACTATACTTAATCACCTAGTTAAAAGCATTCAGGTTTGTACAGGTATTATATTGTATATTGTACAGGTATTGATAAAATATTATCAAGATTTTTCTCTCTAGGAGAGAAGAACACAGCCAGGGAGGCACAGCAGAACATGTAAACCAAGGACATAAGCCTATATCTACTCTATAACAAACCTCATCATATTCCAAAAATTATTTTTAAACTGTCTCTTCCATAAGGAGAACTTCTAATTTAAATGCAGTTCACTACTGGAGAATGCATTAGTTCTGTGTTATGCATCCAGGAAATGCTCAATAAATATTAACAGATAATTTCCAAAGTTACAGATAATATAAATTACACATGTAGTACACACATCTGAGGTTTTAAAAAGCATAAATTCAAAATAGAGTTTTAAATTATATACAAGAACAACTGCAAAATTAACTTTGTGACAGGTTCAGCAAGCACATGATACAAAATAACCTGAAACTTACTTGGTAATCAAATATGAACAGTGATGCAGTTATACTGGGCTTTCTATCCTTTTCTTCAAAATTCATTCTCAACATTATTTTTAGTTTTAAATATTAAAGTCACTCAAGCTTAAAGAAAAGTGTTTGTTCTCACTTTAAGAGAAATATAGGGTAATAATCTTGAATATAAAGAAATACATTGATGGAAGCATTTACCCTGAGGCCTTAACTATCAATCAATATGTCACTTATTATTAATTTGGGGGAGAGATGCATTGCTTCAGGGGAAGACAAAGGGCCTAAACTGAGAAACAATGTACTGTCAAATTGAAAGGGATCTTAGAGGCCATTTAGTACCACCCCTTATAGTTTTCCAGATGAGGACACTGAGACACAAAGAGTAACAGTGACTACCCCAAGTCAAATCATGAATTAGTGGCAGAGAAAAGATAAGAGCTCAGAGGGACTGAGACCTCAGGGAACTGTATTGGAAGTTGGGAGAATCTTGGAAGGTCTCAGTGGATTTTAAACAAATGCCACATGCCATCCAGTTTATCTTTCAGTCAAGCATAAATGCAACTGCAGACAAGTCCTGGCTTTATATGGAGCAGACCAGCTCAGAGATTCACAGCTGTAATTCTTGTGCAACGAAATAGAGGCCACTGCTGTTTTAAAGCTCTGCATGCTTTAATCTCCAGCTGTCATTCTGGTGTACTCTCTCAGGGTAGGAAGGGATCTTAAAGGTAACAACTTTTAGCTTTGTAAAAAATTCAGATGATTTTAGTAGGTAAGTATTCTAAATAGGTTATAATCTTCAAAGCCAATTATACAGAGGTAAAGTCTTGGCTGTGTGGAATATATATGACTTTGGCAATGAACAATGAGAGGTTCCACAAGGAGATACAGTAGAAGTATTGAGCTCCCATGACTAAGACAGAGGAAATAAATCAATCACTTCTCTGGGAAGATGTTAAGTAGGTAGTTTGCCAGGGCAGGGGGGCAGTGGGAAGGGACATGGTAATTATTTTTTAATCTGCATTTTTGTGGCACAATGCTCAACTGTATATGTACTCTGCTTAAAGAATATTCACTTATCAATTATCATCTTATGTCATCTTCCAGGAAAAGCGTAGAAAGAAATTGGTACTGGGAAAAGGTAAGAGCCTACTGGGAAAAGGCAGACTTACCTTCCCTTGCAAAACAAGCTGAGTCGTTTTCAGTAAGCACAAGGCCAGTTTAAACCAGTGTAAATTTTGTATGTATGTACATATTTATATTTGTACATAACTATGTATTTATTTATCACATATTTAATTAATGTCAATGACAGCAGCCATAATGGAAAGGAGCTCTGGAATAAAACACAGAAAACTTGAGTTAACATTCCAGATCTGCATTTACCTGGCTTCTGGCCTTCACCAAATCAATAGTTTCAGGATCCTAGAGCTAGGAAATGAAAACCTAAGAAATCACAGAATGAAAACCTTAGAAATCATCCAGGGCAATCTCCTCATTTCATTGATGGGAAAACTGTACGTAAGACACATTCAAATGCAGAGAGCTAGATAGCTGGCTGAGCTAGGACAGTCAGCAACCACACTAACCTCCTTCTAGATCATGTTCTAGTACTACAGAAGCTGGAAAGTTAAAAACCACATCTCATAGAATCCCTTGGTATTAGGAGTCTTCACATGGCCTAGGTTTTATTAAACTCCCGAGAGTAGGAAGTATCATGAGTGGGCTCATACAGTGGTAGAATCTCTCTCTCTCTCTCTGCTATAATTTCACTCTGTAGGTTTTATTTAAGGAGGGAATGAGTCGATGAGGATTTTTTTTCTCTTTCCCTTTTTTTTTAATGGCTCCTGGAGTTTACAAAGCTGCAGTGAGACATTGGAATTATATGATTAAGTTTGGATTTTGTTCATAGAAATTCATCACAATTTCTTTAAATACTTAAGTTTTTTTAAATTGTCTTCATTCAATTTTGTGACCATGTTGTCCCCAAGAATATCTCCAACTTTTAAGTATTTAAAGGGCAAAATATTTTCATTTAGACAATTTAATTCAGAACAATTTGAGCAACATTTCTGAAGGCCAACATATAATAAACACACTTTCTTAAATAAAATGTGGGTTTCTTACACACTGATACACATTTATATTAATATTTTGAAATGCCATGATGATTTCTGAATTTTTTAGATGAGAAGAAATGAAAAGTGGGAGGCCAGAGGAAATGTACTTTTCAGAAAAGCCAAATTTAACCTGGAAAATGGAAACCGAGTTCAGTGTCAACAGCAGCCAGAAGAGAACAGACCATAGCTTGTTTACACCAAAGATTATTTCCAGGTTTTCTGGAATTTGATGAGTTACTTCATCTCTTCCTTATTTAATCCTGCCCACTAACTACAACACAGTACTAATATTTTAAATCAGCTATATAGTCCAAAAATCTCAATAAATTTATTAAAGACAATAATTGATATGTAAGGAATTGTTACTCCATACACATACACTAAAACACACACACACAAAGAAAATAATAATATCAGATGTTTTTCAGCTGTGTCTAAAATTAAGATCTCCTGTGCTAACTAGAATTTCACCGTAAATACAATGTTGAAATACAGAAGCCATTTCTTGTGCAGTATCCAAGGCAAATCTTTCACATTCCAACTGGCTTTTACATTAATGGAAGTGCCAAAATGATTCGCATTTGTTTACCCACAAATCATATTGTTTTAATACGTCAGAGATAATGGATCACACTCACCCCTTATAATACTTGATTTTAATAGGTTTTCAAAAAGGAACTTTGGCTGGACACAACATAGACAAATGCTATTAAGTACATAATTGCATGAAGATATGAATGTAGCGTGTTTAGAATGTGTTTCACACATATTTAAATGCTCCATTAAAATAAAACTATTAATGTTGTTATTAGAAAATAAATCTACAATAAAGTGGTATTGATAACAGAAACATTTTAATATGCTATAAGTAAATTAGTGATATTTCAAAGAATTTTACAAGCTTTTGTACAATATGTACACTCACTACAATAATGTGAACCCCTTCAAAACAAGGATCTTGTTTTACACATATAGTACAGTATCAATTTGATAAATATTTTGTAAAATTAATACAGAAATGAATGAATGAAATTCAGTTAGCCCAGTTTTAGACGGTTCTTCAGATATATTAAGTATTCCATATGTGGATACAAAAATATGTTTGGACTAACAACGGTAGCAAGATCTTCCCGGAAAATGAAAACTAAAATTAACTGAGACACTCAGTATCTTGTTGAAAAAAAGGGTTTACAGTGATACCTTAGTGTTTGTAGCAGAGTATGCTTCCAAATGCTTCAACCTGAAGAGGACTAAAACATTTCTCCAGCATGTCTGCCACATTGCATGCTAACATAGTACCCAAGAGTTGAAGAAGGAAGGCAGACACCACATTAGCTAAACAAATCATTAGTGCAGGTTATTTTATTATTATTATTTTTTGGTTCACTATAATCACTCTCACTTATTCATTTATTTATTCAATAAATATTTACTAAGTTCCTATTACGTACTATACAAGGCAGATATTCCACAGTAAGCTTGACAGATATGGCCCCTGCCTCCTTCCAGATTAGATTAGAAAGGAAGGTCATCAGGAATGAAGGTGTTTATATGGGGCTGAAGGATTAGGGTGGAGTAACAGGGAAAAGAAGCAAGACTTCTTACACATCTCCTATGTGACAAGCACAGTTCTAGGCATTCCTTCCTCCTCTCAGGGAATGACCCCTCCAGCCATCCACATAACTCAGGTCAAACATTTTGGAGTCATCCCTGACTCTTCTCTTTCATTTCCATCCTATAGTAAAAACCATCAGTAAATCCTTCCAGCTCTGCCTTCAAAATCTGTACTAATATTAACCAGTTTTCCCACCTCCTCCACTGCCACCCTAGTCCATCAACACATCTGGCCAACATAATTGTTCCTCTACTCCCTCTCTTGTGCACCTGTAATCCATTGTTCGTACAGTGATCAAAACAGAAATCATATCACTCTTGTTTTCAAATACTTTAGTGGTTTTTCTGTTGAATTTAGAATAAAATTTGAAGTTGATGTTGTGACCTGTCAAGCTCTATGCAATCTGGTCCCCAGTTCCCAGCCCTGTCTATCCTTCAGTCTCCGCTTTGCTCACTGGGTTCAACCTCTTTGGCCTCCAGGCCCTTGCTGGAGCGTTCAAGACACCCCAACCCCACCCCAGGCACACTGCACTCACATGGAGCGTTTTTCCTCAGAGCTGCATGTTTCTTCCTTGTGTTCACTCAAATATCACCTTCTCAGAGGGTTTAATGTGATCACCCTATCTAAAGTAGTAGTGCTCCTTGTCCATTCTATATGCCCTTATCCTGCTTAAATTTTCTGAACATCAATTACATTATATAATACCCCTATTGATTTCTTTATCATTCACCTTCCCACTTGAACATATCCATAAAAGCAGGGCTTTGTCTTTACAAGATTTTATCCTTAGCACCTACAACAGTACTCAGCATATAGGAAGAGCTAAGAAAACATTTTTTGCAAGAATGCATTATTTTATTTAATTCTTACATCCTCTGAAATTGCTAATATAATTACTATTACAGGTAAAAAAAGATAATGCAACCATTCTTGGAAAGAGATAAAATAATTCAGAAAATGGGGCTCATAGTTGAAAACTAGGTGCCTAGCATAGGATTAAAAAATAAGGAAGAAAGTAGAAATAAAGGAGACAAGGTGCTTTAGTTTGTTTTTTTTTTAATTTCTCAATCTCTTTAACTGCAATACTACAAATAATATATTATACTTTCCGGAAAAATGTACCTTCATTCTGTAAATTAAGATTTGGCAATTAACAATTTGCTTTCTTAACTTCCAGTGAAAAATTAAAGCTCATACACAATGGGCATTATTTACAAAGGATGACAAACAACAGAAAACATACAGTGGCCAGTACTTAATTACTCCTTCATTCTTCCTTTTCCATATCAGACACAGGCTTAGTTACTGATCCTTGTTAGATCAGGAACAAATAATAATTTGAATGTAGAGTATAATACACTGGAGTTGAGACTTGCAAGCATGCAAGAGCTTATGACAAAAGAACACTGGAAAGTGTGAAGAAGGCTAAAGAGGATTATAATGCCTTCCTCGATTTGGTGGATGAATAGTTTTGTGTTTTGTTTTAGTATATCTTCAGGCCTGAATGAATGCTTTGTGTAGTAAACAGAGTAAAGCTCAAATGAAGTTTACTGTCTCCATATGGTTCCAACCCCATATGTACAATGGTAGATTCATTGGAGAAAGAAAAAAAAAAAGGCTGAGTCTTTTTCCTAGAAAAGGCAATTGTGCTGCTAGAACTTTAATGAGCAAGAGTTCAAATGCAAGCCAGAGCAAAAAAATCAAACTTAGAACATCATTTCGTTGGTGCCTTTCCAAAACGGCAATTTGATAGAAGTGCATCTGCAAGTCTTTTATCTACAAACTTAATTTTATTATTGTACTATACTGTACTTTAAATAAAAAACAGATCCACATATTTATTAAAATTGTAATGAATGAATCACTTAGGCTTTGATCTGCTACACCAGTTTTAGTGAACTCCCCTAAAGGGAGATCAATTAAGAATACATTTTTTTTTCTTTTTTAAAATAACACTGTCAGTACATTTGAATTTCATTTTATTAAAATTTAGGCACAGAAAACATTATAAAAAATAAACTCTCCACCATTCATGCTATTTTTAAAATATGGGCAACAGTCTCATTTCATTCCTGATATGAAAAAATAAAATTTTAGACTTGATGATGGGGTTCAGGACATGCTACCCCAACATGTGCCACTTTGGCATACTGAAAACTGCAGAAGCAGGGTGGTCACTCTCCCCTTCCCCTGCCTTTCTTCTCTGAAGCAAGCCATAACCTAGGAATGATTTTCTGACCTTCTCCTGAAGCAGATCATAAGACAAGCAGGTGAGGACTTCCCTCCCTATACCAGAAGGGAAGGAACATCCTTATCTTTGAAGACAAAAGATCACAGAGAAGAATCTAAACAAACAAGCTTTGCTAAATCCCCCCCAAGTTTATTACCATTAGATCATACCCCCTTTGTTCTATTATATTATATCATACTATATTTCTCCATGACTATCCACTCTTCATCAAGCCTAGCATAAAAATACACAGGTTAAACCATTTTTGGGGGTCTTCATTTCCTTATGAAGGCTCCCATGTCATGTAAAACTTACATTAAATAAATTTATATGCTTTTCTCTTGTTTTTCTGTCTTTTGTTATAGAGGCCTCAGCCACGAATTCAGAATTGAGTGAGGGAAGGATATTTTTCCCCTCTTACAAAAACATTTCCTAAATGTTGTCAGACACAATACACTAAGAACTCTTTTATGACACAATCAGAAGCACTATTAAAATGTTGTGTTTCTAGGAAAGTACTCTCTTCATCAAATGCCATGCTTTCCTAGAAAATAGAATCTTACCTCCCTATTGTGATGGTTTTGATTTATTTGCTGTAGTATACCATTGCTTTTGTGCTCCAAAACACAAAGTAAGAGACTCATATAATGATGAATTTGTTAAAATGACTTTCCATGAGAAAAACACATTTATTTTCCAGTGCATATAAACAGCTTTGTTATGAGTCTGAAAGTGTCTTCTATGTACCTAGGAAAGAAGTTGCCCAATCAAGCCAGACCAGGGAAAGAATTCTCTATAAATGTAACTGAAAGAGAACAAAAGGAGACACATCATCAGAAATATTACATCACACACGCAAGATGACAGAATACAATTTTTGAAGTGCTATTTTCTTTGCTACTTGAAAATAGAATGATGGAAATTGTACTGGGGCTGTGTTCTTGTTCTGGCTGTGAAACTAACTGGGTGACTTAGAATTCTCTAAATTCTTTTTTCCTCAGTTTTTTCATCTCCAAAAAAAGAGTGACTGTAGTACAGAATGTAGTAGAAACCCTTCGTAATTTCTTCTAACTCCAAAATTCTATGGATGATGTAATTTGGATGCTTTCAAAGATATTTTCACTTCTTAGTAAATTATTTTTGATTTTATGACAAATTAATACTGTGTTCAAGCATTTATTTATATATAGACTCCTCCAATTGAAAAAACTGGTGAATTTAATGATCTTAAAAAGCAGGAGAAGGAGGAAAAAAAAGGAATTTTACTTATTACTTGATAGGAATATCCTACAGTCCTACTCACTTGAGCACCTGCCATTTTATGCAGCTCTCATAAGGTAACACAAACAAGTAGAGAGGTCTTGAAAGAATTATGAATTCCTGAATAATTGTGATTTATCAAAGTAAAAGTGTTGGCATCAGCTAATGGGCCAGTTAGGAGCACCACTAAAGTAAAGTAAAGTAATGTGAGACCTATATTTAATGGAATTACATTCATTATTTAACCTGTACCAAATTAAAAACTAAATCAAAGCACATACAACATTGAGAGCATTGTTTCAGGTCATTTTCACATATGATTCTAATTACTAAATATTCCAGAATGAGAAGAAAGTGATTACAGATTAATTACGGTGGCTACTAAAACTATTCTTGAAACTTCCTTCCCAAAAATTAACATCACATTTAATCATCAAGATA
Organism: Daubentonia madagascariensis; assembly: GCA_023783475.1. Taxonomy (NCBI): domain Eukaryota; kingdom Metazoa; phylum Chordata; class Mammalia; order Primates; family Daubentoniidae; genus Daubentonia; species Daubentonia madagascariensis. The sequence goes on from JAKFHU010001035.1 coordinate 43,670,455, forward strand.
TCCTATCTTAAAAACTGATTTTTTTAGTTATAGTCTACCTCCACATAGGATTTGGAGTGACTATGTAAGACATGAAAAAAATTCTAATTGAAAACAAGATTGTGCAAAAGATAAACTAGATGTATTGCGATTAAGTAGCTTATTTGTGAGTTAGCATTTTGATATACATGTACATGCATACCTACCCATAAAGTTGACCCTTTTATTATAAAAAAAAAAAGTAGCTTATTTGTCTCTGAGCTTCCTGGTGCATGTGACAATATGACCGTTATGTATGTACAACAGGAATGTATCTCCTTTTACCAGAGGGAAGGACAAAGGAGGGAGGTACGGAGGAAGGAAGGAAAGGAAAGTTGAGTAATTGTCTTTTAAACTTACCAAACAAGAAGTAAGTTACAGAAATGAATCATCATTTCTCTGAAGTTTCAGCTTGTGAAGTAAAGATGCAGTGGCTGTTATTTATTCTTTTCTGCTTACCATTTCAACTGTCATCTTTTTAGCACATCAGAGCTCTCTTTTCACAGACCTGCTGAAAACCAATTTTAGTACTCCCTTTCCTCCCAGAATGCCTTCACCCTTTATCCTGGATGGACCCTCACTTCTTGGTTTTTAAAAACTTCAAAGAAACTCAATCATTTATCCAGGTTTCTGGAGTTGGAGCAAGGAAGCCCAAGCTCAGGGCCTGGCCAACTTTCCCATGGATAGTGGACAGACATTAGGCAAACTGCTGCCCACACACCTGCCATGAACAAAGCTTTAGCTAGGTAACTAAGAGCATCACAAATAAACAGAGAAAACAAAGAAAATATGCAGAGCCTGGAAGAGCCCTGGCGGTCACCAAATAAATATTTGCTTCCAATACAGGTCATTTCTGTCTTTGGTTACTCCTCATTCCCTTCTCTCTCCTTTTTGACAGTATTTTGTTTGAACAAGTCATCAACCTAGTTGATGTTTTACCGCATAGCAAAATATGCATAATTTAAAACTTATGAACATTTTAGAAAATTAAGTTTCATGAAAGTAACTTCAAAGTACATGCTTTTAAGAGTAAACATTTAACTAAAAGGGGATTTGAGGATATGACACTTTGCTGTTATTTTTTTTTCCTGATGCAAATGTATTATTTTGAAATGAAGGGAATGCCAATGACCGGGAGAATCACTTCTCTACTCACCTAGAGCAGCATTTTTCTTGTGCCAAGATCTCTGGAAGCTTGGATTAGCATGAAAAGTGTGTTTGGTAAGCACAGAAATAGGTGAAAGGAAAAGGAAAAGGAAAAGTCTGACAGATACTAATTTCCAACTATGTGAAACTTAATGAATGAATCTTGCCCCACAAAACAGAACATATTAGACAGTCACTAGAATATGCATGTCTGCTATATCTAGCTGTGTGCAAAAATTAGCCAAACTTTTATTGTGATATTTTCATTTCTGTCACTCTTGGCTTCCTTTCAATAATTATCTGTCAACTGGATCTATGACCTACATCTTCCTGTGGGTTTTCCTGATAATCTTTTACTTCTCATCATCTCCATTCCAACTTGACAATTAGTTTACCCTTATCCTAATTACTCAGTTCTGTGCATACCCTTACCTCCCAAGATCAAATCCACACTTTTTGTTTGGTTTTTAGGCATGATGAAAGTTAACAATCTTCAAAACATGTATAAATCTATTGCCAGTCATTGACCTGTCTTACAAGAACCTCTGTATTTGTCTCATTTGGGTGTACAGCTATTTATTTCCAATTTGATTCCCATCCAAGATCTACCACTGTAGCCACTGTAGTCTTAAAATATAACGTTATATTACATTCTATTCTTCTAACTCCACCACACACTCAAAAGATAAGTTCCATGCCCCTTACCATAGCGTACAAGGCTCACAAAGCTTAGTTTCCAGCCTGTATTTAACCACCCTTCACCACCTTTCTTCTGTGCTCTACAAATTCTCAACTACTTTCAGTTCTTTGAAAGAGACAGTCTCTTTTTGCACACTTTTCCCTCTTCTCCCTTTATTCCCTTAGCTAACTCCTATTCACAAGAAAGTCTCACCTTAGCTGTCTTATCCTCCGGGAAGCCTCCTCTGCCTCCTAAATCTGAGTTGCATGTACCCCATCATAAGTGTTGATCACTCTGTATTGTCACTGACATTCTAAATGTCTATATTCACCTGTAAATTATAAATTCCAGTATAGCAATGACCTGCCCATCTGATCACAAATAGATCCCCAGTGCCTAAGCCCAATGCTTTTAAATATTACTTTAGAATTCATAAATGTTTAAAATTTTCTCTCTACTGCATCAATTATGACCTTAGATAATATAAGGAACTATAGCTACTGCTCCCTTTTTACCTCAGAATTTCATTTTGTAACAGATTAGTCTGCTTTGATATGCAATTGGACATATTTTCACTTCATAATTTCATTTCATAATTTCAGATCATTATCAGAAGATTAATAAAATTATAATTTTCTGAACTATTTCTGTATCTCTGCATTTCTGAAATGCAGAGATGGCAGTCAAAGAAAAAACTTATTGCCCCCCAAAATTGATGCAATACTTATTCTAGGGGGTTGAAATCTAAGGAGGGTTAAAAATATGTGTGCTGTCCTATAATTTCTGAATTATTTACAGAAATTTTGGTGCTACAAAATGGAAACTAACTAGATAACTCTCCTTATTAGTCATTTATAAAATCAAGCTCCAATGTCAATACAAGTTACCTGGAAATGTTTAAGGATTTAGAAAAAGTGGGCATAATATTAAATAAGTACTTAACCTTATTATACACATAAGAATGTACTTTTACCTTTACTCTTTGCATTTTATATATTATTTCTCCATTTTGTTAATGAAGTATGTTTGAGAAATTACAGATAATTTTTCAAAAAGGAGAAAAAGTAAAATGGGTCAAACATTTTTATGGAACGCATTTTTACATGAATGTTTATTTCTTAAACTGGGTATATTCTGAGATAAAATATTATCACAAAATATATTTGGCCACAATGTGGACAAATCCACAGAGTGACAGTCTACAGAGGATGGAAAACAATTCTCTGGGATATTTCCTTCTTTTCATTAATTTTGATCTTAGTAAGCATATTGTTTGAATGGTTTATGATAAAAAATAAGCCAAAATATGAACAAAATGGTATAAAGTAGTACAGCCCTAAGAGCAAGAAACAGTGGAAAGAAAAATTACTCTTGCACAGAGTGGCAAAAAAATAAATAAAACAGAAGTACATGAATAATCAGATGAAGAAAATAATAGTAGAAAACAAAGGATCCTCTATGTATGCTGAGGTTTGCCTATAGTCTTCCTGTAAAATATTTGGAAACCATATTTAAATGTTGCTCCTTGGTCATTACTGGCAATCTATCATTCTGTTGGGAAATACATTCACACATAAATAAAAGAGATCAGGTATAAATAAAAGTACAAAAGTCAAATCAATTAAAACCAAGCATGCCTCCAAATCAAGGAAGTTAAGTACGTTTCAGAGTAGCTCAAATGCTATTACACTCTCTAAAAAGATGGACTTTACTCTTGATGCTCTGTGCAGATGACTCCACCGAGCCTGCCTGAGCTATTCTAAAGCTGTGAGTGGTGACAGTAGAGACAGAGGGGAAACCCTGGGGTGTGGAGGCAAACAAAGTCACATTCAAATTTTCTCTTTGCTGTTTAGATTTTCTGGGCTTTAGTGTTTATAAATACAAAATGAAAATAATTAAATAAATTTGGTTTGTGGCTGTGAGAATTAAACAAGATAACAGACACAAATTTGAAATTGCAGCATACAGTAGGCAATCAGTAAATATCAATCCTTTTCCCCTCTTGCCCATTACTACACTGGACATTTCAAAAATATATTATTAATTTTACTTTTGTAAACTATATTATTAATTTTAATTGTGTATAAATTATACTCAATATTAAAAGTCATCAAAATAATGATGATTTCCCAACTTAAACTATTTTAACTCTTTATAAGTCGTTATAGCCACAAAACATTGTTAGATTGTTTTTATAAAACTTGTACTCAGAGATTTCTCTTTTTTTGAGCATTGCCTTTAATTCAGTAATAATATTAGTGTTTTTTCTGGGATAAACCACATTATTGTTTTAATTTTAGGCATTTTTTAAGTAGGAAAAATCTGAGATATACAGTTAATGAAACCAAGATCCAATAAAGCATAGCTAACTGGTAGAAGAAAAAATTAAAACCCATTAATTAACTATTCTACTGAGTATCTTTAGTTTCTACATAAATCATAAGTTGTTAAATAACCTGGATATTGTCACCTAATTCCAATATTTCCCTAATTTCAAGAAGCTGACCCATAAAAGCAAGATCTGAATTAGGACCAATGGTAAGATTTAAGTCTTTCATCTCCATGCTTTTAGCATTTTCTATAGAAATCCAGTTGTGCCATCACCTGGATTTTATGTGCAGTTGGCTCACACCAGCTAAATTTTTGAGGAAGAGGTAAAAAAAAAAAACATTTTGGGCTAGATATGAAAAACTTTATGCAATAAATGCATATTTAGAGACTGCAAAATGAGCATGCAAATCAATTTATATGCATCAATGAATGAATATAGATGAGCTATTTTCAAAGTGTAGGCATCCTGGTGTAGCATAAGATATCGGTACAAAAGGAATAGTAAGGAGGTGAACTGCTCAGCTTAGTCATCCATTTGCAATTTTCAATGGAAAACTGCATTGTCAGGTTCCATTATGCTTACACAAATTTAGACAAATTAAAGAGTCAACTAAGTAATTATTGATAACATACATGTGTATGAAGTAAAGCAGGAAAGTTGTCAGTCATTTGGAACTTCTCAGATGTTTCTAGGAGTTCCATCAGGAAAAGGAGGCATTACAAGAACGATGATAATATACCCTAGTATAAAGCCAATTTGAGACAGAGCACTGGCCTATTCAGCTATCTCTTTGATTTGGGAACAAAGATAGGGGACAACAGAGAGAGAGATTCTAAATGGAACATTAACACAAATCATGCTGCTGAGGAGAAACATTACATTCAGACTCTGCATCTTGTTAGGATCCCATCATTAATTACCAGGAGAATTATCACTCAATCTGATAAAGATGCCCAAGTTAAAAAATAACCCTTAGAGTTATGCAGGATCTGTAACTCTATAATTATAGAATATACAGAGAATTCTATAATTCTCTCTTTTATAATATTCTTTCAGAATATATCTTGCACGGTTAGTGTCATATTCTGTTCTGACAAAATGAACATTTTGTTATTTCTAAAGTAGAACGTTCTATCTAGGATGAAAATATAAATCCTTGGAAAGTCATGTAATGGCTTATCTCATCTTCTAAAATTGACTCTTGGTTTCATACTTCAAAAATCTCATAGAAAATCCCTCAAGATGGAGAGTCATCAACTTCCTCTGTTAATCTGCACTTGCACTCATAATATATTTATCTTGCAAGAATTTAAATAGACTTTTTTCTTTGCCCCCTTCACTGAAAACAGTAAAACACCCAGTCTTTACATGTTATTTACCTTTTTTACATAAATAAGTATATAAATAATCCTATTTTCAATATATATGTATCTATTTGAAATTTGTTTATATTCACTAAACATATTGTAAAACCAGGCACTCTCATGCTCTTGCACATCTTTTGTTGGGGTGTAAATTATTACAACATTTTTGAGGGGCAATTTAACAGTAACCATGACAATTCTAAATGGGTATATCCTTTAACACAGCAATTCCACTTTTAATAACTTTTATATAGGTATACCTCATTCATGTTATGTTGTGAGGCATTGTATATAGGTTTACCATGATTTAACCAAGAACATGTTAATTAATATTTGGATTGATTCCATTTACTTGTTTTCACTATTACAGATAATATGTCAGTGCTAACATATTTGTAAGAGTTGTTCAGGAGTTTCTGTAAAAAAAAAAGTTACTAGAAGTGGAATTGCTGTGTTAAAGGATATACCCATTTAGAATTTTCATGGTTACTGTTAAATTGCCCCTGAAAAATGTCATAATAATTTCTACTCCAACCAAAGGTGTGCAAGAGCATAAGAGTGCCTGTGTAACCACATCTCTCCCAACACTGACTATGATGGCACTTTTTAATGTTTACAATCAACTAGGCAAAAAATAATATGCCTCATTTTAGTTTATATTACTTATTATTGAGGTCAAGCTTCCTTTATATACTTATAGGCTATTTGGATTTCTCTTTTACAGAACTGCATATTTGTTTCGTTTGACCTTTACTACTAGTATTCTCTTTTTAATATTTTGAAGTTAATTAGATTTACTAACATTTATTGAGTTCCTACCATGGGCCAGACTCTATTAGCTCGTGCATATATAACAGGTATAGGTGCTCCCTTGGGGACTTAGAATCAAGGGAAGGAACAAGGTGGGGTGATAAATAACTATAATGAAGTATGCTGGGTCTAAGACCAAGGGTCTACATACGCCCAGCACATGCTCTGCAGGACGGCCAGGGTTGAGAAGGAACCGCACATCAGAGAGAATTTCACAGAGAAGACGACCTGATAGATGGCTCTTCAATGACAGGTGAAATTTCACTCAGTGGAGACTGGACAGAAGGCATTAGATCCATAGAGAATAGCACTAGAAAGGGCTCCAAGATGAGTAAATGCAATAATAATTCATAATATAAATAATTATTAGCTTAGGTGAAAAGCTTCTGTTGGGAGAAAATGGTAAGAAATGAGACAGGGCAGCTAAGGAAAGCAATGTGTACAAGTTCTCGCCTGCCATTCTTAGGAATTTGTGCTTTGTCCTTTAGCCAAAGGAGAAATACTAGCAATAGAGAGAAATGGCTTTGGGTGGGGGAACGAAGAGCAATGCCTGCGATTCAGAAAGTATTTAAGGAGCCTACAGCAACAATCCTGCTGGTGAGCATGAGCGCCTAAAATAGCATAATATCAATAGAATCAAGTGAACTTGGTTGCTGAAATCATGTGATTAGTCCATTCATGTTCCTGCTTCTAGTAGCACCAGATACTCATCTCTGTGATAGCATTTATTGCATTTGTGTTGAAATCATGCATGTATCTGCCAGCCCATTCCACTAAAATGTGACTGTTCAAATCTTAGACCTATAGTTAACTAAAACATAGTGTTTCACCAGAAAATAAACTATCAAGTTTCCTCACTTTTCTTGTGTTCACATTTTATGCCAAAACACACTCAATATTTGTTAATCCAAAGGTTTTCTAACCAGCCTCTAGAACATTCTAATGGTTTACTACAAACTTTTTTCTCTTGATATGCAAGAATCCAGTAATTAGAGTTATTTTATTTTATTTTATTCTTTTGAGACAGGGTCTCACTCTGTTACCTGGGCTAGAGTGCAGTGGTGCCATCATAGCTCAGTGTAACGTCAAACTCCTGGGCTCAAGCGATACTCCTGCCTCAACCTCTACAGATACATGCCACCACGCCCAGCTAATTTTTAAAATTTTTTTGTAGAGGCAGGGTCTCACTCGTTGCCCAGGCTGGTCTCAAACTCCTGACCTCAGGTGATCCTTCAGCCTTGGCCTCCCAAAGTGCTGGGATTACAGGTGTGAGTCACCGTGCCTGGCTTCTGATTGGAGCAATTTTAAATGATGGTGACTTAATTAACAATATCAAACAATCCATTAACTCTCATTTTTAAAAAGGTCCATATGTTTCGCACTCTTTGTAGGTATACTGCTATACTTGCATTTTTCAAAAAGTAAACCTGCTCATTTCTGCTATGACTGAGGACATCACTAATAACATCACTAATGGCACACACGTGCACCCTAATATAGATCTTCATATACCATGATTAACAGTGAGTTTTATTCATATTTGTGATGCCTGACACTTTTAGACTTGTACTTAGTTTTCAAGCCCTTTATTTGTGCTGCCAAACTTATAGTCTTCAAGTGCTGAGAGCACAGAGGTGAATACCGCCTAAGAGCTAACATCTTATTTCCTCCTGTGTGATGGCTTTTTAATAAGTGGTTTAGGAATTACAAATAAAGAAAAAAAACAGAGGGATCAAAGATGAGACTAGATTTCTGGTTTGTGTAACTGGTTTTGCGTAACCAAGAACATGACAGAGTACCCAGAAATAAGTGTTTCTAGTTTTGTGAGTACTTTAATTGTTGCTTTGTTTTTTGTTTCCTCTGTTTTGTTTTTAGCTCAAAACTATTTTTCGGCCCTCTCATCTCATCCTTTTCCAGGAAGAATTCATACCAGTGCCAAACTCTCTCTCACCCAAACCTATATTTCACAGAGGAGCAATGGCACAGGATATAAAGGGATTGAGACATGAGAGAGACTACTTGAATGTGCTGCATTAAACAGCAGGGTAGGAACAGCATACCTGGTAGGGGTGGATTCAGCTTTTGCAGGATACCCTGGAGATGGCAAAGTGAACAAGAGGAAGTGCAGAGTTTTAGATACAGGCAGTAGCTGTAACTCTAGCTCACCCACGTTCAAGGAAACATGAAACTGGGACAATACACTGTTTAAAGAGGACAAGGGCAGCTGGCTCAGGGCAAACACAAGCATGTGGGTGGAATGCCTACCCAGAGTGTATTCCAGGGACGCCAATGCGCAGCAACAGCAAGTTACGGCAGTTGGGGAAGTAATTCATGGGCCAAGCGCTGTGTAGCAGTTGGTGCCATATTTTATGCAAATGAATCTGTGAATTATAACTTCAGACACTCTTGAAATAGTTCTTATTTTCCTTTCTTTTTTGGCAGGGGGTAGGTTTTTTGTGGGAGGAGAGGGTGTTTGTTTTGGGCAATTTCCAACTCAGGACTTGGAAGATTTGCATGTTAAAGGTTTCAAAAAAGTACAATTATTTACATAACTACAGAATTGAAAATATATTTTAAGTATCCTTTAACCCATCCCCCTAACCAGAAAAAGTGAAACTCTGAGCAATTCAAAACTGGCAGTTGTCTATCTAAGCTATTGTTAAGGATCTCTGGGGATAGAGATTCACCCACCACTTCTGCTGGCCTGTTCTCACATTTACACTAGAATCACAAGCGAATGCTGTTTTCTCTTTCCTTAAACCTAAACCAACATACTCATGTTCAAATCCGTTTCCATTGTTTAGTCCTCTGTGGACCAGACTACCACCGCCAGATTTCCTTGGTCCAAATTCTTTTTTCTGTTTGTCAGCTCATACTCTTTTGGTCTACTTTTCCTGCTTACAAATGCAGTGCTATCAAGACTTTTCCCTTTACACAATTTTGGACTGCCTGATCTACAGACACTAGTGAGAGACATTTTTTAAGCCACCAGATAACAATAACAACCTACCAAGAATTTTATGAAGCCCCTGTCCATGCAATTTCCAAGGTATAATGAGAAATTAGCAAGTTGGACAAAGGCAAGAGGGAAAGTGAGGGAATCAGTTAAAGTGCAGTGATGCTGCTGCTGGGATGCACAGACCAGGATGATTATAATACACTTTGGGAACGAGCCTTTTGGAGAGCAGGAGCCAGTTGAAATGACAGTAGATAAAATAAACAGAGCACGGGGCTACCAGAGAAAGGAGGCTGTATGTCAGACCAGTTTCAAAGAAAGGGGATCCAGAACATATTTAGCTCAGTGAAGACGGCACTCTTTCTCTTTGGCAAATAAAGATAATTTAAGGGGATACTAACTACATGGATTTTGTGTCCACTGAGGACATAAGAAGAAATTAATTCATGTCAGCAGAGAAAGGATTTTCATTAAATTTAAGAAAGAAATTCTGCCCAGGAAAAGTTATTAAACAGTTAAATGGAATTCTCAAAAAGAGAGAAAAAAACGATATGAAATTGCATTAGCTTGTACACACATTTTTGCAACACAGGAGACAGTCTCATATGTGAGAGTATGTGGAGGACATACAGTCAGTTATTATTTTATTAATAAAAAAGAAGGAATTACAAGTTAAGGATATGGCCTCAGGAGTTATGCAGCCATGGTTCAAATGCCAGTTCTGCAAATTGCTAGTGTATGAACTTGGTAAATTTTAAAAATATCTCTGAGCCTCAATGATCTCTTCCATAAAATGGGGAAAATAGCACCTACCTTACAGGGTTGCGGGGTAGATTAAATGAATTACTATGAGTAAAGAGCTTAAAATAGTGCCTGATACACTGTGAGAAATATTTAAGATTTTTGCTATTATTGTTGATGCCGTTAGTCAATAGAAAAAATTCTAATGATACACAGCCAGAAACCAGAGGTAGAGATAAAGGATGATTACATTTTATGTGGCTTACCTGTGTTTATTCTTGTCTTTCCCTTCCTGTTTTCTTCTTCAGCTCAAACCCAGGGCTCGAAGTCTAGAAATGCTTGTTTTAGCCCTGTCTTCCACTAACCAGATGTGTGAATATTCTTATTTTAAATCACCAGTCCTCTATTTCTTAGTAGTTTCAAATTCTGTCAGCTCTTCTCTCTCTCTCTCCCCCCCTTAATTTATCTTTTTCTCTAATACTCTCCCAGCCCCTCACCATCATCTCATCATCTTATTTTCTCCTATCTCCTGTTCCTCTCTCTTAGCATTCTATCTCATTTTCTAAATTATCACACATCTCAAGCTTATCAGCTTCCCTGAGGCCTAAGCAGCTTTCCATCCTCTACGTCCTGTAAGCAGAAGACACTCCAGGATTGAGTATTTGTCCCCAATCCAAATCTTTATTCCCTCTGTCTAGGATGAAATGCAACAGTTTCTGTGTCATACAAATAAGGATTATGTCCAGGATGAATAATGTCATGGGTCTGGAAGAGGGGAGGTGCCCTTCACTCCTCTTTATTACCAACAACCCCTGGGAGAGTGTACAGGTCTCAGGTAACAGTCATAGAGGAGCACCACTTCCAGATGAAGAATTATTCTAATTCCTGAAGCTCTACTTACACTTGTACTTTTGTAAAGGAAATCAATATAGAGAGTAGTAGAATAAACAATGGATAAACTTCAAGTGAAAAAAAAGTCTTCAAATATTATTTGAAGTAAAAAATATAAATTGTGATAGAGGAAAGGCATGTTATTTTAATTCTACCATTCTAATTTAAATAAGGGCTGAAGAGAACAGAGAAAGAAAATCAATGATCTATGCATTTAAAAAAAACATAATGATAGAAACTGAGCAATGGATTGTGTTTCAAAACTTAGATATTAAAAGCAAACGTTTGTATAGATTCCCTAACTATTCTGGCAAAAGAGGTTTCTGAGATTTTTTTTAAAGCTGTTTAAAAATATTCTTTGGTGACCTTACCTTTTTTTGAACAAATTTGGAACTTAGTAAGTTTAACCCTCTAGTATTTCTATGTATGAACATTTTAAAGATGTTAATATTAATATGAGTTTAACTCTTTTCATCTGTTTGAATATAAATGTGGCTCATGCCAATAAAATAATAAAGTTTCATCAAAGTTAATTACTCTTGGTAACTATCAGTAATTATCAGCATAATATTAGAGAAAGACAGAATGTAGTTAGTTTTTTATACAAGTCCTATGAACACCTGGTATGATGTTAGCCAGTAATATGAAAATACTAAATCTCCAATACCATGCATGATCACAGAATATCATATACTTTACTATAAGGATAGATTTTTCAGTTTTCTAAGTCCTTGTTTATAAAAAATATATATTTTTTGTGTATGTTATATTAAGTCATAAATACATTATATTTTAATGGCATTTTTAATCAATATATATTTTTGAAGATTTTAAGATGATTTTCAAGATTTTTGAAAATTTGTCTTTGCTTAAATTATATCATTTACTTGTATATGTCATATTTTTGTGTATATCAGTGTGTGTGTATATATACACACACATATACATTCATATAGCAAAAGTAAATACCTTATAATTTTAAAATAACTGAGTACTTTATTTCATAGAAAGTTGGCCCAAATTTTAACAGGTTTTCATAAATGTATCCCATTACACATTCAATTATTCATTTGGGTAGTGAAACATATTAATAATATGTAACTTCCTATTTTTATAACGTTTTCAATTCAATAAATTAAACTTTTAGCATTTTAAGCATCACATATAATTTTAAATAAATAATTACACTATTTGCAGGGGAAAAATCAATTTTGCACTGAAGATAAAGAGCTTAAGCTATAAAGTGGTATCTTCCATACAGCAACTATTGTTATATGCTGCCATGCCAGCTATTTCCCTAAGGGGAGCCTGGGCATGCTTAATTATAGAGGGACATCATTACTTAAAAGAAAAACATGAGTCTTTAATTTCCTTGCCTCTGCTGGACTGGGACTGTTTATTCTGCTGAATCTAGCAATGTCTAGTGAGTAACACTTAAGCTTAGCTGTTTCCACACACAGGGCCAGGTAATGTCAGGTCACAAGCAACAGTACCTCCTAAGCTCTGATCGGTGCTGCTTCTATTATGGATTAGCATCCACACAGAATTCATTATGTCTATAATTAAACATAGAAAGCCCCTCCTGATGTCAGAATGCTAGTGAAGCAACTGTTCTTCTTGGCAGCTCCTCTTCTAACTTCTGGACCACCAGATCCCTCCTGGGAACCAACCTAAGAAAGTGCTATTTGAAGTAGCACTTGTTCCTGCAATGTGGTGTCAGTGTATTTCTAATTACAGTCCAGATAGTTTTGAGCAGAAGTAACTAGACAGCGTGCAGGTCAGCACTTTGGCTTGCCAGGTCAGACTTATTTTCCTCCCACTTCTTTCCAATAATAGTTTCTCATATATACCATAAATAGCACAGAGAATACATCTTTCTAACTCTGAGAACGACTCCGAAGTTCAATTTTAGGCAATGTGTTGGGAAGCCAAACTCACTTACCCAAAAAGAGGCACTATCTTCTTATTATGAAATTTCAATTAAGGGCCCACTGAACCATCATCTGTAACTTCAGCAGAACCATGTCCTAACTCAGCAACTCTACCTAAGTAAGTGTCTATTTATGTGACTGGGCTAGGTCTTTCCATTTGTGCTGAATCACCATGGACTTTGATATTTTCAATAATTTTATCTTCCAAGCTCTGAAATGGATGGAAATTTTCTGTTGCCTGTTTTATAAAAACTAAGTTTTTTTCACTAACAGGACAAAAATTAGTTGTGATCTTTAGATGCAATATATTGGGGCTTCACTTCTAGTTACAATACAGTAGAACCAAACCCATTAAGCATAGTATGAAAAGAAGGTCAACAAAGGAAACAAATAAACAAATGCAATGGAGACAAAGAGTGATGAATTCTGACAAGCAATTTCATTTTCTTCATTATCATGACATTAGGAAGTGGCACTAAATTTAAGGGTCTGTCACAACCCTCAAATCTGAAGGCTTTATTATAAGTCAGCCATTTAAATTAGCACCAGGTTGAAAACTAGTGAACAAATTCCCAGCATCCACTTGATAAGTGAAATACAGAAGCTAGGTCATATAATGGACAGAGCTGCTTGCCGAGGTATTGGGAATACCTGGGCTCAAATTCCAGCACTGCATTTACTAACTATTGGACTTTCAGTAAGTGTGTTTCTCTAACCCACAATTTTCTCATTGGTAAAATGGGAATTTTATAAAACCTATCAAGTAAGACTGTTGTGGAAATAAATAAAGTAATATGGACAAAGCACACTGTACAATGCCTTTCACTCAATGAACACTAAATAGTAATTATAATAACAACTACTGTGATTCTAAGCAGAATGACTTCAAATTGTATTCAAATTCAAGAGGCAGCTTATGGCATCATTAAAAGAGGGATACCTACTGCATTTTTTGAAATAATTTAATGGAATAATATTTTGGGGGGAAAGCATATTTGTAGATTTAGAGAGTACTATAAGAGTTATGTTTGAACTAACGAATACTGCATTTCCCAATATTCAATTACTTATTCAAGTATTTACTGAGCTTTAACAAAATATTCATCATTCAATTAGTTAACAATTCCAGCAGTTTAATTGTCCTAATTGGGAAACTTACATTGCCTGATGGCATTGGTAGGATTTTTGCTCAATTGATGCAAATGTAACATAAGAACCTATGTTTTAATTCTAAACATTATATAGAACAAGACAGTGGAAAATGATTCAAGTTTAAAGGTTACATAAGATGTCTAAAACACAGTACTCTCTCCACTTTTAAATTTATTCATATATAAATTCACTTGTTCTCCTGAATGGTCTTTGGATATATATTACAAACATTTGATGATTTTGCCCCAAATTTTTCAATATGGATTTCCATTATGGATTATTTTGTAAGCAAGCTTATATATATATACACACATATATATATGTATGCTTATATTGTGTGTATATATATAAGCATATACATAAGCATATATATATAAGCATATATATATACACACACACATACACATATATATAAGCTTGCTTACAAAAAAAATGTATATATATGTTCAGTGCATTGGTATTCACGGTATTCACTAAGCAGCATTCCTTTTTTAATTTGAAGGAAGGATTTTTTGAAAGTTGAGGTAGAGCTTACATACAAAGTACATAATTCTTAAGTGTATAGTTCAGTGAATCTTTACAAATACTAACATATATACCCACGTAAGGACCACCCAGATCATGCCCAAGGACACTGTTTTGTCCTCCTGTAGTCAATACCACTAAGGTGATCTCTATTCTGACCTCTATCACCATAGATTAGTTATATCCATTTTGAACTTCATATAAATAGAATGATATAATATGCATTTATATAGTTGCTGTGTTAAATTACTTATTTTATTTGTTTAAATTTTACCCAAGACGGACAAGGGAACCAATTTCCTCTTGACTCAGCTTGTCATAATACCCATATATCAACATGTAGTAAGGGAGCTCTACCATATCTGATGCATACTGTTGGGCATAAATGATCTAAAATACATCTAAAATGATCCCAAAGTATATTTACAGAAACATGTTTAACATTTTTACTATTAACATACACAACATCCTGCAGCCACCTACCCTGCTGCCATTAAATATCTCTTTCAACTTTATAAGCTTTTTAAAGAGTTTACATCCATTATATACTCACAAACAATCTGCAAGGTAAGTCGACAGGAGTTCACTATATGTTGGTAGTCTGATTAGGTGTTTTCCCAATTTGTGATCTTGGAAATTGAAATATAGAACATTAATGGTCTTACTGTACTTTTAACATCTATTCAGAGGCAAAGCCATATCTGGAATTTAGTTCTTCAGATCCCAAACCACATTCTGTTTATACACAAAATGTAAATAAATAACATGACAGGAAAGGAATCTGAGGTTGCCTGGACACATCCCCATATTCAAGTTCTACATGGAATGCATGCTCAAGAGAGAAAACCAGAAGTCATGGAATCTCTGAAGAGCTCTAAAGCAAATGACCAAAAAAAATTTTTTAAAAACCTAATTAGAACATTTAAGACCATTATGCAAAGATCATGTAAATTTACCTATTCCTGCATTTGTAAGTAATAGAAAAGAGACAAAGCTATAAAAGTATAAAGAAGTACACAAGAAAAAACGTGCAAGATTTGCATACCATTTTTAACAAGCTAAAAAGTAAAAATGATTTATTCTGAATTATATCAAATATGCTTGCACACTTTCTGAAAGCATAGTTTGCATAGCAACTTCTAAAAGTAGGTTTATTAACTCCATAATAAAACAAAACCTGATATCTACGGTAAGGCCTAATTTTCAATCATAGTTAACCCTGTAATCAGTGTAGTTAACAAATATTCAATGAGAAAGGGGTATAGAATGTGGTCATAACTGTTTTCAGGAACTACCATGGCTCAGAGTCCTAATTCTCACAAATCAGCTAAGAATAATGGAAATATTACATAGTACCAGTCCTTTCTATAGTCAATCAGGATAATTATATTTTTAATAATCAGTTTAATTACCACATTTCATTTAATGATATCCAAAAGTAGAATATGATTTCACTGACATATATACAGTTTTATGGTGAAAAAATATTATCTACCTATGATAACTATAAAAATAGTTTGCTTGAACTTTTAAAGCTCAAATATGTTAACGTGCTTGTTTGCAGCATATGTGTAAATAACTTTTAACTTACAGGAGAGCCTCAAAGACAAATTATAAACCAGATAGACCCATTTTTATACTAAAGCTATTAAAAATGTTCCCATTTAAGATAGATAATAACAGTATAAACTTCACAGGTAAATGATATTTTAAGTAAGTTATTAATATAGTAAAAAATCACTGTTTAAGTACAGGATTGGGAGGGACTATAGGTATTAGGAGAATGAAAGACAGTTTCTACAAATGCTTTTGTGTTAAACGCTTGCTAAATCATAAAATTCTCAGAATTTTTAAGAAATATTTTGAATTACAGCTAGACATGGGTAATATTTGAACACAGTTGCATAAAATAGAATCAGAGGCTCATTGTCTTTATAAGTTGAAACTTTCGGGCAATTAAAGGATCATTATTACTTTTTTTTTAACTGGCTACATTACTACTGATGAGCAAGGATCATTATTACATTAGAATTTCTTTAGATGAGAAAGAAAGAAAAGTTCCACATTTTAATTTTCTTGAAAGTATCCCTAAAGAAAATGGTATCAGAGGCAATTGTGGTGTTGGTAATAATAACAAAAATAACAAGTGTCCACTTATAGAATGCTTACTATGTGCAGGCACTGTTCCAAGAGCTTTACATGAAGTCACCTGCTTAATTTTCTTACAAGCCTTAGGAATTAAGTACTATTCTTATTTTAATTTCACAGATAACAAAATTGAGGAATAGAAAGTTTGAGTGTGCCACTTGAAACCAGGCAGTCTGGCCCAAGAGTCTGTATAATTTAACCTTCACTCTACAATTGCATTTCAGAATATAAAAACAAATCTCAAAATAATACATTCTACTTAATTTGTGGCATTCTAGAATGGTAACTCAGCTTTTATTATTACTTTACAGACAAGATAAGCTTTTTAAATAGACAGATACTTTTCTTTACCACACTTCAAGAGCTTCCCAGACGTTTCATCTAGATCAAAACTATTGATGAGTTTCTCTGTCCCACTCAAAGCTTTTTCAACACAGGTGATCCATCTTTTCCTACCATAGCAGACTTCAAACAAAACTCTGAATCATTTTTGTCCAGTATCTTCTTATACAATAACTACTTAAATTAAAAAACTTACAAAGATTATAAGTATCCACATAATATTTTCCTTTATTGTAGTAGTTAAAATGTTGAATCAAACAACCAATATATAGTGTCACATTGAGTAAGGTACTTGGGGCTATAATAAAGTATGGCATTGCCACTGGGTTCCACAAGCCCATAAATTTAATGGGAATACCTGAGGGAAACCACATGACAATCCACAAAAAGGGTTCAGATAATGCTTTTTACAGGTGGAACTAAAGTGTTCTAAACAATAGATGGTCTTAGATTTCTATACCTAACCAAATCCATGAAGATTCTAACTTAGAGGAAGAATCCTGTTTTTCCCCTAGTTCAATCTATAGCTTACAGGGGGTGCTTAACAAATGTTGTTGACTGACAAACAGAAAATATTTTGCCTTCTTCTCGGGCCACCTTTCAATCTGTTCTCTACACTGTAGCCAGAGTGACATTTTTGAAATATAAATTTGATAATGCCATCTTCCTCCCCACCATCCACACTATACTTTCTCCGTTGCTCTTCCATCACTTTTACAATAAAGATTAAAATCCTTGATTTTAATGATCCAGAAGGCCCTACATGGCCTGGACCCACTCCTCTTTTGAGTATGGAGTTAGACCTCAGTGGCATGAACGTGTTCAGCCATCTCCTCCATCAGACTTCTGTACCTGTGTCTTTCCCTGGCTAATACTCCTCTGCCTTTACTTTCTTAATTCCTTCTTGTCTTTCAGATTTCAGTTTAATAGTCATTCCTCAGGAAAACCTTCTTTTATTAAAACACCATTTTAAGTTCTCATAGTACCATGTACCCATCCTTCAAAATACATAACACAATTTTAAGTTTCCATTTTCTTTAAGTTAATGTGCCTCCTCACTAGAATATGAAGTCTATAACATAGGAACTATTTCTGAGTTTACTTACCATTTTATTGCACAATTCTAGTACTCTGGGACACAGAAATCACTTAATATTTGTGAATAAAGAAATTAACAATTGAATGAGTGAGTGAGTGAATGAGTAAATATGGTTTTCTATCTGGTCACATTAGTAAAATCATAGAAAGCAGGGACTTTATTAAGTCATGTCTATTACACTGCCATTTCAGTAATACTAAGCAATCAGCCAACATTAGTCATGTGTTTATGGCCATTTAAATAGAGAAAGTGCAAAAAAGTGACACTCGTAGTCTAATATGAAATTTTAGCATATATGACCTTAAAATGCATGAGACCTGTATCTGGAAATCATCAGATGTATAACTTAACTTAATTTCTTATTGATCATCCTTCTTGTTTTTAAGCTGTGTAACTATGGAATTCACTAATTCTTTCAAGTTCTTAGGAAACTATTAGTACCCTTAAGTGGAAACTTATTAAATAATAATGTTCCAGGGGCACTCAGATGAGATGAGTGTGAAAAAGCTACCTATCTCATAAGCACCCATCATTCAGGAAGGATGACATTTGTGGTTAGTTGAGTTCTGAAGCTGACTCTCAGGGTCAAAGATGCATAAATGAGTTCTGTTCCATCAGCTATTTATATATATATTTTTTTCTCTTGAATAACACCTGAACCTGAAAAAAATCTCAACCCTAATGAACTGGAAATCTTATTCAGCAGGCATGATGACATAGGGTTTGAGAATAAAAGTGTTCATGCTCTTACCTCAGCTCTGCCACAAACCTGGTCATGACACATAAGGTTTCCTGGGTTCTCTCTCCTCAGTACGTACGTACGTACATACATACATACATACATACATACATAAATAAAACTTGCCAGGCTTGAATAAAAGCAAAACCAAGATGAAACTGACTTCATTCAATTAAAATATTCTAGAAATTCATAGATGTATAAGTTGTTTCAAGGCACTCTTGTCCAGGGGCAGAGGGGTGGAAGACAGAGAATATTCTTATTTTCCTATTGCAGTCTTATTGTCTTTTTAGTAGTTCTTACCATATTTTAAATATGAAATCAACTACAATAATACTAAAGTTTAAAAAGGAATCGTAGTAGGGACCAGAGATAATTTAAATTCGTGTTTAATATTTGCTTGTTATTTTTTTCCCTAAATTTTCTCTAATGAAAGTGGATTTATTTGTTTTAAAATTAGTTTTTATAAAGAATGTGGCAATCAGTGTAAATACTGGCTCTACAGAAGCAGGGCTTTGTTTATACTCCATCTGAATAGAAATCATCTATCCCTAGCCATCAATACATGATCGGTGTTGGGAGAGGCATCCATTCTCAATTAATTATTCAATAGTCACTTGACACACATGAAACAGGGAAAATAAGCAAAACGGAGCCAATCCTTGTAGGAAGAACGACTCTGCCTTATCACTCCATCTCCCATTTCTGTGATACTCTAAAGAATCCAGCCTTTTGTTTTCCTTCCATGACTAGTGGTGATCTTTACACTCTGTTTTTAGCTCAATTTTTCAAAATGAATCAATGCTCCATAGAACAATCCTGATGGATTTGCACTATACTCTCCAATTATGCATTTTGGTAATTCCAAATTCTTCATCTTATAGAAAGAGCTATCCATTTGCCGAAATAAAATACATTTCAGAGACATCTAATTCTGTTTCTCTTTAATATATTACTTTTTGCAATCTTTTTCCACCTTAGCTGTTCCTGCTTATGCATGATCCCTGGATCCCTATGTTAAAAATGCATAGAAAAATAAAAATTTTCATTTAAAACACCCTCCCACACAGTACAAGCTGTCATTGTGTCATTTTTGTTTCCTAATTTAAGAAAGGAAGTTATATTTCATGTGTCCTTCATTAAATTGCCTTCTCTATCTTTCACAGTGGCATTAGGACACTTAAAGCAATTTTCCCATAAAATAATGTTTATTTTTTAATTTATTTTATTAATCAGTGCAAAGGTATGCAACTTCAAATTATAATTTAGAAATCATCATATCTAGCTATCTTACTCATGATTTACAATTAGGTTAGATTTAAAACATAACTATAAAGGCTGATCTTACATCTATGGAAATTTACTGCAAAAGCTGAAGAACAGAATAGACCATGGAATACACAGTCTTCAATAATTACCTAAGGCAAAATATAATAAAAAGCAAAAACCCATATGATGGCAGAGTGGGAATAAAATAGCCCTTTCCTTTGTTTTTTTACCCCCCCAATCCCATGAAAGCTACAGAACTATCTTAAAGACCAGCCTTTTTCCTTCCTAACTAACTCCCTTTGCTGTTTAAACAATTACAAATTTTATCAAGTCTTCGTTTCTCTTAAAGTCAAGTGAGAAAGAACTGCCAAGTCTAATAAGATTTACAAAGGCTAGTTCCCCTTAGCAGTGTCAGCAAAAAAAAAAAAAAAAAAAAGAGACATTATACAATAAAACACAGTCACACATAGAGCTTTTGTCCCTACAGCTTTCAAAATCAGACTTAATAATTCCCCTTTTCTACCCATTTTGGCCATAAAGATCATTAATCCATGTGTTGACTGCCTTGATTTGACCCATAAACTATCTACTTTAAACCCTGATATCTTCTCTCCTGCTTAGCCACTGATACATCCATGTTTCATCACTCACTCACTTTCTGTTCATAGATTTTTCTGTATTTACACAATATTTGCCTTGTTTTGTCATGTAACAAAATCAGAGAAACACACTGAAGCTGAATTAATTTGTAAAGGGGAGAAAACAAAACTTAGGTATGATTTTTGTTGTTTAATGCCACACTGTTTCAATCCCCCAAGAACCACAGAAATTACAACTTGGCCTCCACTACTCAGATAAATGTCATTAGTTGAACTTCCTTAGAAAATCACTTGCATGCCCTGTTTATTAGCCTGCTGCAGAAGCTTCCCAATCCAGCAACATCTAAATTTCTCTACTACTTTATTTCTCTTTCCAAGGCATTTGTTAATTGAGAAAAATGTTGTTGAATCTCTAACATTTTAAAACATTAGCTAACTTGTCTCGCACTTCAAGAAACCACAGGAATCACAAAATTTTACTTAATTTACTTACAAATGTTGGCCTTGGACATAACCATGGAAACCAACATTAATTCCAAAAAAAAAAACCCTCCTCCTGTTAATAAAGAAAAGCTTCAAGACTCCTCCTCCCCCTTTTCACAACCAAGAGCAGGTTTTTACCGCTCCATCTGCAAAAGGCATAGCAGTGCCTGTGAGCCCTGTCTCTCTCGTCCTTTACCACAGTAACCATAACCACGTGGGGATTCTCAACCATGGCCATGGTGAACCTCTCCTGTGCTTCATTTTTCATCAAACACATGCCCGATCTTCTAGAATCTAGATGCGTGTCTGCATCTTACGGGCAAAGTCTGTGTGTTATAGATTTAAAGGGATGCATAGTGGTCATTTATGTGGGCCATGGCCCAACAAATACAGGGGCCAACCTGCCAAAGAACCCGAGGAATCAGGACAGGCCATTCTATTTGCCACTAGGAAGGAAGTAGGGTTGCTACAAAGGGCTCCAGGAGGAAACTGAACCTGGGAAGTGTGGGCTGCTCCATCATGGAGAGGATTCCAAGGGAGGAGCTGTGGGAAGTGGTAAGACAAAGAGCCCGCCAGAAACAGGCCTTCACCTCCAAGCGAACCGCCACACGTTGTCCAGAGAAGCAAGACCCCATGCACCAGCCCGTCCCTCCTGCCTCGCCCTGCCTCCCCGCACCCTGCCCAGGCCCCGGCCCCCGGGGGTCGGGCGTCGGGCCTTACCTTGGCTGCAGTCCTTGCCGCGGAAGCCAGTTCTCGAGCAGTCGCACACGGCCTGGTCGTCCACCACGGAGCACACGCCCCCATTGAGGCACACCCCGCCCTCGCCTTCTTCACCCGCCTCGCACGGGCTTCCGCCGCCGCTGTTGGGCGGCTCGTCGTCCAGCTTCACCTCGCCGCTGTCCACGGGCAGGGCCTGGGAGGAGTTGACCCTCACGTCACGAATCCACCCTTTAAAGGGCTCCCGCTCCCTCACCGAGGCCAGGGTGAGCTTGAGCGCCGCAGCTCGCAGTTCCGGGGGCAGGCCCCCGACGAACAGGCTGCTGAACACCGTCATGTCCCTGCGCTTGGACTTCACCTCCACCCACTTGGCCTCCACCTGGTCGATGAAGAGCGTCGTGTTGCGGAACTGGCGGCGGATGCGCACGTTGTGCCAGGCGCCGTCGTTGACCGGCGTGTCGGCCAGGAGCGTGGCGGGCTCCGCGCAGAAGATGGAGAAGCTGAGCTGCAGGCGGCCGCCGCGCGTCAGGATCAACTCCAGGAAGTCGCAGAAGCCCTCGTCGTCGAAGTAGAGCACTAGGCCGCGGGCGCTGCGCGTCTTCAGCTGGAAGCTCATCTCGCTCTCGCAGCAGGCGTTCCACTTGGGGAAGCGCGTCCACTGGCCCTCGGCGCCCGGGAACTCCAGCCCGCTGCCCAGCTCCGCCCAGCAGCCCAGGAGCAGCAGCGAGAGGCACAGGAGAAAGCAGCCCCCGCGCTGGAGAAGCGCCGTCCCCATGCTCGGGGCTGGGGTGCGGCGGGGGGGTGCCGGGGTCGACAGGGTCAAAATGGTCCTGGACACCGTGATGAAGAAATAAGGGTCCAAAGAGAGAGTTGGGTAAAGGGATAGGCAGGGTGGGAGGGATGTGCCCTCCTTTATCTAGTTCTTTTTTTCTTCTTTTTCTTCCAACAGCCCCTCCCTCTCTCCCTACAGTCCCCTTCCAACAGGAAAACGTAGACCCCAGTGGTCCAGGGCAGCCGCAGAACTTCCAGACCAAAGGGAGGATACACTTTGGAGGCACCGTTCTGGAAAAGGCGTCAACAGAAGATCAAGGGAAATCACTGATCCATTGGAGTCTGATGAACTACTTTAACGGCATCTGTGGTCTCAGCAGATACTTCACTCCTCAAATACCATTATCTTTTTTACCAGTGGTACCAGGCAAAAGTGAAGCAGTTAGAGTCAGTAAGAAGCACACACTTTTCTCAGGGAAGTACAAAAAGCCAGCAATGAACCAGTATCCTTGGATGCTTGTGAATGCCTCAAGTATTTCTCCTGCAGATGTAGTGTCCCAAACCAGAACGGAGGAAAGAGTCTTGCCTCTTTAGGGCACCACTTAGTAACCTCAGGATACCTTCAAAGGCGTGCTTGTTCCATCATGTCATGGACTTCAGCACCACTGCAGCTAAAGCCGAATTCCTTGTGCATGGCCTCGCTGGCTGGGTTTTACTTCTCTTTTTAACCTCCCCAACAGTAGGACTCAAACCCAGAAGTTGTGAGATAGCCAGAAGCTGTTAGATGTGGAAATCACAACAGCTCCTCTTCTTTCCTCTCCACCTCTGGAAGGCCAAGCTAAGATGCGAGCACATCAATTCGTTGTGTATTGGTGATGCATTTTGGTTTTATTTTTTCTTTTTATAAGGACCCAGAAATCTGCAGAGAATTAAAATTAAGGTTTAAAGTCAGTTATAATAGCATATAAATCATTATTCAGCTCAGAAAGCAAGTATAGAACTGGTGCTGTTAGTAAGCCAAAGAGTTAACCTTATTTGATGAAGCTTTTTTTTGTTTTGACCTACAAGTAAGGCCTAATATTTCCCAATAGTGAATATCACACTGTTACAATCAGACATTACACCCTTGTAGTTTATTATAACTGTTAATAGGTAACTCCAAGTTTTAAATAGAGATTTGATCATGGTATCTTTTTCTATTTTCAAGATAGTTTTATTTTTGAAATATATAAGGAGAGAAAAAAAGCCCTTTTAAGGATTTCTACTTATATTGTGTGCTGGTTACATGGAGAGTAAAAATATAACTTACTCAAATCTCAGTTAATAGCAGATTTTACCACAGGCAAAGTAGATCAAACTGTCAGTAGGAAGCTGCCAGCTTAGATTTGTATAGCATTCCTACCATCTTTTCTCAGAGAGAGAAGGAATATTGATGGTTTCTTGGTAGTCTCTTAAATTTTTCCACAAGTATAGTCTTCCTTTTTATTAAAGGAATAACCTGTTATAAAAGAAAACATCTAACTGGAACCAATTGTATATTTTGGCAGTATTTATATTTCAATTGCTATAATATTAGCTCATCTAAAGATGAGTAAAGTATTTAATATTTTGCCTAACAGTATACTGATCTAACTCCTCCTCAAGTCCTTATCTGCCTGTCAGCCCCTAGGATTTGTGTGGTCAGAGCAGCAGTTGGCATGTATGTCATCTCAGCTCCTATGGCTCCAGGATGCTAGAATTTAACACCACATCTTTGAATCACTCACTATACTATTAAATCACATCTCTTTATTCAACTCTAATCTGGCAGGTTCTTGAAATGGTACAGAAATCACAAATACTGGGCTTTTATGCTAAGTCATTTTTTACAAAAAAAAATTACTCTCACAGTTTGGAAAAAAATCACAAATGTATCATCTGGTCATGTCAAGGAAGCTCATATATCTTTCTCACCATTTGCCACTACATCCCCCCTCCCCCCCCAACACACACTGCAACACACACACAAACACGCATATACCCTAAATTTATGGCCTGGACATAGAAGCTCACTATCCAATTAACACTTTTTCTCCCCCTACAAGCTGAAACTAGCAGTAATTTATGGCACCGCATTGTGCTGCTGCTCCTCCATGGAGAGAGCTGAGAGCATTTCTCTTCAGTACAGAGTAATCCCTACAGGTGTCAGCTGAGAGCCACCAAGCTAGGGGATCCCACTTCAAGTTCCTCCTAGATGAAATTGATGACTGGGTCTCTCTCTCTTTCAACACACACACACACACACACACACACCACGCGCGCACACACACTGCCCACTAGCAAAAGGAAATAAAAATCTCAGTTGCTTATTTATTATGGCTGATACATTCCATCAACAATCACCAGTCATATCTTGTCTATTCCTGTGCCAAGCCCAAAGAGAGGTGCTCTTAAAAATCATCTAAAATAGCATATTATTCGATATACTTTTATTTTTAAATGGACTCAGGAATCTGCCAAATTTTCAGTTATTCGCAAAATAAATCTGATTGTCACAATCAAGAGTAGTGCTTCGAACCCATCCTCAAGCTTATATGTTAGAAAACCTTTTTTGCTTGTGTGTGTCTCTGTTGGAGCCAATTTTTTAATTAATTAATATTACATAGATCACATAACCTTTTTTCTCCCCTCCCTCTTGCTCTCCTCCACTTAGGCACACCTTGACAATTTTTTAAGGGATAGAAAAGAGAGGAAAAACCTAGAGGTGTATCTATCTATACATATAGATATACATATATATATATTCTTACCAAAGGGGAGGTTAACTGGTTCTCCCAATTCTTAGAGGCAGCTCATTGTGTGTGGGAGTGTATCTGTATTTATATGGAGAAAGAGGATTCTCTCTAGGTGCCAGAAAGACCTGGCGAGTTCACAAATTAGAGGATGAAATAAAGGGATCTGAAAAACAATCTTACTGCAGCCAAAAGAAGAAGCGCTCTAATTCAAAAGCAGGCTAACAGCCTCATTAATCTTTTCTTTCATTTCTAGAATCAAATTCATTCCCAAGTCACTGCAAGAATCAATACAGTACGATCATCAGCTGCAGTTGCATATTTTAATGTTTATGGTCTCTCTCTCTCTCTGTCTCTGTCTCTCTCTGTTTCTCTCTCTCTCTCTCACACACACACACACACACACACCACACATATATCTTTCCATGCACCCTTCAATATGTATTCTCATAAAGAACCTAAAATATTTGGGATAAATTTTAGAAGTACCTATCTTTTTGCCCCTGGCTTTTGCAAAGTCCCTCAGTACCAATGCACACCCAAAATTCTCCCTGGCTTTCCCGCCCAGTCTCTAAGCTCCATCTCTAATACCAGTGCAGTTTCTTGGATTGTAGTATACTCTACAAATTAAGGATAGGCACAGTGTGGGGCTGATGAGGAAGGGAAAGAAATAAATGGATATAGATATATTTTATTGCTTTGATTTCTAACCTGCCTGTTATTTTCTTTCTTTTGCTAATAAATCACTGCATTCAGCCTTTAAGTTACTATCCCGGTTCCACCATCTCATATTCTTGCCATCTATTTAAAAGGCTTCCTGCGAAGCAACCAAGATCTACACTCCTCCACCCTCCCACCACCCATCCTTCCCGGTGTATTTGTGGCAGATCCTGGCTCAGTTACAATGGGGAAAGATATCCTTCTCCAGGTTGCCTCGCCCCATCCCCTCCCCCCAACCCAAATTGAGCTTCTTTACCTGCGTGGTTATTCCCCTTAGCTCGAGCCAGAGCCTGAAGCATGCATCAGTCAAAGCGAATTTCCTGAGGTCTATGGATAAGGCGACTGCTGCTGCCTTCTCAGAGGCGTCAGGCTTGAGCGTCTATCTCCAGGAGTGCGGGAGGGGAGAACAGGCAACGGAGGGGAGCAGGAGGAGGAGGAGGAGGAGAGGGAAAGAGCTGGGAAGGAAGAGGCGGTGGTAGAGCCCGAGAAGGCTGGGTTACGTGACGCCGGGTGCTGTCCTTCTGAAAGAGAAGGGCGGAGCTGAGCTCTCCGCAGTACCGTGGAGAGCAGCGGGCCCGTCCTTTGGCTGGGGAACGGGTTGGCTCGGCCAGTGGGCTCAGCCCCTCCAGGTCTGGATGCTGCGAAGTGAGGTGCTTCTACCTTTGCATCCTGCCTTTGCAGGGGGAGCCCGATCCTGGGGGCGGGGACCTGCCGCAAGCGCTTCTAACTTGTCACCACCCTCCCTCCCCCATCAGAAAGGGGTGGGGGGGAAGAGGGAGAGAGAGAAAGAGAACCACGTAGCCTACTGAGCATGCCCAGGCCCCTGCTAGACCCACGGAAAGCTGTATGGAGATTCCACTTCTCCGGGGTTTAGTAGTGATTGGGCGGGGATACCTGAGACTGTGCCAGGAAAGGGCCCGGCCGTCAAAGGGAAGGGGCCAAGGAGTGGATGAGCAAGGGTTATGATGAGCTCTGACTTTGCTTGTGCACCTTGGTCTCCTGCTGGGAACCCTTGAAAAGCTGCAGCTCTTCGGGGATTGCAGGGACAGGCGGGACTCACACAGGCACTGGCATTCTCCAAGATCCAACGTCCCTGCCCCACCCCTTGCTGTGGCTCTGGCCTGAGTAATCACACCAAACCTTCAAGATCTGCCTAGGCTGTGCCAAAAAGATGTAGGAGGGTCCCAGCAGGCTAACACTCCGACTTGGAGACCAGGATCAAGTGTGTCCGACAAGGTGCTTTTCGCTGCAGTCTCTCATCTTTCTTCAGCTTTCCTTGCTCTGTCTTGGCCATGAGCATCCTAAGCTGAAGCAAGTTCTCTACCTGTTTAACTCTTCCCGCAGTCTCCTCCTTCCTTTTGCAGCTGGTAAAACCTGGAGAAAGTGAAACTCCGTGCGAGGCTCTAACCTTATAACTGAGCATGTCCAATAGGTATTGCTGGGCCTGGTAAGAAAGGGGTTAACTCTAAGGGAGCTTGCAGATTAGGTGGTGGAGAAGTCTGGAGTCTGTGGTTTGAGTCCTATGGGCATTTAAATTCCTAATTCCAATTCCTGTTATATTCCTAGTCTGGGTTAGTTTTGGAGCACAAACAGCAGATATTTTTATTTCGACACCACAAAACTAATAGTCTCAGCCCCAAATCCTATAAGATAAGACTATTTTCAGCCTTCAGGCACTATAAAGCAGGAATGTAAGAACTAGACAAATTAAGGAGCACTGAAATAGTATACATTCAAAATGCAATATTTATTTTCTTCCAAAAAAACCATAACTAATTCCTATGATAAGCCTGTTTATACTTTCACTACTTTTGTAAAAGAGTCTAAATAACCTAAAGGCAGGTACCACAGGCTTCAATATTTTTATTGCCCTTAGAAAGGCAGTTTGGTCAAATGGTTAAATGTGTGACAGATAGATCGTCTGAGTTTGAATTCCATTTCTGCTATTTATTAGCTGTGACCTTGGCAAGATACTTAATCTTATGATGCCTCAGTTACCTCATCTGTAAAATGGATATAATAACAGCTCCCACTTCAAGTGTTTGATGTTGTGAAGATAAAATGAATAAATGAACACAAAATATTTAGAATTGTGTATTGAGTATTAGTTTTTTATTAGTTATGCCAAGCCCACTCTCTGTTCTATTTCACCCAATGGAAGGCATTTCTCTGAAACTCAGATTTCTTGACTGTAAAATAGAGATACTAGTGATTTCTAGCTTATTCCACAGGATTGCTTTGGAAATGTAATAAAATAATAACAGTTAACATGGTTGCTTAAAACACATGTTTTTAAATAATGTAAAGCTAAGACTCAGAAAAATAACTTATCTAAGGTTATACAGTCATTAAACGAACTTGGAACAAAAAAAGAGTCTGCTTAATTCAGGGTCTTTTTCAATTTTTCCTACCATTTACCAATAGGTTCTAGAATACATAGCACAAAAGATACACCTGGATATGTTTATTATAAAGCTAAAGCTTATTGCAAACATGGAATGGACAGCCAATTTTCAAGAATTAAATCTAAATAGGTTCCATGATGGTGTTAAGATTTTTGTGTGTACATTCAGCAATGAACATTATGGTAGTACAGAAGACATTTAGAGGCACTCTCAAAAGTCAAAGTCCTGCCTTCTACCTGAATTCTTAAAAACCCACTATTCACCACTAGTGTATATTATCTGAACAATTGTCTGGTTTATTTCATTTTGACTTTGTGCATTTCTATTTTACCTTTAGTTGGGCTACACAGTGTTTCTCCTGGGCCATAGTTTTCCTTGGGACATCTTTTGTGCTATCTTGATTCAAAGAAATGTTAACATTCTTATACTTCATGCATAAGTTTTAAAATAAAAAAGTCCTGTGTGCCCACTCCCCCACCAACACACACATGTAAACCATGTAAGTTGGGGGACTAGACTATGTATAACAGTAATCACCTTTGCAGTGATCAGATTTAAAGTACCTCTTGTTTTTAGTCTAAGGAATGTGGACAGCCACAAGATCTCTTTATTTCAATAAATATGCAGAGGGAAAATTATCAGTGTGTGCTTAGAATGGAAAAAAATCACAATATAATTTAATGATAAAATTTTAAAATTTATTTTAAAGTATGAGTTCTTCTGTTTCTACATAAATTGCTTCAACTCTCTGAGCACTAGTTTCTTCATCAGTAAACTGGAGATGAGGGCACCTTACTTTACGAGATTTGGTGAGGATAATGCCAGTGTTGAATGTTGTTATAATTGTGTGCCTATTCCATGCCAAATAGTGCTCTAAGTGCTTCATTTACATTAACTTATTTAAATCCTCACAGCAACCTCACAGAAGAGGTGGATTCTAGGATTTCACTCATTTTACCAATGAGAAAAATGAAGCATGGAGGGATTAGCCAAGATAGTCAAAGTCGCATACCTAGTAAGTACCAGTGTGAAGAAGGATACAAACTCGAGACTGTGATCTTAACCACCTAGCTACATTGCCTTTCAGCAAATGATCAAAAATACCTAGCCCAGTGCTTGGCAGAATGCAGATGCTAATAATTATTAACACATTTTTCCTTTTGAAGATTTTCATCAAGAAGAATACAGGAAACTAAACAGTCAACTTTGGAATATTGTCATGCCATTCTTTAATGACTAATACTGTATGAAATATAAGATATTTCATATATTTTATTATTTTATACCTTATAGGTGAGATGTTTTTAGTGTTCCTATGATCTTTTTGTTTGTGGGCAAGATGTAAGATAATTCTTATAGATATGAATTTGAGGCAATTTAATATTTTTCAGAACAATCTAGTATTTTTCTAGAAGATGAGAACTAGGATTAATTCCTCCTGAATCACCTTAGGGAATCTACCAATTTTAGTCTACAGTAGCATGTTAAGGATTTTAACTCCTGCCCCTTGCTACCACTCAGAACAAATGAGATAATTGTGAAATCAAGGTGGTTGTTTATGATTATGTCTGATTGGGAGAATTTCTAGCAACCCAAATGTGGAAACATAAATAATAACTCATGCCATAAACTGGTAAACATTTTGCAACAATGAAAATGGAAATGTATGATCACCAAAAACAAATACATTTCCATAAGTTATTAAATATTAATGAGTATTCTAACATGAAAACTTGCTCCACACTAAAAATAAACTAAACTAAGTGCTAAGATATTTTGACTGAGAAATAAATGCAACAGAGATACTCTGTGTTTATTGCTGCAATCATAGCCTGTGCTTTAACATTAGGAAATCAGTGTAAACACCTACTTTCTCAATTAACATTAAGGCAAAGTGCAGGCTTTGAGATACCTGTGAATTCTAAGATTGATATCAATTTTGAAGGGGGGTTTACTTTTACTAACATAGCGATGTAAGAAGAAATACATGGTAATAATGAGGGAAAATATCAGTTGATATACATTAAATACATTTTCACTAAAGATAGGTAACAACTTGAAAAAACAGGAAAAGTTATAAGTCTGTGGGTATTTTCTATTTACTGTGATATAGATGATCAATATGAAGCCACTTTTTGCTAATTGAAACAATTGTAGTACTAGGAAGAGCTTACATGATAGTTTAACTTTCAGACTGATGGTGAATTCCTCTAGCCAATTACATCATTACTGCTGCATAATTAGAACACTATGTTTAGTTCACAACTTTATTTTAATAATAAATATAACTCCTATTGTTTGTGGTTAAATGTCTCTAACTAGTTTTCTTTATATAAATCAATAGGAATTTTCTAGTTACAAAAGTTGATGAATAGTTATTGAACATGCTGCTCTATAAGCCTCATTTTACACATAACAACTAGAGGAATTTTAAAATGCAAGGAAATGCAATCAAGTCTAGAGCTTTGGACTCAGCTATAAGCTGGAATAAACATACTGAAATTTACATACACAAAAAACCCACATAATTTCCCATGAAGCTTACTAAGTTACTTTCAGGAGAAATAAGCAAACTCAGTATGTTAAATACTTTTGTACTACTTGAAAAAAGTCTTAAGCATAGTAAAATTAGGCTATTTTCACATAAGTATACAATTTTTCTGTAATCAGATGGTAGCATGTGATTTTAAAATGAGTGAAAATCATTAATTTAGTGATAATTATTAAGGTATCAAGCTACAGTAGAGAAAGCACACGGATAGGTACTTGAGAATAGTGGTTGAGTTCTAAATGATGCACCTGCTAGAGAGGCTTCAATGTGGGAACCCTGCAGTGTGTTTGATGGGCAGTGTTTTAAAATCTAGGGCAGCACTGACACCTGGGTATGTTCCTCCATGCCTCCTTCCACCCCTCCTTCCCCCACAATGATGAAAAATCTTCTGAGGAAGAATAGGGGTTGCTAAACCAAGTTTGTGAAAAGTCCCTGCCAGACGATTTATTTCTCTCACCCACTGATTGGTTACACAATGGAGCCTGTTGTATTATCCCCTTTAATGACTTATTTATCTTCCTATACCCAGAACTTTCTTTACTGCCCCTCCCTGCAACCCCATTCTACACTCAATCCCTGCTATTCTCAACTACTAGGATCCAGGAAAGGACTTCTCTCATTAATCAGAGTCTGGCTTTAAACTTACTTTTATCAGATGCCTGCAACCAGTTAGTTTGTTTAATTTAGCCAATCCTATTTAATTTCCTTTACTGTGACTTTTAAGAGAAGAGCAAAAGATTTGTGTTCAAGTTATAGACACCAGTGAATTTCAGAGTCTTGTTGTATCTTTGCTTCATTTCAGCCTATTTCTGTCCCTGGAAATCTGTGGAATCAATTTTCTGTGATGGCATCTTGAAATATTTTGTGGTTAGCTTTTTAGACACACCCTATGAGATTTTATATTGGACTTATGTTTTATGTTTCCCATACCTATCACTTTTCAAACTACTGCCCTCTGCCTGCGCCCCGCCCCCCCATGTAGTTTTAAACCTCATTGTCTTTTAAGTACTTTCTCTTTCTGTTCTTGTTTTTGTTTGCCTTTCCACTTTTTTTCCTACTGCATCTACTTAATATTCTTTTTCATTCAATTGTATACAAGCATACGCAGAGAGAGAGAGAGAGATAGGTATCTTAATAATAAAGAAAATGGTAGATGTTTCCATAAAAACTTCACAGATTGGAGCACCAGTACCTACTTTTTTATGTAAAATATAGTCTTAGGCTTTTGAAGTGACTTGTGAAGCAGAATAGAGAAGAGTTTTATTTCAATGAGATCTTTGCTCTTGCTGGAAAAAAAGCAGTGAAATGGAAATGAACGAAACCCTAAATTATATTTGTGCAGTTGATATAGACATCCCATTGAAGGAGGCTATAGGATAATATTAGGCAATTTAGTTTTTTCTAGACCAAGGAGAGCAGACTGAAATGCTTAAGAACACATGGCATGTGACATACATGAGTGAGATAGATTAAACTAGAGAAACAGTGAGGATTGGTGGGCACAGTGGCCAGCTAAAAATTGTATACGTCTTTAAAAAGGGCATTTACTCCTCAGCCCTAACAGCTTGTGTCTGTGTAGGTCTCCTATTGCCAGATCCTATGATTTTTCAAAAGCAGCTGGAAATCTGGAATTTTATGTAAAATGTTCTAATTTTTAAAATCTTGACTCATTAAAAAATAAATTCCATGACCACAACAATACTATGCAGGACAAAACGGACTTCTCTGCTGTTTGGAAATGTCACATGGGCTTCTGATTTGTCACCTACACATTTTATACACACATGTAAACTGATAATCATGGATTATTTTTCTCTCTGTTCAACATTTCGAAAGATTTATTTACATGTTCTAAATCCAGCCAAGTATATAGAATAAATAAATAGGTACAGTCACTACTAAAGGTTTACCTTTAGAACATGAAGATGATTTTTTTTAAGTAGCTTGGTATATTGGAAGAAGCACTGAATTCTGAATTGTATACCATTTCTGGCTGTAGCTTTGTTGTTAGCTTTGTATGGCACTTGAGGCAAACCTCTTAGCTTCCTCTAGTTTAATGCCTGCTTGGTATATATTTTGGGTTTAATTCTGTCCCTCTAAGAGATATGCTGAAGTCCTAACCCTATCTATGAGTGTGACTATTTGGAAATAGGCTCTTTGCAGGTGTAATCAAATTAAGATGAAATCATACTGGATTAGGGTGGGCCCTAAATTCAGTGACTCACGTCTTTAGAAGGAGGGAGACAAATTTGAAGACAAAGAAGAGACACAGGAAAGATAGCCATGAAGACAAAGACAAATCCAAGTGATGTAGGTGTGAGTCAAAGAATGCCAAGGAACACCAGCAACCACCACAAGCTCAGAGAGAGGCATGGAACAGATTTTTCCTTAGAAACTCAATAAGGAACCAACACTGCTGACAACATGATTTTAGATTTCTAGCCTCCAGAATTCTGAGACAACAAATTTTTGTAGTTTTAATCTACCCAGTTTGTGATAATTTATGATAACCCCGTGAAACTAATACAGTAAGAGGCCATTTGCTAGATGATTTTATGTATATATAACTTCATTTCCTCCATAACAACTTTGAAAAGTAGATCTTTCTCTCTTTCTCTCTCTCTCTCTGTTTCCCTCTCCCCTGCTCTCCCCCTCCCAACCTCCCCCTCATTCTTGCTCTCACTTTCAATCTGTCTCTCAACAAAGCGTGGCTTGGAAATGCTACCCAATTTGCCCTCAGACTCATAGATTGCTCCTCGACAGAATGATGACCAGATCTTTCTAAGACTAAAGCCCGCATTCTTGATCACTGTACCATTCTGTTACAGTACTTTTCTAAGATAGGAAGCTATAAAATATAATATATAATTATTATTCTAGAGTCTGCTTTTTAAGAGATTGAATCCAGGGAAAGATAATATCACAATAGAGAAAGCAAGAATGTTTTACTCAAAATGGATATATCTCAGTACCTTTTAGGTATATACAGATCTTGGATAGTGCCGGGTAGTTCTGTGGATGGCCTTGAACTGACCCAGTTCTCCCCTCTTTTTTGCTCTCAGGAATAACTGCAGGATATGCTGGGAATGCAATATCCTGAGATAGAGAGGAACTGCCTGAAACAGTCTGGGCCTTGTTCCTGTCCCTCCTGGGGATTAGCATCTTGGGTTAGGGATTAACTGCCTGGAACTCCTGGGGCTTTGTTCCTCTCTCTCCTGGAAGAGAATATCCTTAAACCTTTGCCCAGTGAGTTCGGTGGCCTTTGAGGTATAGAATCCAGGACAGGCTGCTTTTTTGGGTCCCTCAGGTGTGGTGCAAGTAGGGCACATGCAGTCAAGGCTTCATCTGCCCTGCGCTGCTTTCTTGGGCCTTGGGGATGAGTTCACAACGGATTCTACGCTTCTGTTGTCCCTTGTTTCCTACCTGTAAATAATAAATCTGCATCATGTAACTTTTTGCTCATGAGTGTGTTCTGTCTCTGAGACCCATACAAGTTATTATAGTAACCAGTGCAAAGTGAACCTGCTTTGCAGATAGGATATTAGAATAAGAAAAAGGAATATTCTAGTTTTCTAGTGATATAATAACAGCAATATTGTTAAAATAAACTTATTTATTATAACATAATGCAATATAGAAAACATAAATCTTCACATTCATGTGACTTTCACCAAGATAAAATATTAAAAAGCTTACACTCCTTCTAGTCATTTCCTATTCTCACCTCCATAAATTTAACTAATAACTTTATTTCAAACCCCTAAAACTAATTTTGCTGTTTTTGCAATCTGTATAAAAGGTATAATTCAGTATGTTCTTCTTTGTGTCTGGCTTCTTTTGCTCAACTTCATGTTTGTGAGATCCGTCCATGTTGTTGTATGCAGCGATAATTTGTTCATTTTCAATGCAGTATTCATAAATACTAATAGTTTTTTATATATTCAATTATTAATGAACATTTGGATTTTCAGCATCTAAACTCTTGCAAATAATACGTTATAAACATTCTTGTATATGTCACTTGTTGCAAGTATACACACAATTGCACTGGGTTCATCCCTAAGAATGGAATCGCTGGGTCGTGGGTTATTTTCAGTAGTTTTTTCTAAAGTTGTAACAATGTATACTCTGAAAAGCAGTGTGTGAGACTTTCTCACTTTCTGGCCAATAAATAATTATAAATCATTTTAATTTTAAATATTCTAGTTGGTCTCACTGATATCTCATTGTGGTTTTATTTTCTATTTTCTTGATGAC
Organism: Daubentonia madagascariensis; assembly: GCA_023783475.1. NCBI lineage: Eukaryota > Metazoa > Chordata > Mammalia > Primates > Daubentoniidae > Daubentonia > Daubentonia madagascariensis. The sequence continues at coordinate 43,705,871 of JAKFHU010001035.1, forward strand.
TAATGATGTTGAACACCTGTTCATACATTTATTGGTCATTAGGATATCCTCTTTTAAAAAGTAGCCTATTTAAGTTTTTTCCCATTATTAAAAAAATTGATTACCTGACTTTTTAAGTTAATTCCAGGAGTTATTTACATATTTGGGACATGATTTCTTTTACAGTTGTATGTATTAAAATATGTACCCCCACTCTGTAATTTGACTTTTTTCCTTCTTTTTTTTCAATAAACAGAAAATTAAAATGTTAAAGTAAGCCAATTTATTAATATTTACTTTTATTGTTTCATGTGTCCCGTTTAAGAAACTCTGCCTATCCTATGTTACATTGTAGAAACGTTTTTATATTAATCCTTCACATTTAGATCAACATTCCCTCAGGAATTAATTTGTTTTCCCATAAGAATATCCAATTAATCCAGAATTTTATATTGAAAAGACTGTAATTTCTTCATGATTCTACAGTTTCATCTTTATCAAAAATCAAATGTTAATATAGGTGAGGGTATGTCTATGCCCTAATTATTTTGTTTCACGGATCTATTTGTTTATCTTTTTTGTCTCATTTAATGAGCTTTTATAATGAATCATAATATCTGGTAGCTTTTAATTCAGCATTATGCATAATACCTATTGTAGTTTTTGTATATATATTCTTTATTAGATTAAGTAAATTCATTTCTAATCTCTATCTGCTAACATTGTTAAATTCCATCAAATGCTGTTTCAATATTTATTGAAATTATCATATAATTTTTATTCTTTCCTATGTTAATGTGATGAACTATACTAGTTAATTTTGAGATGTTAACCACTCTTAAGGTTCTTGCATACATTCTTCTTATTCATGATAATACTCTTTATTAATTTTGTTTGGTAATATTGTATATAGGATTTCTGCCTAAAGTCATGAAAGAGGGTGGCCTGGAATTTGGGAACAAGGTCATGCTATCTTTACAAAACAAAATGGGAAATGTTCCTAATTTTTTTTCCTACTCTCTGGAAGGGTATATCTAATATTGATTTTTTTTTCATTAAATGCTTGGTAGAATATTCAACATCAAGGTCATCTAAGCTAAGATTTCATATTCTTTTAATTCATGTAGTGTCTCTACAGATGCTTCGTTTTCCCTGGTATTAGTTATTTTTTCCTCTCTTTTGACCTTTATAAATCTTGTTAGGGAGTTATTAACTTTATCTTTCCTAAGAATCAGTGTTTGTTTGCTTTTTACTCTATTTTTGCTTCTGTATAACTGATTCCTGCTTCTTTAGTTATTTCTCTCTCATTTCTTTTGGGTTTAACATACTCTTTTAATTTCTTGCTAAGTTCTTGAGCTGTATACTTAGAACACTAATTTTCACTCTTTCTTCTTTTCTAATATTTTCATTGAAGATTATACATTTCCCTCTTAGTATGACTTTAGCTGCACCCCACCAGTTCAGATACGTAGTATTTTTGTTATTACTCAGGCAAATTATTTTTCATTGCTAGTTGTTATTTCCTTTTTGATCCAGGGATATTTAGACCTAACTATGGATCATTTGGGATCCATAGATACATAACTTTCAAACATCAAGAAGTTTTTTCATGATATTATCTATTCAGAATTCATATTCTTTATGATATCAATCCTTTCAAATTTATCAAAACTTACATTAAAGCCTTATATATGTTAATTTTTGTAGATGTTGCACATACACTTGAAAAGAATGTTTGCTCCACAACTGTTGGGAGCAAGTGTTCTATGTCTGCCAATTAGATCGAGTTTATTTACCACATAATAGATACATTCTACATCCTTTATGTTCTGTAAAATTTTATTTGTGTATTTTGTTATAAGTAAATCTTCTTTATATATTTGTCTTTATATATTTGTGTAATTTGTTGAATAAAAATTAGATTTGTTATATATTCCTGGTAGATGAATGCTTTAATAATTATGCTACATACCTTTTTGTCTCTACTAATATTTCTTGCCTTAAAGTTTATTTTGTCACATATAAGTGTAACTAACCCAATTTTCTTTTGGTTAGTTTTTGTAAGTTATATCTTTTTTATACTTTTGCCTTAATCTTTCTGTATGTTTATATTTAACATGCTTCTCTTATAAATTGCATTTGGTCGATTTTTTAAATTTCATATGATAATTTTTTTCTTTTACTTGGAGTTCTTTGTTTACTTACATTTAGAGTAATTACTGATGTATTTGGAAATAAATCTAGTATCTTACTACTTACTTTGTAATTGGCATACCCATACTATGTTCCCTTATCTTCTCCTTTCTTGTGTTATATTGAGTGAGTCAATTATTTGTATTATTTAATTTTTCCCCTTTAGCAGCTTTTAGTGGTTTCCCAGGATTAAAGCATGAGTGCTTGACTTATCAAAGCCAAATGTAAATTAGTATCTCCAGGAAAATGTAAGAACTTTTGAACTCTTTAACTCTCTTGTCTCTTTCAGGCTTTTATGCTATTGTCTTTTATTATATTTCTACATTATAATCTCCATGATACATTACAATTATTATTTCATAGGTCAATATTATTTATGATTATCCACATATTTACCTTTACCATTGCTGTTCATTCCTCTTTTCATTTACTTGCCTTCATTGAACTTAATTTTTTCTGTATGAAAAATTCCCTTTGTTATTTCATTTAATGTGAGTCTACCTGTGAAGAATATCTCAGTTTTGTTTCACAATATACTTATTTTGGCTTTCATTTTTAAAAGAAAATTTTACTCGATAGAAAATTCTAGTTTGGAAATTTTTTACCACACTTTAAAAATATCATCCCAGTATTTTCTGGTTTCCATCAGTTATGCGGAAATCTCAGCTCTGAAGTTTTATCACTGCTCCTTTAAAGTAATGTATCTTTCCAAGGCCCTCCCCCATTCCCTACTCACCCCCCACCCCCTTGGTGGTTTTTAAGACTGATTTTGGACAGTTTTACTATGATTATCTAAGGTGTGGTTTTCTTTATGATTTTCCTGCTTAGGGTCTTTCTAAATCTATAACCTGATATTTTTCTTTGGTTTTAGAAAATTTGTGGCCAGTATCTATTCTTATATTGCTTATTCCCAACTATTTCTCTCCTTTATTGCTTGAACTACAGTTTCACATATGTTAGATTTTACCACGTTCTACATTGTCTCAATTACAGATGCTTTTTCTTCTTATTTTCTATTATTTTTTTCTTTCTATGCTTCAGTCTTTATATTTTTTATTGACTATCAAGTTTACCAATTTTCTTTTCTGCTTATTCTAACCTGCTCTATTTATTAAATTATTTACTTCAGTGATTGTGTTTTTTTCAGTTACAGGATTTTTATTTGATTATTTTTTAATGACTCCAGTTCTTTGATAAAAATTTTTCATCATAGTGTCTATTTTCTTAACAAATTAATTACAATGATTTTGGATTCTGTATCTGATAACTCCAATATCTGAATTGCTTATTTTACTTCTGTCTCCTCTTTTTAACTCTTTTTTGCAATAATTTGATTTTGTTTATCAAATGCCTGGTAATTGAATGGCACATTATTTTTGATTTTTCAGCCTTTCACCTATGGTAAATGTCATGGGAGTAACAACACAGCAGACTGTCAGTCTGTCAGCCTAATCACAATGCACTTATCTACTGCTAGATATCATTGCCCATCAACTGTTGGTTGCCTTAGTTGCTCTCTGAACAACTGGATTGTAAAAATTTTTTTCAAGATTTTTCAAGATCAGGGGCTGGTAAAAAAAAAATTCAAGATAATCTAGTTGTTCTTGGTCAGAGAGTTAGTCTACGTAAATCACACTGTGATCACTAGAAATGGAACATCAAAGAGTGTCCATTATCTGTATTATTAAAGAAAGCTCATGACATGTCAGAACAGGGATTTATAAATGACTTTTGGAAGGCTATCAAGATATGCCTCTATTAGTTTGAAGGTCTTGCTCTTCATTCAGTAGATACAGAGAGTGGAATGTTTTCCTCACAGCATAGATAGCTTGTGCAGATTTTCTTCTTGTAGCAATGAGTTAATCCTATGTGCTAACAGTCATGTTTCTCATTATGTTTGCAAATTTTCAATCATTTTTAAAGTGTGCAAACGAGGCATTGTTACCCAACATGTAAATTGTTGTGTACCTAGGTGAAAGTATATAGAGAACCATTTCCTCTAAAGTATAAACCATGAATGCATTTGACTTCAACATCAAAACAGAGTTAATACATGATATTACCACAGTTTTAAACACTGAAATTTATTTTTAAAACATTTATCAATTGAGTAAGAGTCAGCATGCATTTTTCCCAGGTTCCATTGCTTTATTCCCCAAAGTAATCCAGAGAATTCTTGCCATAAAAATTTAAATGCTTTTTGTAAATATTATCTCCAGTATAGAGGGATTCTAGAATAAACCATGTCCAGAGTTATAGACAGGATATTTTGAAATGTTCTAATTGCTGGTAATTTCTTGTAAGGCAACTGAGGCAAACCTGTAGCATTTGTTTCCTGAAGACAGTCACTATGTCTAGCTTGTTTGCCTCTGTCTCCTCAGAATCTCACACAGTGCCTGACGCATGATGGGTACACACTCAATATTTTTTTAATAAGTAAATAAAAGGGAGAATTTTTACAGAATCCTTAAAATGAAGATTAGTAATTAAGTTTTGGACAAAATATGAATGAAAATAGCATATAAATTAGAGTCTTAATTTTCCCTTATCAAATTGCCAAGAAGACATGAGGCAAAAGAAAAATCCTATATCCTTAAGGAATAGGGAATTTCTAGAACTTTGTTATTCCTTTTGCTGAAACAAATTTTTGGTATAAGATGTCTACTTTTTAAATTTAGGATAAACTTTATTTAGTATATCTAATGTTTTATATTTTATAGAAATTTGTGGTAGAAATATTTTCCACAATAATGTAATAGAACCAGCGAAACTCTTGAGAACTTTCTGTAGTTCTCTTTTTTACTTTTTGAGAAAGCATTTAAAATGATGGAATTATGAAGCTTGAAATGACCTAAAGTAATCTTCCTGCTTATTTCTCCAGAACTGTGTAGAACAATACCATAAACATTTAGTATATGAGAATCAATTTTTAATGTTTCTGATAAGGAAAGATACATTACTATATAAAATTGATGCATTCCAGGGCTTCATAATCCTTATAAAGCAAACAATTTTCCCTTAGATCCCAATCCAAAAATCTTCCTGATGACATTAAGATATGAATATTTTTGAAAATAACAACTTAGTATTTAGTATCTTTTAAAGATAAAACAATCTCATTATAGAAAAATCAAGAGACACTTTTTTTTTACAGGAAGATAAAGCACTCAGATTAGATTTCTAGAGAATCTCTGTCGACGTAATGGCAAACATCTCCATTCCTAATTGCACTTACCTAAACTTTTCTTGTCACTAAAATTGTTTTATTAAGTTAAACATAAAGTGTTTATAAGGAACAGTTCTACTGGCAACATGGTTAATTTTCCCCAATTTTCATTCATTACATCGAGATAATTTCAAAGTGATTATAGCAATTTTTATTTGGCAACAAGCAGTTCAAATGTGTTTATAAATAAATGTAAATCTCTAGAAATAAGAAACCCAACAGTTGGAATATATTTTTGTCGTTTAACATCTTGTAAGAATATATATAAGCTGTACTTAATTGGGAAAGTGAACTAACATTGATTGAGCTCTCAAGACAGAGGCTTACAAAGTGTTATTAGTCAAAATAGTCAAAACTGTCTTTGCATACTATATTATTATGCACATTTAAAGACAATTCTATCACCTCCAAACAATATCAGGTTATTTACCAAGGCCACATAAGGAACCAGACTATGATTCACAAGTATACTCATGTATGAAGATGAGTAGGCCAAGCTAGCATTCATCATGACCTCTAAATCGTGATTACACACTTTCATTGCATGGGAGCATTGAAATGCCTAAGTTTATCCCCTGATATTATCATTGATTTTTTAAAAAATTCATTTATTTTAATTTACATTGTAATTGTACATATTTATGGGGTATAATTTGATGTTGTGATACATATCTATGTTGTATAATAATCCAATCAGGGTAGTTAGTGTATCTATCACCTTGTGAATTTATAATTTCTTTGGGGTGAGAAACTTCAAAAGCTTCTCTTCTAGCTATAACGTAATACACAATATTTTAACATTTCACCCTACTATGCAATAGAACATCAGAATTTATTCCTTGTGTCTAATTGTAACTTTGTACCCACTGGCCACCCTGTCCCCGTCTTCCCTTCCTCTTCCTTCCCCTCCTCAGTCTCTGGTAACCACTATTCTACTTTCTGCTTCTATGATATCTTTTTTTTTTTTTTTGAGATACCACATATAAGTGAGATCATGTAGTATTTGAGTATTGGTCTTTCTGTTCTTTCTGTGTCTGGCTTATTTCACTTAACATGATGTCCTCCAGGTTCACCCATGTTATTGCAAATGACAGGATTTTATTCCTTTTTGTGGCTGAATAGTATTCCATTGTGTATCTATACCACATTTTCTTTGTCCATTCATTTGTTGTCGGATACTTAGGATGATTCCCTATCTTGGCTATTATAAATAGTGCTTAAAAAAACACAAGAGTGCAGATATCTCTTCGACATACTGATTTTATTTCCTTTGCCTATATATCCAGCATTGGAATTGCTGTATCATATGATAGTTCTATTTTTAGTTTTCCATATTGTTTTTCATAATGGCTATACTAGTTTACAATCCTACCAACAATGTGTGAGTGTTCTCATTTCTCCACATCCTTGCCAACACTTGTTTTCTTTTGTCTTTTTTATAATATCCATTCTAACTGGATTGAGGTGGTTCAATGTGGTTTTCATTTGCATTTCCCTGATTGAGCATTTTTTCGTATACCAATCGGCCATTTGTATGTTTTCTTTTGAGAAATTTCTGTTCAGGTTTTTTGCTCCTTTTAAAATCAGGTTCTTTGGGTTTTTTCTGTTGTTGAGTTGTTTAAGTTCCTTACATATTCTGGATATTAACCCCTTATCAGATGTATAGTTTGCAAGTATTTTCTCCTATTCTGTTGTTTATCTCCTCAATATGTTAATTGTTTGCTGTGCAGAAGCTTTTTAGTTTGACACAATTCCATTTGTTTAATTGCGCTTTTGTTGCCTGTGCTTTTGAGGTCTTATTTAAAAAATCCTTGGCTAGCCCAATATCATGAAGCATTTTACCTGTTTTCTTCTAGTAGTTACATAATTTTGGTTTTACATTTACATCTTTAATCCATTTTAGTTGATTTTTTTTTTATTATGGTGAATGGTAGGGGTCTAGTTTCATTCTTCTGCATGTAGATATCCATTTTCCCCAGCACCATCTATTGAAGAGACTGTCTTTTCCCCAATATGTGTTCTTGGCACTTTTGTCCAAAATCAGTTGACTGAAGGTCTGTGAATTTATTTCTGAGGTCTCTGTTCTGTTCCATTGGTTTATGTATCTGTTTTTAGTCCATTACCATGCTGTTTTGGTTACCAAAGCTTTGTAGTATATATTGAAGTCAGTTAGTTTGATGCTTCCAGTTTCGTACTTTTGCTCAGGATTGCTTTGACTTTTTAGGGTCTTTTGTAGTTCCATATGAATTTTAGGATTATTTTTTTCTATTTCTGTGAAGAATGTCATTGGTATTTTGACAGAGATTGCCTTAAATCTAAAGATCACTTGGGTAGTATGGCCATTTTAATATTAATTCTTCCAATCCATGAACACAGGATATCTTTCCATTTTTTTGTGCCCTCTTCATTCTCTTTCATGAAAGTTTTATGGTTTTCAGTGTAGAGATCTTTTATCTTCTTGGTTAAGTTTATTACTAATTATCATGTTTTTGTAGCCACTGTAAGTGAAATTATTTTCTTGATTTCTTTTTTGGATAGTTCACTATTAGCATATAGAAACATTACTGATTTTTGTATGTTGATTTTGTATTCTGCAACTTTACTGAATTAGCTTATTAATTCTAACAATATTTTGGTGGCGTCTGTAGAGTTTTCTATATATAAGATCATATCATCTACAAAGAGGGATAATTTGACTTTCTCCTTTCCAATTTGGATTTTTATTTCTCTCTTTTGCCTAATTGCTTTGGCTAGTACTTCTAGTACTATGTTGATTAGAAGTGGTTAAAGTGGCCATTCTTGTCCCTGATCTTAGAGAAAAAGCTATCAGCTTTTTCCCTTTTGGTAGGATGTTAGCTGTGTGTTTGTCGTACATGGCCTTTATAGTGTTGAGATACATACCTTCTATACTTAGTTTATTGAGATTTTTTATCATGATAGCATGTTGAATTTTGTCAAATATTTTTTCTGCATCTATTTAAATGATCATATGGTTTTGTCTTTCTTTCTGTTAATGTGGTGTATCACATTTATCGACTTGCATATGTTAAACCGTCCTTTGTATCCCTAGGATGAATCCAACTTGATCATAGTGAATGATCTTTGTAATGTGCTGTTGGATTCAGTTTGCTAGTATCTTGTTGAGAATTTTTGCACCTATGTTCACCAGGGATATTGGTCTGTAGTTTTCTTTCTTTGTTGTATCCTTGTCCAGTTTAGGAATCAGGGTACTGCTGGCCTTGTAAAATGCCTACTAACCTATGCTTGCTCTTTTTTTCCTTTGGAAGCTTTTAAGAAATTGTCACCAACATGTTGCTCTGTCATCAGCCCTTTTCCCACTTCCACAATTGCCTGAACCCTGGGTCCTTGAATTGTTCTCGCAGAGCTAACTTTGAGTTTATGTTTCAGCTCTCTCGTTCCTTTTTAGCCTGCAGATCTCTGCCATGTCTAGACGAACAATTTTTAAAAGATCTGTGCCATGTGTAGGTTTTAAACAAGCTGTTTTAATCTAATAAAAACAATAGTGAAACTCTGGAATAGTGAACAAGCAAGTATGACAAAATCTGCTTTTATGAATATCTGTCACAACAAACACTTAGTAGGCAATCAAATACTTGGCTTCAGTTTCATCTTCTCGGTCATAGGACCTCAAAAGCATGTTCTTTGGAAAAACTCTCCCACCCAAAATACAACAATAACTGCAAAATAGAACCTTTGGAGATACTATTAGTTGTGAGGAGAACTATTATTTAGTAAACTAAACATTTTTACTTTACACCAAAACCTGGATACAGTTCAGCGTGATTTAATTTTCTTCCTGCATCCTTCTCCCCACCTTTTTTATTTCTTAGTAAATTAGTTAGTTAAATTGAGAAATTATTAAGCAAACAGTCGGCACTCCTACCTCAATCTGAATCCAGGAAAACATAAGGTCAGTTGGCTTCATTACATGATAGATCTGATTATATGTGGCAAGCCTGATTAGTCCTACCTTCAGGAAGAAACATATTTACCCAGGAGATGCAATTGGAGGGCAAGAACTTACTGTGCTTGGATGTTAACTATGCTTTTAAACAACTGTGACTATTCTATTCTGCACAGTGCATAAGAGCAGGGCCAGAACTGGTACGAGTTTCTAGGAGGCATTTGCTTCTGTTGCAAAAATTAAGGGGTTGCTAAAAGACTCAGTAATTAAGATAAACAATATTTTAATGCACTAGTAAAAAAAATAAAAAGTAAGGCAAAAACATCCATGATGAACAAAAATAAACATTTTCAATAAAGACTGGATGAGTATTACATATTTTACTTATTTTGAGTGTTATTTCTTACTTAGTTTACTTCAGGGTTCAGTACGGCTTAGCATAGCACTGTGTCTTATCTTTATTTTTTATTTTATATTTTATTTTTTTATCCCTCCTTTAATTTTTGCACCCAAGGCAAATATCTTACTTATCTTACCCTGGTCCTGGCCCTGTACTGAGGGCTTTCCTTTGTCACTGCAGAAAAAAGTAAATGTTTCGGGAAATACAGTGGGAATTCAAACCACATACTATTTTTCCCCCCATCTCTGTTGTACTTAAGAAGAGGATTTGACAACATCTATATGCAGTAGATCTCAAACTCCAAAACTGGAAATTATTACTTATGGATATCCATGATCCTTACACCCCACCCATAACAGATCTTTATTTAACATCTATAAGGGAGGATCTAGGAATCTTTCCTTTATAATAAATGTCAAATGATTCTGTTACAGGTTGTCCCAGGATCATGCTTGGAGAAACGTTTGGCTAGATTCTAACAATTCTTCACTATATCTTATTTCTTACCTGACAGAGGACAGTGTTGTTAAGGGTAGCTATTTGGTAAGAAAAAAAAAAGAAACAAAGAAAAAAAAAATAGCCAGAGACTGCCTGGTTGCATTCAAAACAGTGCCAAAACATAGACAATAAAAAAGATTTGACATTTTTACGGCTTTTTAATTTTTCATGGGACTTTCACAGCTATGTGACTTTAAATTGTACAGATTGGAAATTTGAATTGAAATACATTTGGTATACTGAAAATGACAATAATTGGTGAATACCATACTTAGTTGATCTGTATTTTAATTCTAGTTAGTTTGTGGGGAAATTTACCATTTCAACTATTTAGCCATTTTAAAAATTAATACCTGAATTAAGAATACATTGCATGTAATTATATAATGTGGATGTATATTCCTATAAATATACCTACAGATTCTTATAATGAAAGTGATAATATTTTCTTAAAATCTCATGAAGAGTAAAATGTAGGTTTTCTCACTTCTACCTCTGTTCATTTTGAGTCAGCTTATTAGTGTTTATAATAATCAAGTTCCAGGAACCACATACATCGAAATCACCTGAAGTGTTTTTTAAATACAGGTTACTGGGCCTGCTCCAATACTTATTGGATTGGAATTTTCTAAAGGCATAGTCCAGGAGTCTGTACTTTTAGCCATGATCCTCATCAAATTCTGTTGTATACTAAACCTTGACTACAACTTGGTGTTAGTCCATACTTTTTTGGTTTAATAATTTGGTGGGATAATCCAGGCTGTCAAGGAGCTCCGCCCATCTCCCACCTGGCCTCCAAATGGAGAGGCACATATGACTGCTCTTCCCTATTTCATACATAGAAAAATAATGGAACAAGTATGATTCGTAACAAGAATCATGGCTGAGCAGAAATTATAATATGAGTTTTCCTCTGATGCTTTCTCTGGAGAATTTATTGGCTTATGCTATACCTTGACAGCCATAAGTGTACCACAACATCCTGAGAGCTGTCACATAGACACAGAACAATAATCCATCTGGCTCTATATGACAGCACTCTTTTCCTGAAAATGAACCTAACATGTGGTAGAGGAAGGACATATTCTTATTTCTTAGAATGCTAGCATCAGATACTTACTCATTTTCTTCCTGAAACTAACAGTATTTAAATTTTGCCAATCTTCCCCAATACAAGACAGCAACTTCCATAAACACACTGTCATCCATCATGAGTTTATTTATATGCTGTGTACCGTTTCTCCTTTCCTCCCTATCTCTGTCTCTGTCTCCCTTTATATATGTATTCATGCATCCATCACACTAATGATTTTCATAAACTTTGACTGTGTTCTCAATCCGTATCTCTTCCAAGTGGAATGTTTCAGTTTTACTAATCTACTTTACATATAATTCAACACATTTAACATACTCTCTAATGTCAAAGCCTCACATTGCCCTCAGTTAAAAAGCATGATCAAAAGTCAACAAACATTCTTATTTCAAAGTCACATATTGAGAAAACAATGTCTTTTCCTGTGAAATTCAAATTTGGAGAAATCAGATGGATGTTACATCCACACAGAAGTCTCATTTGCAAATCATAACCTCGGTAGTTAAAGTGGCAAGAACAATAATAAAATATTTTTTTTCCCTTTTATTTTTAGTTGGCATGTAAGAACTGTACGTGTTTATGGGCTGCAAGGTGATATTTCCATACATGTGCATGCAGTAATGTGTGTAAACATTGATATACAATGTGTAATGAGCAAATCAGAGTAATTAGGATATCCATTACCTCAAACATTTATCATTTCTTTGTGTTGGGAACACTTAAAATCCTATCTTCTAGCTTGTTGAATTGCATAAAATATTTCTTAAAAACAGCCCTGGCACATAATTTTTGGAACCACATTATCTTTGCTCTATTAAAAGTCTTAGCAGATTACCCCCTTGAAGAGGCTCAAAAACACAAAAGCAATAAGAGGATAGCTCTAGCTCAGAAGAGTTTGTGGCACAAAATAAATGATATTACTTAATGCCAGTCCTTCATGAATACTGAAGGAATATAAATGGTAGCAGAAGACATTCACCATGTCCCCATCTCAATTCCTTAATTTAAATGTTGGTGGAGATTTCTTGTCTCACATCAGTAAGAGTTTCTTATTAAAAAATACAATTGTTCATGAGGACATATTACCATAAGTCATATATAAAGTTAAACAAGTTGTAGAGACATGTAGAGAACACATTTAGCCTAAAATTCATGAATATGGACACAAGGATGACCTTTTTTTTCTCCCCGCCCCCCCAAGACACGGTCTTGTCTTGCTCTGTTGCCCAGGCTGGAGTGCAGTGGCATGATCATAGCTCACTGCAGCCTCAAACTCCTGGGCTCAAGCGATCCTCTTCCCTCATCCTCCTGAGTAGCTAGGACTACAGGTGTGTGCCACCACACCCTGTTAATTTTTCTTATTTTTTGTAGAGATGGGGTCTCACTATGTAGCCCAGGCTGGCCTCAAACTCCTCGCCTTAAGCAATCCTTCCTCCTTGGCCTTCCAAAGGGCTGGGACTACAGGCATAAGCCATGGAGATCAGCCCACAAGGGTGATCTTTTGAAACAATTGTTCATTCTCCTATTCCAGGAATTTTAGTTACTGCTCTGGATGAGATATTAACTTCTGAATCACGGGAACTAACTAGTACACATTCTAGTTTTGTCATTAATTTCTGAGTGTCACTGATATTAGATGGCACTCTGAATAGTATTTAGAGGATTGCTCAGTGACTCAGAAAATGTCCACTAGCCACAGTCACTCTGCATCCTTACCCAGGCAGCTCCACAGGATAACTTGGGCTCTCTACTGCCAAAATAAGACTTGTTCTTTCTGTTTAAATCACACTCGGGTTTTCAAAATATCCTGAGCCTGACTTACTCACTTTATTTAAAGAAAAAACTAGAATTAAAAAACTCCATGTTCTCTCATTCAATGTCAAATGATATACAGTATCATTTATTCTGAGAAGTTTCTGTGTTGTAGTTTCCCATACTTTTGGTTTTGCAAAGTGCATCCTATGGTGTAAAGTAGCATGTTTCTCTCTCCCCTGCATCTCTCATAAATAGGATGTGAGAGCTAGGGACTTGATTACATTGAAATCAGAAGGTTTGGGGAATATCACCTTATAGGTGACATTATACATTTTATTTAAGAGATATATAATATATGTTTGTCTCTTTTGGGTAATGTTAGCAATAAATAACCATTGCATAAATCTGCTAATTGATTAAGGGTTGTAAAATGGTGATGTTCTAATTCTTTTAATCCTTCTTAATTTATTAACTGAAATACTTGCATAGAGGGAAAATTTCTCTTATCAACTATTTGGTTGCCCTGAGTTACAGCTCATTTAGGGAAGGCTGGTCAAATGTCTGACTGTTTTTCTTTATTTTCCTTTGTTCAAAATAATGAGTTGGTTTCTTTTCATCATCCAAATGTCACCAATGTGTTATTTTTGTTTGAATTTTGCTTGTGTTCAGTATCTCTATGAATCATGCATTTAAATACTTTAATAGACTTTGATCCAATCTTGCTATTATGTTTATTGATGCTCAAATTTTGTCATCTTTGGTAGTGGGAGTCTATTTAGTTTGGTTCTCAATTGCATAGTGACAACTCTGGTATTATTTGTTAGTGTCCTGGCTCCGGGAGCTTTTCACCTCATACTTTTATCAAGCACTGATGAATGATGATATTTTAATTCTAGAACATTCTAGAATGGTGATATTCTATCATTCTTTCTTCATCTATTAGTTGAAATACTTTCCCATCAACTCTTTGGGTATCTTGATGCATAGTTTTTATTGTGGAGGCAAGATAAATATTTTTCAAAATATCTTTTTATTTATTGATTTTTCAGAATATTGGTCCTATAGAAAAGGCCCCACAGGTGACTTTGGAAAGTTGCATTATTGTCATTAATTCTTCCTCTTACCTGTATCTGCCAAGTTATTTTTCAGTTCATTTTAGTAAAAGCAGAGTGTTCTTCCCTTTCTTGACTCTGGGCTCAGTCATGAGACTTACTTTGAGTAAAGGCATGTTAGAGGACATGAAGCAGTGAGAGGCTTGAAATGTGATGGTGTGGTTGGGCTTTCTTTCTTGTACTTCTGTCCTTACCCTAAGAAGAACATGTCTCATCGATCTGCTGCTTGTCAAAGGAGGATGACAGAAATGTGGTCTGGATCTTATCTGCTGCTTAGAGTCAAGCACAGGCAAACCCAAGCTGGAATCTCCTCAACTCCAGGAATATCACAAACACAGGAGCAAGAATCCATGATTTTTGTTAAAGCCATTGCATTTTGGAGTGGTTTATTTTATAGGATTATTTTTAATAGATGACTAATATAGTGATCAGTGAGGATTTTGTATTATTATGAACTGATGGATCTGAAGAGGTTTGCTATATGTCAATCATTTGTTTTATTATTAGAATATTCTCCAATGTCTCACTTTTATCCATTAGGAGTCTCTTCAAATTGCCTCCTAAGTCCTTTTGTTCTGACTTTAATAATCTTTGATAACTTTGTTGCCTTCTGGTGTAACCAGATCTTCCAGGCTCATTTGTACATTACCTGCCCCAAGCCTGGAGTCAGTCATTTCTCCAAGAAGCCTTTTTTTTTTTTTTTAAAAGTGGGAAATGTTTCTTAAAGCCTACAATTCTGGTTCTAAAGATGCTGTTGGTGCTATAAAGTAGAACAGAGGACGCTAGAGACTGGAAAGGGTAGGGGAAGGATGGGATAGGGAGAGATGTATTAAAGGATACAAAATGATAGGTAAATAGGAGAAATATATTCTAGTCTTCTATACCACTGTAGGATGACTATAGTTAACAATAATATGTTATATAGTTTTAAAAAGCTAAAAGGAGGATATTGAACTTTCCCTACACAAAGAAATGATAAATGTTTGAGATGATGGATATAGTAATACCCTGATCTGATCACTATACATTATATATATCAAAACATCACTATATACCACGTGAATATGTACAATTATTATATGTGAATTTAAAAAGTTAAATTAAATTGAATTTTAAGATTCTAAGCTGATTAATTAAACAGACTGACATTTTCTTAAAAGAGAAAACATGCCACCATGAGTTTACCTGGTATTTCTAATTAAAATGCAAGTATTTATGATTATAAGGTTTGAATTATGTCTTTGATTTATAAATGCATTTGTTTTTTATAAAACATATATAAAACATGGTTTAAGAACAATGCTGCCATTATTACTAAAATGTTATTACTGAAAATACTTTGTTATTATGCAATATCATGTGGGGAATTTATAGGGAAATAACTACTTTAACAGTAATTTATAAAAATTTTTTACTATCTTGATACCTTGTTAGATTCATCATTTCCTTTTCATTTTTATTGAGTTCTTAGAAGCTGCTTTTAGCATTTTTATTTTTCTTATAATTATGTAAAAATTTTATATAATTCTAAATCATATGTATAAAATAAAGTAATTTCTGTGAATTCTGTTTCTATTCCTGATTCCTCCAACCTATTGCATCCTCGGTAATTTTTATTATTTTATTTTTTATCTCTTGGTTTATTCTTCATTTTCAAAGCTATATAATTTTATATTTTTATTACATATAATTTTATTGATAATTTTTCACTCCTTTTTTTAAATAAAGGAACACATAGTAAACATGCTTTTGCCTTTTTAATTTTGTTTTTTACTTAATGATGTATTTTGGAGAGCACTAACAATATATGAATATAATCCCTATTTCTTTAGCAGCTGCATATTACTCTAATATGCAGATAAGTCATAGTTTATTCAAAAAGTCCTCGACTGATGATATTTGTGTTATTTCCAGTCTTGCTATTACAATAGTTCTGGAATAAATGGTCTTATGCAAAGATCTTTTGGATTTTTTACCCTTTCTTCTTTAGGATATAATCCTAGAAGTTGTTTTGCTGGTCCAAGAGTAAATGCATAGATAATTTTGCTAAATATTGCTCAATTCCCTCTGTAAACATTGTACTGATTTTGCGTCCCTACCTGATTTACCCAATGTTGAATCACAGCAGTAGACTTGGGAGCTGAGAATGACACATATGAATAAGAGAAAAGTTCATGAATTTAAATGCAGTACTGCTTAGGTGGCATCTGTTTAACATTATCGAGATTTAAATCTTAAAAACTGGGATGTTAACATATTTTATAGTAAACATAGTATCCTATTTAATTCACAAAGTCATGACACATTTCTTTCAATGGCCTTGTCTAAAAAAATGTGTTATGTTTGTGTTCAGTGGTATTGCTATATTCTCCAGCAAAGAGTCAATGATATTCTCAAGCTTCCTGAATTATAGAAAAGATTCTATTCTCAAAAGGAGTTAATGTATGTTGAAAAATATCATGTACTTAAATGTAAAAGCTAAAATATAAACCTTCTGGAAGAAAACAAAGGAGTAAATCTATGCAACCATGGTCTAGCAAATATTTTTCAGGAAACAAAACACTAAGCATAAAAGAAAAATTGACAAATTGAACTTCTTTTAAATTAAAATCTTTTCTTATTTGGAAGACAACACTAAGGAAATGAAATTATAAACCACAGACTGTGCAAAACTATTTATAATATATTTATCTACAGGACTTGTACCCAGAATATATAAAACATGTTTAGAACTTAATGATAAGAAAACAAACAACCTAATTAAAACATGGACAAAAAGGCTTAAGTAGATCTTTCACAAAAGACATGAGAATGGCCAATAAGCAAATGAAAATATGCTTAACATCATTAATCATCAAGGAAATAACAATTAAATCAAAATGAGATACCACAATATCTTCATTATAACAGCTACAGCACCAAGTGTTGAGGAGGATGTGATGCAACTGAAACTCTTATAAACTGCTGGTAGGAGTGTAAAGTGGTAAAAATCACTTTGGAAAGCTTTGGCAGCTTGTTAAATGGTTATACATATACTTATGATATGACTCAAAATTTCACTTCTAGACATTTACTCAAGAACAATAAAATATTTGTTCACAAAAACAATATGAGCAAATATAAATAGTAGCTTTATTCATAGTAACCCTAAGCTGGAATTTTAGGAACCTACGTGTTCATAAAAAGTTGAATGGGCAAATAAATTACATATTTACACAATGGAAAACTACTTAGCAATCAAAAGGAAAGAACTATACATATATGCAATATGTTTGAACTTCAAATACATTTTGAGAAACAAAAGAACATAGCTATAAAAGAATAGGTACTGCATTTTTCTGAAATTGTAGAAAAGACAATCTAACCTATAGTAAGAGAAAACAGAGAAATGATTGCCAGGGACTAGGGCTGAGGGACTTATGAAGACGTTTTAAAGACATGGAAGTGTTCTATATCTTGATTGTGGTGGTTCTATGTGAGTATATCAATATTTATTTATTTATTTATTAATCAAATAATACATTTAACATAGGTCATTTGTTGTGTATTAGGTATATTTTAATAAAAATGATTGAAAACCTTTTAATAAAAATGTTCTTTCTTGTTTGAAAGACCACACTGAAAACTCAATTTTTTGTCTTATTGAAAAATCAGAATAGAATGAAGGCTACTTAAGCACAGGCTGTACAATTTATAGATAGTAGGTAATCAACTGATGTTCAATGAATGAATGAATAAATAAGTGAATAGTTTGATTACATTTATCACTATGCATTTGGAAGTTATAAAAATATCTACTGGAAAATATATTCTATGCAAACAGTGAATAAAAAAGAGCTGGAGTGGTTAAACTAACATCAGACACCTACTATCTCAGAGATTAAACTGGGTGTGACATTATCTAAACAAAAGAAAATCCAAAAATAAGAAGCAACAGCTGCTCCACATGAGAAGGAATCAGCAAAAGAACTCCAGAAGTATGAAGAATCAGAGCAAAACGTCACCCCCAAAAGGGAACACCAGCTCTCTAGCAATGAATACCAAACCAAATCAGAATATTGAAATGACAGGTAAAGAATTCCAAATATGGATTATAAGGAAGCTTAATGAAATACAAGAGAAAATGGAAAACCAACACAAAGAAACCACAAAAAAATTCAGGCAATGAATGAAAAATTCACTAAAGAAATAGAACTATTAAAAAAATCAAACAGAACTTCTGGAAATGAAAAATTCATTCAAAGAAATGCAAAACACAGTGGAAAGCCTTAAGAAT
This sequence comes from Daubentonia madagascariensis, assembly GCA_023783475.1. Lineage (NCBI taxonomy): Eukaryota > Metazoa > Chordata > Mammalia > Primates > Daubentoniidae > Daubentonia > Daubentonia madagascariensis. The sequence continues at coordinate 43,724,328 of JAKFHU010001035.1, forward strand.
AGACTAGATCAGGCAGAAGAAAGAATCTCAGAGCTTGAAGACAACACCTTCAAATTAAACAAGTCAGTCAAAGATAAAGAACAGAAAATTAAGAGGAAGGAATAAAGCCTAAAAGAAATATGGGATTATGTAAAGAGGCCAAACATAAGAATTATAGGCATCCCTGATGGTGAAGAAGAAATCACACAAGGGTTAGAAAAACTATTTGAGGGAATAATTGAGGAAAACTTCCCTGGTCTTGCTAGAAATTTAGATATTCAGGTACAAAAAGCTCAAAAGATACCTGGGAGATTCATTACAAAGAGGCAATCACCACAACCAGTAGTCGTCAGACTGGCCAAAGTTAACATGAAGGAGGAACTCCTGTGAGCTGTAACATGAAAACATCAGGTAACTTATAAAGGAAAACCCATCAGGCTAACTGCAGACTTCTCAGGTGAGACCTTACAAGCCAGAAGGAATTGGGGCCCCATCTTCAATTTTCTTAAACAGAGTAATGGCCAGCCTAGAATTTTGTATCCTGCAAAACTCAGTTTATTATATGAAGGAGAAAAAAAGACTTTTTCAGACAAGCAAACACTGAGGGAATTTGTTAAGACCAGACCTGCCCTGCAGGAAGTACTCAGATCTGCATTTACATAGATCAACACAATAGAAACTCACCAGTGTAAAATTACCCAAAAGCTAAAACCCAGAGCCCATATAAAATAATGGCTAAAGAGGCAAAACAAAGCAACAGGATTCTACTCAACAGGATGAACAGAAATGCATACCACTTATCAATCCTTTCAAAAAACATGAACAGCTTGAATTCCCCACTCAAGAGACATAGGCTGGATGATTGGATAAAAAAATACAAGCCAAGTCTCTGCTGTCTCCAGGAAACACATCTAACCCACAAGTACTCATTCAGACTCAAGGTGAAGGGATGGAAAAAATATCCCACGCAAATGGAAATCAAAAGAAAGCAGGTATAGCCATTCTCATATCAGATAACATAGACTTCAAATCAACAATAGCAAAGAAAGACAAAGAGGGTCATTATATAATGGTAAAGGGGGCAATTTATCAAGAAAACATCAATTCAATATACCACATTCATAGGACAAAAGGAGAAAAACCCATGATCATCTAATTTGATGCAGGAAAAAATTTCATGAAATCAATGACCTGTTATGATAAAAATACCAGAAAAACTAGGAATTGAAGGGAACTTCCTCAACACGACATTTATGAATAACCCACAGCTAACATCATACTCTGATGTTATGAAAGACTGAAAGTTTTTCTTCTAAAATCACAGATAAGACAAGGATGTCTGCTTTCACCACTGCTATTCAACATTGTACTTGAAGTTCTAGCCAGAGAAATTAGGCACAAAAATAAATAAATCAACAGATGATAGTGTAAGGGTGAAGGAAAAAACTTCCCCTCACTCTCTGAAGATTCACTGAAAAAAATCAACCCCCGAAGGCAGATTAACTGGGAAAAAGGCATACAAATTTATTTGGTCATAGTTTTATGTGACACGGGAGCCTTCAGAATGAAGACCTGACCCCTCAATGGGGTGCAGAAGCTTAAATACCATCTTAAGGTTACAGAAAGAATGGGGCCTTGGATTTTGGCAAAACAGTTTATGAGAGCAGGGAGAAGAAGAGGAATTCTGTTAAGGGGTAATAGATGATTGCTAGGGAGAATTCAACAGGCTTGAAGAACATATAACTGTCTCATACAAAGTCTATTTGGCCCACCGAATGGACAATGGCTTGTGACAAAGGTCTGTCCGGATTTGTTGACAGACTTTAGTCTTCCATCTTGCATTATGGGTTCAGTTAATGAAAACTCAGGGAAGGGACCAGAGTTAATTGTTTTCTTCTTTGGTAGGTCTGGACTTTAGGCAGATAAGGGAACTTCGGAGAACAACTTTATCCTATGCTTTGAAAGAGATGGGGGTGGGGGGGTCAGAGAGACCTTGAAGCTTTTTTTTTTTTTTTTTTTTAGTTCAGCATGTATAAAGTGACATATTTTGGGGTATTGGTTTCTGAGCCACAACAACAGATAGATAGATGGGTGGGTAGATAGACAGACAAACAGATAAATAAATGGCATCCAAATTAGAAAGGAAAAGGTAACACTATCTTTATTTGTAGATGATAAAATCCTATAAGTAGAAAATCCTCCAAAATTCAAAAGAGCTTCTAGAGTTAGTAAATGAATTCAGCAAGGTTACAGGGTACAAGATCAATATAAAAAATCAGTTGTGTTTCTATACACCAGCAATGAACAATTCAAAAAAGAAATTAATAAATAATTCCACCCAGTTTTAAGAAAAATACTAGCATCCAAAAGAACAAAATATCTAGGAATAAATTTAACCATAGAGATGAAAGAATTGTACACTGAAAGCTACAAAACATTTCTGAAGGAAATTAAAGATCTAAATAAGTAGAAAAACATCTCATATTCATAAATTGGAAGACTTAATACTTCTAAAATGTCAAATAGTACCCAAAGCAATTTACAAATTCAATGCAATTTCTATCAAAATTCCAAGGCCTTTTTTGAAATGAAAAAGCCAGTACTTAATTTCATATGGAATCGCAAGGGACCCTGAATATTCAAAACAATCTTGAAAAAGGAACAAGCTTAAAAGAATTACACTTCCCAAGTTCAAAACTTATTACGAACCTGCTGTAATCAGAATAGCATGGTACTGGCATAAAGGCAGACATATAGACCAATGGGTTAGATTTGAGAGCCCAGAAATAAACCCATACACCTATGGCCAACTGATTTTTTTTTTTCTGAGACAGAGTCTCACTCTGTTGCCTGGACTAGAGTGTAGTGGCGCCATTGTCATAGCTCACTGCAACCCTGGGCTCAAATGATTCTCCTGCTTCACCCTCTGGAGTAGCTGAGACTATAGGCATACACCACCACGCCTGAATAATTTTTTCTATTTTTAGTAGAGACTAGGTTTCACTCTTGCTCAGGCTTGTCTTGAACTCCTGAGCTCAAGCAATCCTCTCGCCTCAGCCTGCCAGAGTGCTAGGATTACAGGCATGAGCTACTGCGCCCAGCCACCAATTGATTTTTGATGAAGTTGTTAATACCATTCAATGGGGGAAAGAATAGTCTCTTCAACAAATTTAACAGAGACAACTGGATATTCACATGGGAAGGAATGAAGTTAAACCCCCTACCTCACACTATATACAAAAATTAACTCAAATGGATCGATAACCTAAATATTAATATAAGAGCTAAAATTCTACAATTCTTAGAAGAAAACAGATAAATTTTCATGACCTTGGATTTGGTGATGTGTTCTCAGATATGTCACCAAAAGCACGGGCAACAAAAGGAAAAATTGTTGGATTGGGCTTCATCAAAATTAAAAATTCTTATGCATCAAAGGCCATTATCAAGAACATGAAAAGATAATCTAGAGAATGGAAGAAAATGTTTTTAAATAATATGTCTGATAAGGGTCTAGTATCCAGAATATATAAAGAATTCATACAGCTCAAAATCAAAAAGACAACTCAATTTTAAAAAGGACAAAGCCTTGAATAGACATTTCTCTAAAGAAGATGTACAAATGGCCAACAAACTCAAGAAAAGATGCTCAACGTTATTAGGTATTAAGGAAGTGCAAATCAAAACCATAGTGAAATACCACTTCACATTTAGTAGAATAGCTATAATAATATTTTTTTAAAAGGGAACTTGTAAGTGTTGAGGATGTGGAGAAATTGAAATCTTTGTATTTTGCCATGAGAATGAAAACTTTTGCAGCCACTGTGGGAAACAGTCTCGTGGCTGCTCAAAAAAGTTAAACAGAATTACCATAAGACACCACAATTCCACTCCTACTTATATAGCAAAAAGTATTGAAAACAGGTACTTAAACAAGACCATGTACACACATGTTCATAGAAGCAGTATTACAATAGTCCAAAGGTGGAAACAGTCCAACTATCCATCAATGGATGAATGAATAAACAAATTGTGGTATATACATAGAATGGGATATTATTCAACCAATAATAATAACAATAAAGTAGTGATATATGCTACAACATAGGGTGAACCTCCAAAACATTATGCTACATTTTCTTCGGTCCTGAAACCAGTGGAGAAGGTAAACCAAGAAAGAATTACCAGCTAAATGCCTAAATTGAAAGAAGCCAGACACAATATGTTACATGTTATATGATTTCATTTTTATAAAATATTAGAATAGGTAAATCCATAGAGACAGAATCCAGATTGGTGGTTGTCAGAGGCTAGCAGGGGAGGGGTGAATGAGGAGAAATTGCTTAATGGGTAAGGAGCTTTAGTTTGGAGAGATGGAAATGTTTTGGAACTAGATAGATTTCACAATGTTGTAAATATACTAAATGCTACTGATTGTTCATTTTGAAATGGTTAATTGCATGTTAGGTAAATTTCACCTCAATCAATTATTTAAAAATATCTGCTTAACTATGTATCCAACAGTTTCCAACTGATTCTCCTATGCTTCTGAAAATATGTGGACAATTTGATGCCTGTAAATTTCTCACTGGATGAACAAGAATGAAATGTTCTGTTCCCTTGGTCACGCCTATTTTTTCCTTATTATTTATTGGGCACCTATTTTTTCCCGGAAGTTGTGGAGGCTCATAATATAGAGAATATATAGAGTTTACAATTTGGTGAGAAAGACAGTTTGTATATACCTGTTTACCTCTGCTTTTGTGCCTTTGTCTATAACTTTTTAGAATTTGCTTTTAATCTTTATCCCTAACTATACAGCTATTTTGAAAAATCAGAGTGTAATTTGACTCATGAAATCTTAGAGTAAAAGAATTTAGAGACTTTCAATATGGTTTGATATAAGCAGATTTGGCTATTTCTTGACCTTTACTCCTCTAAATTGCTAAAGGGTCCTTTATTCTTTGAAATGTTCTCAGAATCCTAGAACCTTGTTGACCCCCTAAATCTCACAAGCCAATATTTAAAAATAAACCTTCATTTGGACCAGGTTTCTTAATTGTGATTCTCTTTTAGTGTAAAAATAAAAAGATATTCTCATTAATGTTGTTAGCTATATTTTAATCGCTTTTAAATGTATTTGTTTGAGGCTGCATTCTATATTTTTAGATTTTTTGCATAGATTTATATTAGGATGCATGCTAAATTTTCCTAAATGTATTAAATACATGTTAAATTTACTATTTTAGTAATATCATGCTATTCGAAAGTAAACTTAGTCTTTTAGAGGAACGTTTAAGGATGCGTAAATAAAAAATTTTCTCATTCTCAAAAGAGTGAGTGGAAGGAACAACAAAGCTCTGTAAACAAAACAAAACCAACTAAAGAACAACTAGAACAGCAAAAAGAAAAGCATAGCAAAATATCCAGAGTTTGCTTGAGTGCCTTCTGAAACAACATGGGTTTTATATTTGGTGAGGCTGAAGGACTCCCACATAACAAGGCACCTTCAGCTACAACCTAGTGACACAGTACATCCCACTAGCTCCACTAATGCAATAGACAGCTTCTTTCTTGATGATTCACTCCAGTCAGTCCGCCTATTTTTAACTACTAGGCTGTATAAAATTTTTTATGTAATGAACATGATTCAAACAAAAAAAAGGTACTTAAAGGGGAAGAATAGTCAACAAAATATCTTTAGTGAACATTTATTGAGTGCCTTTTTATGTACCAGACCCTATTCCAAAACATACTTTCTATCATCTCTTTGAGTCCTTGCAACAATATTGTGAAGTAGATACTGTCACCATGTGCTTGGCTGGTCTTGAGTAGAGTACAGGTTGTTGGAGTAAATTTTGAATGAATTATTCCCACTTTACAGATGAGGATGCTGAAGCTTATAGGGACTAAGTCACTCACCCAGGGTCCACTTGACTATCAATGATAGAATCAGGACTCAGGTTCATATGAGGTTCATCTGCTAAAATTATACTTTTAGCTCCAAAGGCTAAGATTCCTTCCCTGTCTGACAAATCAAGTAGAAATGCTTTGTTTTTCTTTTGAGCAGATCTTTGTAATCAATGATATAAGAACAATTAGTCCCTTCCTTTAAAAGAGCACGTTGATCTCCAGCATTTACTTTAAAATTACCAGCCTTGCAAATAGTATCAAATATCATACAGCCACAAACATTATATTTGGGCCACATTGTGCATGTTTTATGAAGTTAATCTCTACATTTTCTTCAGTCCTGAAACCAGTAGAAGAAGATAAACTAAGAAAGAATTACCAACTGAATACCTAAATTGAGAAACGGCTAATAATGCCTATTTGATTTCCAGGTAGTGAAATCCATGCTCCCAAGGCAGCTGGAGCCAGAACAGATTTTACAGTTGTGAAAAATTGGGATGTGGGGAAGGGAGGAATGCAGGGCTGGTCTATGGCCAACATTTAGGTTTCCTTCGTGTGCTTGGTTTCCTGCGGGAAAGCCCAATTTTTAGGAAGCTTGAAGTATAATTGTAGTACAATTGTGACTATGCACTATTTATAAACTCCACTGAATTACTCTACATTTGAAGCAGCCTGGACATATATGAAAAGTTAGAGATGTAGGTAGGGGTGGTTCCAGAGCTAGTAGCAGATTCGCCAAGGGATCTCTTTCCCAGATAAGAAAGCATCTGTCTTATTATATCTATAGATAGATATGGAGGTATAGCTTTATAATTTTGTATATATTAGTAATACTTTATAAATGAATATATTTTAATATAACATAATATATTTATATACACAAGAGCTTATTAACATATACAACATGTAATTTTTATAATCACATATTTAGAGATAGTATTTATATAAACGTCAAATACCTTCATATCCACCTTCTCTTATAATTCATATCAACACCCTAGTGTGGACTTCTCTCAAAAGGATACTCTTTACTTCACCTCATAATGCCAAAACACCCTTTTAAAAATTACTAAAGTTATTTTTGTATTTTATTAACTTTTCCTATAAAATTGGAGCCCCCCAAAATTAGTGGGAAAAATAGATAATATTTTCTGTCAGTGAAGCCAGGATATTACTACCTATGAATGGTCAGTAGGAAACAGTAGAAGAGGGGCAACAAATCAACATTTTTCCTCAATGTGTCTTTTAATAATGATAACAACAATAAATAATAAGTTACTAAGAATTCATTATGTTAGGAATATTACTCTAACAAAAAGATCTATTTACCCTTTCTTGAATTTTTGTTCATTATCGGAGCTTCACTACATTCTAATATTAGAAGAAAAGCTGGCTATATTATTATAATACTATTTCATCATTAAGTTAGTCAAAGTACAAAAACCAATATGTCCCAGATAAAATAATCAAACCAATACCTCAAAATGATGAGGGCACTGGCTTTTGAACCCTAGACAAAAGCATTACCTTCTCCAGCTTATATCCTCTTCATTCCAACAGTAGATGGAAACTGGCTGTCTCCCCAATTGCCTGTGAAAGGTGAACTGGCATCTTTATAATAGACAAGTCTCTCACATCTTAAATTGGTAAAATGTAACAGCTCCACTGTACCCGCTTCAAACTCTAAAGGAAAATCATTCTACAATGTGATGTTTTGCCTTCATTTCTCACATTCATGTTGGATTTTAAAATGTGTCCTAAGTTTACTCAGAATTTCAAGATTTTAGGCATAAAACTGAATAGTGTCTATAGGAAGAAAGCTAAAAGTCTCAGATTCTTGCCTTTCACTGGTCCTTTTAAAAAAAAATTATCAAGGAAGACATTTTTCTTTTATTCCTCTGCATCCTGTAACATATTTACATACGTAATAAAGGGACAATAAACAGTACGGTGGCCCTTTTGTTCATTTATATAATTTTTAAAATCTTTGCTTTTCATTATAAGGTACAAACACTCATGCTAGAATTAACTTTGGATTCTGTAATATCTCTAAGATCGTCATAGATAACATTAAATGATAAAAGTAAAACAAAGTTCTTGCTGGAGTACAAAATATAACTCTTACTGAAGTATACAATGTTAACAAATAGGGTTACTTTAAAACTCATTCTGATTAGCAAATATCTCCATGGTATATTGTGAGGATAGGATGAGTAGTTTTTGGAAGCATAATGAAGTATAGTTTTATGACAATAACCACACTCATCTTTACTTAAAACAAAACACGCAAAAAACTTTGCTTTAAGAATCGCCTGGATAGTAAGTTCAAAATGCAGATTTCCAGGCTTCATGCCCAAGGATTTTATTTGTGTTGGGTGGAGGCAGAGGGGAGGGAGAGCAGGAACCTGAATTTTAAAATAGCACACCCACAAAATAAAGAGGAAAGTCCAGAGCACATTTTGAGAATCATTGCCTCAAGCCTTCCTCCAATCCCAAATCTCTTCTTTTCCTTATGACTGTGAGAAATGCAACATCCTTGGTGTGAATAGGTAGACCATATTCTCCTGGGGGTTATTGTGCCATTTATAGAAACTGTTAAGATTTACTTAGTAGGTAAATCTTATAGCACAAGTAAGATAAAAATCAAGAATCTTTGCATAGTCATTCCAGGTCCGACATTTTTCAAAGAAAACTAATAAATTATACACAATTCATAAGAACCCATTACCCTGCAAGATTTTAAATTCACTATCCAAATAAAAAGAGGTCTCTTTATAGCACGTTTATTTAATAACTACAGTGATCTTTTCTCTGAAAGTAAACTCAGAGAAATGATTTTTTTTACTGGCATTTCCACATTTAACCAGCATTAAGTAGAAAAATTGCTTACTCTAATAAGAAGGCATATATAAATATTGTATAACATTTTTATTTAAAATTAAGAACCTCTCTTCAGCAGTGTTCCTAAATAAGTAATAAATAAATAAAGAGGAGAAAAGGAAAAATCCCTAAACCTTATATCTAGTAAAAAAAAAAAAAATCTAGAATAATTTCAAGCACAAAAACATGTCTAGCTCTTAAGAAAAAAAAAATTGACAGTAGCCATAAGGAAGGAAGTTAAACACATTTTTTTCCCACAAATATAGCTACCCAATTATAGCAGCTGAAAGACAGAATGGCATTTCCACTACTTCAATGATTGTCATTTTGCGTCATGCAGACGCTTCTTGCTTGAATGAGGTACAATTCCCTGTAGCTAGAGACGAGCACTGTGCCAAAAATATCTTTACTGGATCTGCCTACTAGAACAAATCGTGGGCTTTCCTGCTTGGCGCAATGGTTCCAGAGAAACTCCTGACACAACCTTTTTTCTCAGGGCAGTTCCTTTACCTGTATTTCACCAACTCATTCCTTTCCTTTTTGTGTATATTTGAATGAACAGCTTTAAGAAGAGAATTTTAAGAGATGAATAATAATTCGGAAAATAAAATTTTTTAGTGGCAAACAACCTATACAAACAGGGATTTAGCAGGAAAACTAGTTTCTAATTATATACATATATGTCATAATAAATGTATTACTATTTAAATTTTTAGTTGAGGGATAAAAAACCTATAGTAAAGTACACAAAGTGATGTAATATTAAATATTTGGCTCAATAATTTTCACACATATTTAAGTACAATTTTACATGCATATTCTTGTATAATCACCAACCAGATAAAGAATATTTTTGTGACATTTTATAACTTTTACTGTTATATATTAGTTTTGTCTGCTCTTGAACTTCACATAAATAGAATCACACATTATATATTCTTTTGTGCCTTGCTAATTTCACTCCACAAGATATTTTTGAGAATCAATTATATTACTGAGTACATCAGAAGTTTATTTTTTATCGTTATATTTTATTTCTTTTTATGAATTTATCAGAGTTTATTCATTCTCCTACTGAAGAACATCTGGGTTGCTTCCAGTTTGGGGTTATATCAATATAACTGCTATGAGCTTCTTCTTGTTGGAAAATACACACTCATTTCTTTTGGATTTATATTTTATAATAATGGAAGTACTTGGCCGTTGGGTTTAGTTTCAAACGTTTTTTCCAAATAGGCATGCCATTTTACACTTTGTGTTAGTCCAGTTCCTCCAAGAGGCAGACACTACAATGGAACTAAATGCACAAAGATTTTATTAGAGAAAGTACTGTGGAGAGACACTGGGGTGGGTCAAGAGGGCTGTCAAGGGACAGTGTAAGTCTGAACCCCTAGTGAAGGATAGGAAGGAGGGACTGAGTGGCCGAATCTTAGACCGCCATGCTGGAAGCAGCCCATGGGAAGCACAGACTCAGTGAAAATGTAGCAAAGGATTTCAGGGCACAGCTTGCTGGGGCCCTTATTAATTAAGGTAACTGTAGTTAGGGTTTTATAAGGCACATTCTTATGGCTACCACATGCTCTGTCCAGCAATGCATAAGAATTCTGGTTGCTCGATAGCCTCACTAACATTTGATATTGTCAGTCTTTTTAATTTTAGGCATATTGGTGAGTATGTAGTGGAATCTTATTGTATTTTACTTTGTGTTTACTGATGAGTACAGATCCTCATTATTTTTTCAGATGTTTATTGGCCACTTTGCTGTCCTCTGTTGTGAGGTAACACTTGTTAAGTGTTTTGTCAATTTTTTAATTATATTGTACTTTTTTGTTATAGAGTCATATATTCTGGATATAAATCTTTTGTTGGCTATATGTATTACCAACATCTTATTCTGTGTGTTGTGTGCCTAGTTATGCTCTTAATTGTGTGTTTTTGATGACCAGGAGTTCTAAGTTTTGGTTAAGTCTTGTTTATCAATTTTTTTAATGGCTTGTACTTACTGTGTCCTGTTTAAGAAGCTTTTGTCTACACCAAGAGCACAAAGACTTTTTCTATATTCTCTCCTAGAAGCTATATAGTTGTATGTTTTATATTTAGATATATAACTCATCTCAAATTAATTTTTGGTTATGGCATGAGATAGGCAATTAAAGTTCTCTTTTTCCCCATGGATATTCAGTTGCTCCAGCACCATTTATAGAAAAGACCATATTCTCTATATTGAACTTCACTGACACCTTTGTTATAAATCAAGTGAACGTTATTTAATAAATACTATGTATTAGTCATTTTAAATGCTTTATAAATGATTAATTTAACCTGAGTAAAAAACTTACAAAGTAAATTCTATTACACCCGTTTTACAAAAGAAGAAACTGAAGTACAGAGAGGTTAAGTGACTGCCACTTAGCTAATGAGTGGCAAAATAGCCAATCCAACTCTAGGACCTATGTGCTTAACCACCACTCCATGCCGAATGTCAGGTGTTCTAAATTCAAACATTTATGGTAATTCATAAGATAGGTTATTTCAGATGATCTAGAGATAGTTTATGTAGTTATTTTATGAGGTAATTGATGAGATGAATTTATGAGTTACAGTACATAAAGAATTAAATTATATACATATAACCAAGATGCCCGAATTCTCTGAATTTTAAAAGGTTGTAAAAGTGTTTATGAATTCTCATCAAAATGTATAAAGTATTTATAAAACTAAGAAATTTTTAACAATAGAAGATGAAGCCAATAACTCTAAAAAGGCATGTCATAGCACCCAAAATTTTTGATTGAGCATTTCTAAAGATTTAGTATCGAGCACACATGATATGCAACAAACATGGAAATACAGAGATGGATTAACCATATTTTCTTACTTCAAGGAACTTACAGTTCTGTGAAATCATATTTTAATCATCAGCTATGCTGCATGTTTAAATGAATTTGGGGGCCAACAGAGAGTAAATCTTTCAAGCCAAAGTATAAAGCAGTCTGCCCATGGGAAAGGACTTGCCATTTAGAAAGAAAAGTATGTTCTGCCTTAAGGGAATAAGCCATATCATTTGACAAGGAGCAAGTGCTAAGCAGTTCCTAATGGAAAGTCAGAGTGGAAATTTTTTTTCCTTAGTGTTGTCTATTAATAATGCTTATTATGTTCTAAATATTAAAGTACATATGCTTCTTGTATATAATCATGGAAATATAAGTATAAAGAAGAAAATAATAAATACTTGTATGCAAATACACCACTTATTGTTGCTATTTTGTTATACTTTCTTACAGCAATTATTCATTTATATTTATATGTGTACACATATATTATAATACATACACACACATAAATATACATACATATATATCCTTCTTAAAAACAAAATTGATGTATATTGTATATAGTTACTAGTTGGCTTTTTTTACTTACTATTATCTCATGAACAATATAAACTTCAAAAGTGAGATTTTAAAATAAGCATACGATAGAATATTATGTAGCTTCAATCTAATCTTTACAATATGCTTTAACTGTTTCTATTGAAGTCCTATGAGTTCTTAGAATTTTAGACTCCTACTCATTCTGAACAGTATAAAATGCCTTCTAAATATACATGATTTAGAGAGTATTCACATTTCTTTATTAGTATAACAATCCAACCTAAGTGAAAATAAAGAAGTCCTATGTCATGGGCTTGTACAGAATTTATTAATCTGTGAAACCACATGAGAACTTATTATAATTCAGAAATATGTATTTTTCTAGTACAGTGATTCCCAACATGCTGTCTTTGGTCTCCTAAGGGTCCATGAAATAGTAATGACAACCTTTGAGCTATTTTCAGTTTTTCAAAAAGCTGAATATAAATCATATATTTATCTGCAACAAAGCAAAATGCCAAAATGGCAGAAATTTTCAACCCAGTATGGTAACACTGGCTATCTGAAAATAATCCAAAGATTTGATTGGCTGTTTCATCCTTTGATTAACTGAAAAAAGAAAATAAGTTAATTATTACTTCATAGATTTAATATGGTTGGTGGACAAAATCTTTTAAAATAGGGAGGATGGGCAAACTTTTTTTTTTTTTTACAAAAAGGTGTTTAGGAGTCAAAACCCTGTTTCAAATCATATCTACCCAAATTTCATTGAATTTAAGAACGATTAATTATGAGCCAAATCCTGATATCAGATATACTCACATTGAGAAAAAATGCTAATGACAATTGTCAGATATTTTCAGTTATGACTCACATCTTGATTTCGGATATGACACAATTTATGGCCTAGACATCAAAGTTAACTTTGATGTAGTTCACAGTATCAGTACTTTCCATGCTGTTAAAACAATAACTTTATTAAAACGATGCTGTATATCCTGGAATTAAACTAATGAATTAAATATATTACTGTGGTAAGGCTCACAGCACCTAGAGTTTAATTGACAGGAAAAATGATCGAGCATAGTGAGCCTATGGAGCTGTTCCTGTTGGAGTTCCCTTGAATGGATGTCATCTGAGCTCGCTTAAGCTTCACATGCCTACAAAAGTAGTTTGATTAAATGCCTAGCAGGGAACAAGAAAAACACTGGGTGTCATCTAACTGGACTATTTTATTTCTAGTAAATGCAACAATGCTGTTTTTCAAATGGGGATATCTTATATTGGGAAGATCAAATTATGTTTTTATGAAAATGTTTACAAACTTTTTTTCCCATTTGATGAATGAGGAGCCTGCAGCTCAAAAAGGATAAAAGACGTACTCAAGGTTGCCCCACTAGTTAATACCTGAGTCAGAGCAATATTGATAAATTTTGCCTTATTAATGTGTTGCAAAGTCTGTCATTTATTACTTGATAAGCTTATTATTTTCAATAAAACACTAGTGTGTTCCTCTAGCAAAATAAATTGAGCCATTAAAGCAGATATGCATTTTTTGAACAATAACAACAAAAAAGTAGAATGTTGTTTCATTTTAATTGACTAAACTTGGTATGTGAAGCTTTTTCACTTGTAATCAGTGTTGTTGATCGGTACATTATTCAGCAATATCAAAGCAGCTTTTTTAGAGGTTTTTATTGCCCCAAAGCCCCAAAGTTTCAACTTAAGCTAAAATATTATATCTTTAATATCAGATTGTGGCTCACAAAGTATGATGGCGCCTAGTTCCACCACTGATTGGTTTAGGTGTGGGTAGTAAAGTAGTCAATACATATTAATTTTTCCAGAAAATATCCACATATTTGGAGCTGTGTGGTTGTCATGTTCATTTATTTTTTTATCTCCATTATAAAATTGCCACTAAATATTTGCACTTGCTGTTTTTACATAATTTGTGTATAGGAACTTTTTTTGTATCTTTCTTAGGTTGTAGGTATTATGAACAAGAGAGAGTGTAAGACTATTATTTTTCCACTGAGATATATTTTAATGCAAGTATGTGTATTGTTTTGATATGAATAAAGGATAGTCATAACATATAAATCACATAAATGTACAGCTATTCCATGAGTTTTCATTATACATTGATAGTTCAGAATTTTGAGTAATATCATATTGGAGACAGTTTATTAAATCTAAGACTCAAAGACATTTTCACCCATTTTACTCTTTTAAGTTAGGTTGACTGTAGCTGATGCCTCTCATGTGTAGTTCACATCCTCCTAACCTCATTTATCCCTAGGGATTTTAGGTAGTCATTCCAGCCTCAATTATATAGGAACTGCTACTGAGGTGACTCAGTAACTCCACACAGGACAACCTGACAGTGTCTTGCATCAGGCTTTTTTCACCTTTGCCCAGAGGCTTCACTATTGATTTGGAAATTCGAAATACCAGGAATTCACTCCATATCCACACGTTAGTAACTGGGAAATGCAGGGTAAGTATAATACTTCTCCTTTCCTCATCAGGATAGCATGTCTTGAGAAGTGAGGGCTTATTGTCTTTCAGAAGGCAGTCACACAGGACTGAGCAATCTGTTACACTTAATTCTGAGTAACTAGGTAGATGATGTATATTCTTATTGGCTCTCTAGCCCTTCCCTCCCTCAGGCCCACTTTTCCTCATTCTTGCCCCTTGGGATATTTTGTAAAGTATAAGCATATCACCTTTGCCTAAAGCTCTTTTCTGGAGAAACCAGCTAAGACAGTGACCACACGTCTTGTTTTACCCTTTGTGCGTGTAAACAATGTGATTAAAAATAGGGCCTTTTTTCACACCCAAAAGTGTCCTGGTTTGTTTGATCAATATTATAATTGTCCTGTTTCTAGTACTAACAAGTGTGCTAGCCAACATTAAGGCAAAAAAGTAATGCTAGATTTCCTACTACTCATGTGCCTAGCAGAGCAGCTAACATATAACAGAACTCAGCAAGTATTTGTTTAATAAAGAAGAGAATCAATTATTTAAATTTAATTGAATTAGTGTTTAATAGAGTGTATGATATCTAATAATCGAATTAAATTACGTAATTAGATAGAATATGTTATAATTATATGAAGATAATAATCTAATTAGATAATAACTAATAATCAGAGGGCAGAACATGTAAAGCAAAAGAAATATAAGTTCTGTTTTCCATAATGTATTTACAAGATACCTTCATAGTGGAAATGCCATTTTAACTGGGTCTTGAGAATGAAATGGTATTCTCAAACTAGAGAAGAGAGAATAGGTATACCAAGCAGGGGGTAAAAAATGTGTTAATGAATAAGACTGGTAAATTAGTTAGCTCAATTGAGGAAGAACAATAACACATTTAATTATGTTTAATTTTCACATTTTAATATCTCTGAAAGTGGCATAAACCTTCCCCCCAGCTTTATTGAGGTATAATTGACAAATAATAATTGTGTGTACTTACAATGCACAATTGATGCTTTGAAATGATTATCACAATCAAGGTAGTTAACGTATCTCTCGCTCACATAATTATCTTTTTTGTTTGTTTTTGTGTGGTGAGAACATTTAAGATATACTCTGTCTTAGCAATTGTCAAGTATATAACACGTTATTATTAACTATATTCACCATACTATATAACAGATCTCCACAATTTAGTCATCCTTTCTAACTGAAACTTTCATGAAACATGTTGATTTTATGTTACTGTTCAGTATACTATGTAGCAGTGGATAAGCACTGCAGCAGGATAAGCAACTTGGAACTAGGTTATCATGTGTGTTAAATGCTGCGTTAAAATGTTTATATTTCATTCTATAGTCTAACAGGAACAAAACAATTTTTTTTTTTTTTAGAAAGAAGGTGACAAGAAGAGTACCAGTGTGAAGAGTGAAAAGTGAAGAAATTGGAGATCGAAAAACCATCCAGAAGTCTATTGCAATAATTTAGGCAAGAACCAAAGCCATAGTAGCAGAAAAAGAATAGAGCAGATTAATTAACGAAACTTTGTGGTGTAGAACCAATAGGATTTGGGGACTGGTTGGATGTGGGAACTGAGGAGAAAGGAGGAGTTGAGGGGATAATGCCCAGGTCTCTGATCTGGGCAACTAGATGGCTATGGATACAACTAACCAAATTGGGAAAACAAGGAGACAGAGATGGTAGGGAAATTAATAAAGCACACACTGGACATTGTAATTTTAAAGTTCTGGTAAAAAAAAATACCAAAGAGTATGTTTGATAACACTTGTCTGAGCTCAGAAAAAATATTAAGACTTTAGATAAAGATTTAGGTGTCACTCATTTATAGGGAGCTATTGAAACTGTGGCTATAAAAGACATTTCCCAGGGAACATGTAAGAATAAGCAGAGAAGTCAGGGGATAAAACTCCAAAAGACTCACTTCTGAAAAGAGAGACAGAGCAACATCTGAAGACATCAAAGAAAGCTGGTAGAAAGGTCTGAAGAGATTCAGAAACTGATGGGTCCACAGATACCCAAAGTGGAAAGAAATTAATGATGAGAGCAATCAAACTTTAAGTGTTTTCAAAGGAATCAACTAAATTGAAGAATTTATATAGAAAATTAACTTAGACGGTCACTGATGATCTCAGGGAGAGAAGATTTTCTTTACAGTAACAGGCACAGAAGCCCTACTGCTATGGGTTGAGAGTCAAAACAAGAACGAATGGCAAATCTGAATGTAGAACTACGATTTCAAAGCATTTTGATGGACAGGAAGCAAAGCTGCAGTGCGGTAACTAGATGAGGATAGAGTTATAGGAGGGTTTCTGTCATTATTTTAAGATGGGAACTGTGAACTTTTTTGCTAACAAACAAGCAAATGGAGAAGGTTGGAGGGTCAGGGAATGAAGGAAAAATTACTGTGGTGGTCTTAGAGAGAAGAAAATAGGGTGAGATTTCAGCAAAAGTGAAAGGATTAGCCTGAGATCGAGAAAGCCCTCTCTCAGATAAAATTTAGAGGTAGACAGAAATGCACGTGGTGCCTTAAATGTAGATTTGGGGTGAGGTGGAGGAGCTGAGAGTTTTGTGGATAGAGCTTTTAATTTTCATTAAAATTATTCTATTCAGACTCGTTCTCAACTCATTTCCAAACTCTATTTTATGGAATGTAAGGAGAAACCTAAGGGCTCTTGCAAATGTTTCAGAAATTTCCCAGATATTTTATTCTAAATTATAAATATGTAAACGCATACAAAAAACTGTAATAAAAATCTATTAAAAAATACAAACTTTTATAAAATACACATTTCACTCACACAAGGGTTGTGTAACAAAGATCAACACATTGGAGGCCACTAACATAGTCATTTGAATAATTGGATTAACTTTCTTCTTCTGCCATCTCTGTTATCAGAAGAGAGTTCTGACATTGTAAGGTCGGAGATTTGTTTAAAAAGGAAATATTTGTAATGACTTCAGCACATGAATTAAAATTTTGGCCGTGTTGGACAACCAAAGAAGGCAGAAAGAAAAAAACAAGAATATCGAAGCTGAAGCAAGACTGTGAAATATAAACACCACAAGAAACATTTTTATTCTTTAAGCATCTTTGGTATTCTTTATGACTGATTTTAGAATAATTTGAGTTGATAACATTTCTAATAATAAAATATTTATTTTTATGTTTTCTATATTGTGGTTTATGTAAGATTGAAAAGTAATTTGAAAATTATTGCTTTAGAATATAGATATGCATAGACGTGCAACAACATGCCAGGACTTTCTACGTGCTGCTTTGTTTTCTTGATAATATATTGATTATTATGAATTATTCTCTTGGAAATGATGTGTACAGCTGGAGACTGCAAAGTAAATAAACAAAGGAATGCCTCACTTTAGGTGTTTAAGTTTTGTATTTATCTGGTCGATTTCAAGGTGTTGAAAAGCATGACTGGGTGAAATGTGTAATAGGGGAGGATAGAATGCATTGAATGTGGAAGGAAATTATGTATTCTACACCTATCCCTTCTGTATATGTTGCTCAATTCATCAAAAGTTCAATACCAATAATTTAACTTTGTAAAAGTAAAGCTTATATATATATATATACACATACACACACATGTTTTTAAATCTTAAGTTTCTCCATATTTTCAATCTTCCCAACTCCAAGTTCATCTTCCAAAGACTGTAAGGAAGATTGAAGTCATAAAAATACTAAGTGGGGTATTCAGTCTCCCCATATCAGTATTTTTTACAGCACAGGCACTATTTTTGTTTTCAACTGATAAATTACAGCCAAAGAAAACAATGGGTTTTAACACTCATTCTATAAGCATAATTATCTTGACTATGATATAAAGCTGAACTGTGTCTTGTGATTCACTACCAGATGTAATTACAAGACATGTCTTTGATTCATTATTTCAGCAATTTGCTTTATTTTAAATTATAGTTAACCTTAAATGTGTATATCATTGGACTTTCAAGGAGAAAAACTCTTTAGAATAATAAAGTGAATAAGTCAAAGTGGTGGAGCCAAAGTTTAAATTCCAGCTTACCTCACCATATTCATTAGATCCTTAGACTTAGCATTTTTGCAAATGAAAGGGATTATCCAGCATAGCTCCTTTGCTTTAAGTAGAAGAATACTCTTGTCAACAAAATAATGATGGACTAACTTCCTACCACCATGCTTTTTCTTTATTGCAGTGTCTTCTTCACCAAGTATATCACATGAAAAAAAATATAACCAAGAAATACAGTAAACAAACCAAGGGTATTATTACTTTACCCCAAGTCCGAAGGGATTTTCAAAAAATGTATATGGCATTCACACTTTGTAATTTCTATATCTAATGTTCTCTTGAGTTCATTAGCTATGAATTTAGACAAGCAAAAAGAAAGAGAAAGATTATTATGGAGCAAAGTAGCAATGTCACTAAGAGACGTAGAAAATAGAGAATTTTGAAAGCTTTTTATATAATACAGACTGGAAATGATTGACTATATATTGTCAGAAGATATGACAGAATTTGACAAAAATAAAATCTTTGAAATATTTGTATAAAAAAATATGTAATACTTTTGCCATTACATAATTTTACAGTTCCATAGGTTTTCACCACTTTTTTTTTTTTGAAATAGCTTAACTTTTTATGCATAACATGAAATAAAGGCTTATCTCCTGGCTCCTCATTGAGGAAATAGAGTATATATATTTTTCTCTTTGAGTATCATTGCTCATAAAATGTCTTGAACAATATCCTTATGTCCTAAATTAATTATTAACATATCTTCTAAGAGTTCCATATTGACAGATATTTTTATTTTTGGGGAGAGAGGGCAGAATCAACTTTGTTCAAACCTGGACTTGTTAACTTCCTCCAAATCTGGTCTATCCAATCTCTTGCACATGTCAAAAATCCCCATTCCATCCAACCAATCAAATGTCATTCTTAAAATGTCTTACTAGTTTATTCTTTTCTTTCCCTCACAATGGAATTACCTAAATTCAATCCTCTGTCATCATTATGCTCTACTCTGTACCCTCAGTGTGACCCCTGGAACAAAAAATCTGATCATGCCTTCTCATGCTCAAAATCTCTTGATCGTTTTATTATAATAATCATCCTCATTTCCTGGGCATTTACTGTATGCTGCACTATTCTCACTGTCTTAGTGAATTCATTCAATTTATGCTACTCTAACCCTGTGACGTAGTTATCTCCATTTTCCAGATGAGAAAACTGAGGCATACAGAAGTTAACCAACTTTCTCAAGTTCACGCAATTAATGAATGACAGACAGGGTCAGGACTCAACTCAGGCTGTTTGACTTCGGCAAGCTGCTGTAAACCTCTCCCACATGATGCCTTTTATAAGCATCCTGTGATCTATTAAATACAAACAAAACATAAGTTTAATTGCATGAAACTTTTGGTGCCCTATGCCTTGTACTTACTGTTTAAGTGCACAGAGATGAATTCTCAACTCCCAGTACTTGCATTTCTTTGCCTGACAGCTTTATTCAGCCCCTGGAGGCCGTTTGCTGCCTTGTGTGTGGTAGGTTAGAAGTATCCGTGAATTAACACTCATTCTCAATCAGTGACCAAAGGCAGTTGGTATATTAATAATACTATGGACCCATTTGCCTGTTTGAGTGGGATGACTCTGAGGCCTGTATTTTACATCTGTCTTCTGAATTCCCCAGTAGGATTAAGGGGATTGAATGTTAACAAGATTGACAATAAATGCTTAATTATCCATCTTCCTTCCTACCTACTTTCCTCACTCTCCTAAGAGTATTTTCTGAGTTATCTAGAAAATAAACTAACTGTACTTCCATCTGTTGTTTAAGTATTATTTCTGGAGAAACTCAAATAAAGTACATAGTAGTAACTTTAGCACCTGGATTCCTATCTTTTCTCCTGTACCAACTCTCCCACCTTCTCTCTTCAAAGCCCCAGCACATACCAACACATTTAGCCTTTTGAGTTTACACACTCTGTTATTCCTCCATGATTACATAAGAGTCCAGTCCCTCCACAAGGAATGGTCTTTCTTTCTTAGTCCGCCTAAGAAATTCTTGTTAATCCTCATCTTCAATTTAAAATTAAAACACTTCCTTCCATATTAGGGAGCCTTCCCTGACTCCCAGGGAAAGGTAGAATGCACTTGACTCTGCCAATAGATTTTGTATTAGGTCACAATGGCGATTACCTTAGCATTTTCAAGTAGACTTGCCTGTCTCCCCACTAGAATCCAGGCACTTCCGTGATGGAAAAAGGATAACGACTGTCTATATTCCCAGCACTCAGAGTAGGTACTTCATAGATATTTGTCAAAAGAATGGGTAGATGAAGCATTTTTGTGTTTTGATTTATAAAATGATGTTTTTTAAAAAATTCAAAATTTAAATAATATTTTAATTTTTTTCTTTATACTATAAATGTTTTATTATATAAATGGTTTATAGTTCATCACTTAGTAGCCAAAAGGTTTTCTTTGTCCAGCCTAATGTTATGATTAAAGCTTGATATGATCTGTGGAATTTTAACTATGTGTAAATATTTCAAATGTTACAAAGCTAGCTACTGTATTACAGAATTTGAGAAAAATATTTTTAAAAGTAACTATATTAGTTTCAATGGAATTTGAGAAATTAAATAAATATAATATTTATATTAATACAG
The DNA here is from genome assembly GCA_023783475.1 of Daubentonia madagascariensis. Lineage (NCBI taxonomy): Eukaryota > Metazoa > Chordata > Mammalia > Primates > Daubentoniidae > Daubentonia > Daubentonia madagascariensis. The sequence goes on from JAKFHU010001035.1 coordinate 43,745,655, forward strand.
AGAAATGGAAGTCTTAATAATTTGATGAGATGATATTCTGTTTACAATTTTATTATGAAATATTTTAACGAGATGTAGAAAAAATTTAAAACATTTTAATAGTATTAGTAATGATAATATTTCTTAGGTGTGGTAGTAAAAATTCTGTAGATAATTTATTATAGGCTAAAAACATTATGATTAATAATATTATGTTAATATTTTGAGCTAAAATTTTGTTCAAAAGAATCTAAGTTGATTTATTACTTGAATGAATTTCATATGGAATCAAATGTCATTATGAAAGCTTTCTTTCCATGAATTTACTTTTCATATAGTCTAGTCTAAATTTATAAATTTTATTTATAAAGTATAATTACTTTAGATTATGTTTTTAAAATGTATTCCAGTTTTCTATTCCTACTTTTTTCTCTACCTCTAATAATGAAATCTTAAAAAGAATTGTAGCAAAAAGAGACACTTTGGGCCAATATATGGCACAGGCCGTGAAAGAACCCAGTACTTTTTCTTCTGGGTTAGCCGAACATTATGTCATAGCTGATATTTTAAACATGATTCTGAGAATTGAGTTTAGTTCCCTCAGTGACACTAAGTCACACTCCCTCTCGAGCAGCTATTTGTGTGTCTGGCTCTTACGTCTAACACTTTTCTTTTTCCCACCTTCCATTTGTGAAGAGAATTTTTAAAATGCATTCAAGTCCAGAAATTCAAAATTATGGTTCCCAAAGCAAGTGTGACTCAGCCAGGTTGTGAATTAAGGCAATAAAGCAAATGCCTATGTTCAACATTTATTTTTATTCATTTCAAAAACATTATTGCCTGGAATGGCCTCATGAGACAGACACCTCATAGTGATTTGCTTCAACAAACTTCTTACCCATCTGGTATCTCTAGAACGAAAATGGAACGGGCATCAGTGACAGAAATCCAGTTAACATGGAATAGCTCAGTCTCCTTCCCCCCTTGGGCACACACTCTTCCTTTGGTCTGGAATGCTTTTACCACACTCTGAACTTCACACATCTAACCCCTACTCTTGTTTTTCAGATCTCAACTTAACCACAACTCCCTGGCCAACCAACACCCCCCTTTTGTATGAATTCATAACAACCAATACATCTATTTCATAGTAGTTTTCATAATTGCTATTAAATAATTGTGTATTTATTTGTATATTGACCATTAGGATGTTACTGCTACCCAGACAGAACCCTACTGCAGTCCCACCCAGGAGATGACACAGTGCTTTGTTCTTTATAGGCATTCAAGAAGCCTGAATTAATGAATGAATTTGCTCTTGTTTCCAATGTGTGCAGTCCTTACATTCATTTATTTTTGAGAAGCATTTCCTCTGGGATTTGCTGACTACATCTTGGTAGTCCTTGTTCCAATCAAGTGGGTTTCTCTTATCTTTTTGTTTAAAGCTATAATCTCCTTGTGGCTCCACCTCAACATCATTTCTAACTATATTTGCTAAAAATGAAAGTTTAACATGGCTCCAGACTGACTCAGACTGAGCTCCTCAAGGGAGGGTCTATGACATCCTTATATTCCCAGCCCCAGAAATAGTGCCCAATAAATGCTTATTAAATAAATGGATAAACACATGAATACATGAATGAAAAGTATCCCCAGTGCACTTCATGGTGTTAACTCCCATGTTATAAACAATTTATATTAATACATTATAATTTTTTCAATTGATGGCTAAAAGAGTCAGGCACACATTTTATCCTACAAACCTATTTCACACAAATCATCAGCTTAGGTAATGTGACGTATTCTGCTCTATCAGTATAATATTCTGTTCTTGCCATAATGCTAAAATCTCTATCTTTTCAAACAGTCTCTGAGTAATGACTTTTGAAAGCCAAGGCCATCCAATTTTTAACCTAATTGGGTTTATGAGGCAAATCAACTGGTATTCACTTGTACTGAATGTTTACTGAAAACCATCTGAGTTTTGGATTCTGTATAAACACTGGGCATACAGAATGGTAAACATGGTTGCTGATTTCCAGGAATATAAAATGAAGAAGCATACATGAAAAAACGATACTAAAAGGCAATACAAGTCATGTGTAAATGAGTGGAAATGACCAAGTCTCCTCTTGGTGTTCAGAAAACTGAGTCATTCTGTATGGAGGAGTCAGGGAAAGCCTCATGAAGGAGTTGTACTTAAATTATAATTAGAAAGATTCAGATCGAGGGCATGTCAGACAAAGGAAGAAGCACAGGTAAACTAGAGGAGTTAGAATTTACAGACTATCCAGGCAACTGGCAACAGATGGCAGGACACCAATGACTAAGTGGGCTGTGTTGAGTAGAGCAGCAGATTGAGTAAGAGTAAGAGAGTAAGAGTGGTGAATCTGAAGATGCTATAGGTGATTAGATAGTAAATGGCTGTTCAGGAGGAAAAACTTTTCCTCTACCCTCTTGGGTTTACTACACTGGGACCTGTGAATTAAACTGGCAAAGGGCAGATTAATAAGAGAAAAAGGCATACAAGTTTTGTTAATATTTTATGTGCACAAAAGTTCATAGAAAAAAAAATGAAATTCAAAAGTAGTTAGACTTGGGGACTTATATGCCATTTAAACAAAGAAAAGAGGTTTGGGGTTCAAGGGATATTAACCCATGGACAGTGACTAGGAAATATGTGGGGGAGCTAATGGAAGATAAGGGTTATGTTAATAAGGTCTTTTTTATGTAAACTAATCTTGGTGTTTACTCCACCTCTGGTGATAACAGTGCTCTCATCTTCCTTGTACAGGGGTCACCTTCACAAAGGGAAATTTATGCCCTGCTTTTAGGCAATTAAGGGAAGGGCAGAGAATACTTCTTGCATCTGTTGATGATTCTCAATTGTCTTTAGCTCAAAATAATCTTTATGACAAAATGACATATTTTGGGGTGGCATATTCTGATCCCTTCATGGCCTTGAATATCTAGTTATAAATCTTCGACCTCAACTTATGTGTAAACAAATCCATTCAGTGATTTGAGCAGGACATGAACTGTTTCCCATTCTTTCCCTTTTTCCAGTACATCTGTAACTAGCTAACTTCTGTCAAACTATTCTCCTTTGCTGATACAAATATGGAGGAACTAATCTCAGATCCAATGGCTCATCTCAAGTTTCATGAAAATTTGCTTGAGAGACCCAGTCTCAATGTATCACTTCTGACCTCCCAGCCTATCAATAAATCTTATAATCACATGTCTACTTTTTCTAATTGGTGAATATTAGAGATGATAGGGAGAGATTTGTATAAAGAAGAGAATGAGAAAAAAAGACGTGGCATTGTAATGTAAAACATCCTGTGTGATAGTATATCTTTCTCTGTCTCCTGTATCACTGTGTGGGGAAATAAAGATAAAATGAAACTATATTTGAGGATTGCACTTGACCTACTATATCATTTTCTGACAAATACCATGAAATCCAAGTTTCTCTGTTACCAATTCTGAGAGTTATAAAAGGAATTTTATCATTATCAACTTTTTGAACAATTATGGTAGCTTTTATAATTATAGTCTGAGATAACACCAGCCTATTTGCAGACAAGATGAGATGAAATACCTTGACATCAGTTGCAGAAGCATCACATAATTCCATTAGGAGCATTTAGATTGACATAGCACCATCTGGATATCTCTTTGTTAAGAAGTCCTTTTTCACAGATTAATGTACTTCATCATACATTTATTCATGGGTGAAGAGTTAGTTGATGAAAACAATGAAACAGTAACTTGCTGCTATTTCTTTATCTGCAAGCAAACATCAATGCCTCTTTCTTCAATGCATCCTGGAGAGACTTCTTAACCTAATATTAGGATTTTAAATTTGCAACTTTGAGATGATGCACAGCACAATTTTACTTTTTTGATGAACACTTCTTGTCAACCATAGCAGGGAGAAGAATCAGATTTTAGTATGAAAAGCACAGAAACAAAATGTCTATCTGCCAATAAAAAGACTGTCTGAAGTGAATAGTATTAATCAGAAGGTACATCTACAAAGAAGCACTCAATTAAAAGAGACTAAGCAGCTTCAGTGAATATAGAGTGATATCCTTTTCAAATCTAGGCTCCCAATCTAGTACCCTTAAATGTTTATTTGCATTTTAATTGCTTGAAAAACAGTAGGATATTAGTGAAATTCCTCAGAAGGCAAATAGTCAAAAGACTTCATTTAAGGCCTGTAGTTAGTGATTCTCACTGCGGTACCACACAACACTTTCTTTAATAGGATGCTTTTAGAATGTGGTCTCTATTTGTAATTATGTGGCATGTTGCAATGCTATTAACAATTGTGTTTACCATGGCTTTAGGATGCTTGAGACAAAGGCTATGGTCTCCTTCCTTTATAATGGCCACAAAAAATTATAATTGCATAATTATGCATAGTGTTCATAACCCCATGAATTAACAGTTCTTTAACTCCATATGTCTTCCTTCCTTGACAATTTATATCATACAGAAAATGAGTAATATTTTCAGTAGTTGAAAAAAATTATCAACTGATATTTTTAGTTGATAAAGCTCTCAGTATCCAACTTATTGTCAAAGACTCTTTTTAGAGAAATACATTTTTAAAAATTAACCAATACTTCCCTATGCTCCCCAAAAGCTGCAATAATAATTCAATGTTCTGTTCATATATATTAAAATGCTTTTGGGTCAATGTGCTCAAATGTCTGAAATGTCAACAATTGGAGCAGCTAACATCTGGGAATACCTTACTTTCACTATAAAAATCAATATAATGCTTAGGCAAAAATACTGCACAAATTACACTCTTTTGTAGATTAATATCCTAAACACTAAGTTGGGTAAGAGAGATAAGTTTGTGAAAAAATTAATTACTTGGGAAAATAAAGTGTGAAGTAGGTTATATGTGACAAATCATATTATTTTAATAATTTTTCTTATGGAGTGTCCCATTGCCCTTCTGATTTGCTGAGCTATCATCAGATTGCTGAAATGAATAATTTATTGATGTTTTTCCCCTCTCTTTCAATAAGAGAAGAAAGGTATCAAGTGCAGGAAGGGATTTGGACAGCAGTAATACCAGGCAGTCATGCATATTATCCTTTATCTACAGGCACAGAGATTGCATGTGTGGGTGTTAGTGTGTGTGTGAGTGTGTGTCGACATACATTTACATGTGTTTATATGTGTATGTAAATGTGCATATCCATATCCATGTCCCCTGAAAAGCTGAGGCAAATAAAAAATAAAATTCAACAACATGGACAAACAGTAAAGTGATTAGCTTTGTCCTACTACCTTCCTTACTAAACTCAAAATATCATTGCTTCTGTACTGAAATGCTAAAATGGCTCATAAGAAATAATAGTTAATATCATTGAGCACTTGCTCTGTGGCAGAAGCTGACCTAAGTTCTTTTTATACATTAACTAATTTCCTCTTTGTGACCATATTATAAGGTAGGTACTATTATTTTATTCCCATTTTATAAATAGGAAAACTGAGGCACAGAAAGTTCACTTTTTTTTTCAAAATTGCATAACAAGTAATTTTGTGGAGCCAGGATTTGAATCCAGACAATATGTACCAAATCCTTTCTATTAAAGCACTATTTTATATTGCATCCTGGGTGGAAGCATGCTTCAAAGATGAAATATTTTAGAGCAAGTGGCTAAGTTAAGAAAGTATAATGTACTTTATGCTTGCACCAAGAAAGTTAACACCTCATTTTCTGTGATATTGCACTTTTCATTTCTTAATTGTCTTATGTTTTAGTGTTAACCTCCACTAATAGTCATCAGGTTCCTTGAGAGCAGGTGCCATCTCCTCTGGTTGTACTTGTTTGGAATGCCCCCAAACATAATATGAAACCACATAAAGAGCAGGTTCTCAAGAAATAGCCAATTATTTCATTAAAATTAATATATTTGAACTTCTCATCACTTTATCTGATACATTCTGTTTCATAGTTTTCAGTATTTGAAGATACATTAACTTGAGATTTTTCAGCCTCGTTGCTGCAACTATAAAATCCCACTATAATATCCCTGAAAATTGATCATCTATTCTCAGCAGGAACTTCCCCATTGAGATGGAAACACGGACAGTAATCTACCTAAATCTTACATTAAGTATATTAAAAAGAAAGCTTCTGTTAGGTTGCTCGTTTACTTTCAGATCCATTCTCCATACTTTCCCTGCTCTGTTCTGGCCTTCAGGGGCTGATCCTCCAACTACATTTCCCAGGCTTCTCCTTGCCCACTGGCTCTGGGCTAGGCTTGCAACTAGGACACTCTGGCAGGAGATTGAAAAAAGGAAGGAATAGAGAGCCTGGTGATTTGGGGTGATATATCCTGCAGTGGCCCTCCCTATGGTTGAACTTTTCTCCAGGTCACCCTGGAGTTTGAGATCTGTTAACTCTTCTTCCTCCCTGTGTCCCAACAGCCCCAGGAGTGGTCATACCTCCTTTTGCTTACCTCTGGATTGGCTTGTCATCTCCTACTTGGCTTTTTATCTCCTCTTCACTAATTTCCTCTTAAAATACTTTTAGAGATTTTATTTTCCTTATGGACTCAGACTGATGCAAGGTAGAGTGTAGATCCATAGCACTTTGTAACTCAGTAAAGTTTGTGACATGCAGATGTGGTTCTGTTATCATTCCCCATGTGCTAGATTTTCTACTTTGTTTAGTTATTTGTGTAGCATCAGCAACAAAGCTTCATCATTTTGTAATAGGTAATGTGTGTTTGCAATCATATGACCTCCTTCCCACTACTGCTTATATTCACTGTTTTTACCAACAACCATATATTCTAAGAGGAATGATAAAAGATAAGCAAGTCCATGAGAGTTATGTAGCTCCTATTTGTTTACCACAAGTGTGGTTTTGATGGCTAAAAAAGAACCCACAAGAGTTATAAGTTTTCAGGGCAATTACTTCTGTAAAAAATGTCCCCCGGAGGACATGCTTTATATCTCCTTGCATTATTCTGGGATTGTCATCCATTGAAAAGTAAGGGATAGTTTCTCAAGTGCCTGCCAACTAAAAGGCAGTAAAGAGTGATTCCTTCTCCTTTCACAAGCAGTGAAGCGACTAAGAGGGCCACAGGCCGGGCTGTCATGCATCAGCATGCCAGAAGAGAAACGTCCATAGGAAGGTTTATATACTGCTTAATTACACTCCTTAATTACAATCAGAATTGTGACTTTTAGTGTGTAATCATAGAAACCACAAAATACTTGCTCTAATAATTGCTGATATAGAAAAATTTAAATGCAGATGTTCTATTTCCCCAACAAAATGGAGAAAATGTACAGTGTTATCTTCCTCCCTTCCTCCTTCACTACACGTAGCAGTTTCCACATTGGTAGGTTCTGAATGATAAAGGACTAAAATGGTGGCAGAGGGAGCTTGGTTCATTTTTTTTTTTTTCTGGAAATAGTTAATAAGTCTGAATCCAATAGTCAAAGATGTTTTTGAATATCTATTTTATGATAGTTCTAGGTGTTATCGGGTATACAAAATCAATATATAATAAATCCTCTTTAAGACAAATAAATCCCCAAAGACTTTACAGTTTAACTGGGGAGATAAAAATAACAAAATTAAAATATATGTATACAAAACTATATAGTTCTATTAGTTATAATAAGAAAGGAAAAAATTAGTCTGGGCTTGAAAAACTCAAATTAGCAAAATTTATTACTATTTCTTCTTGTACCACACTAACCTGACACTCATTAAATTTGAGGACAAAAATGACATTTGAATCAGTCATAAAGACTGGATCAGTTATGAATGAATAAGGGGTTAGCAAAGAACATTACAGGTAAAGGGTCCAGTATGAGCAAGAAATGACTGAGTTCAGTGATGAAGTATACTTTGTAATATAGTGTTGAGATATTCACTCTTTCCCAAAGATTTTTTAAAAAAATGTTTAAGTACTCTAAAGACATCATTGGGACAAAGAGAAGACAAACACAAAATATGTTCCCTTAAGCAATGAACATTATCAGGTCCCTTTTGTTTGATAATTCTATAAGAAAGATTTATTTTTTCTCTTTTTAAAATTTATTCAATAATTTATTTATGTCAGTATGAACTCCTACGTATTTATTTTATACTTTGGGTTTTAATATAATACTATATTATTTATTTTATTGCTCAAATCATTCAGCTTTGACCATTTTTAGCTTTTATAAGTTTTTTTCCTGTGTCACTCTGACATATGCCCATCCTTTTGCTTTTTGAATACTTTCTTACTTTCTGAAACTAAAATTTGTTCCAGACTGGTATTTTCCCTGCCCTGGTCCTAGATTTAGCCATTTCTTCAAGACCTCTGATAAAATTTGTCAAAGAATGCTATTCAGAACCCAAGATCTGGGTGTTGCATATGTGTAGGGTCCCCCAGTTTACCCCCTCCTCCCCATAACACACAGTCTTCCTTTGTCCTGGCTGAGAAACACGGAGTGCCTTGACCACTCTGTGACCTGGCAGCTGCATATTTTCCCCAGTAGGCTTGGCCCCAACTCAGGGCCTAGAAGGCATGAAGGAACATTCCAAGGCACTGATAAAAGTTGTTTAGATTGTTGCCTGAAACACTGAAAGATCAAACATATTGCTAAACACATAGAAACTGGCCCTGGCTCTAAGTCATATTCCTTAAACCATATAAACTCCATAATCCAACCCTGTCCTTATGGACATACCTGGATAGAACATCTCATTTCTCATTGTCCATCTCAAGGACACTATAGGCTTTATCTATAAGTTCCCCTAAAAAATGACATGGGCTGCTCAGCCTGGTGTTTTGTGCTTCTTTGTGTGGAATTCCAACTGGCCTCGTCTTGGGATGGTTTGGGGAAATCCCTTACAGGAGCTCTCCTGCCACCACTTTTGGAATGATTCCAGCCACAGGTTGCTGGACAGAACAATTGGCATTGTTTGCAGGATTCCAAAGAAATGGGTTGGGGGAAAAGGGAATTGGCCAGGGAGATCCTGGGATGGCTACAAGGGTGGATGTGGGGTCCTATTGTCCACCTGCTTGCTGCTTGCAGGCTGCCCTGGGAATACAGGAATGCTCCAAAAATTCCAATAGGTTTGACTAACCTGTTGGAGGGTTTGAAATTACAAATGGCTAACAAGGAAGCCTGGTACTTAGGGGCAGGAATAGGCTGGCCTCTGTTGTGGGCAGTCCACCTGGACTATTCAGGCTTAGCTTGTGACCAGTAATAAGGTGGGCAAGTTAGAGGAGGAATTACAACTAGAAAGTGATATGTGCTCCACTCTGTTAGTTACCAACATGGCTGGCAAAATGGAGGAAGGGAGGGCTTGGCTGAACACACTAGCATGCTGCTATGCTAAACCTTGCAATAACAAAATACCTAAAGGACATGTTCATACCTTTGTCCAGTCCCCCTATTGTGATGCTAAAAATAAAATCCATTAGAAAGTGAAAGTGAGTCTGAGAACTCAGTAGAAATGATGGATTCAGAAAAGAAGAACAGAGGAAACTTTGAAGGCTCACCTCCCCCCCTAAAATAACTAACTGAAACAAACCCACTGGGCAGGCATGCAAGGCTGCCCATCACTTGCCAGTCAAACTTATTTCCTTGTGTGAATATATACTGGAGGAGTTGATTGATCTGGCTAGTGCTTTTTGGCAAACCCAAAGGATTCCTTAGCTGCTTGGTTGGTAAAATTGTGGGATAGTGGTGCTGACGGAGTGATTCTGTCTGGAATTGAGACAAAAAAGATTAGCAATGTTATATCACATCCCTCCATTAGGCAATGCCTACATGGCTCTTTGAAATGCTATTTCAGGGAATCATTCCTTGATAGTCTGGATCATACTAGCCTATAGGGAAGCCTGGCCACCTGAGGGAGACATGCCTAGAGATCCTGAATCGTGGAAGACAATATAAGAGGTGCAGGCTCTGTTGAGTGAGTTGGAAATAAGGGTGGCCATTTATGCCCCTACATTCCAGGCACCTACTGATGCCCTTTCATGGCTGGCCTTCACAATAAGATCCTAAAGGCTGCTCCACTGGGCTGAAAGGGGACACTGCTGCACATCTTAGGTCTTTTGGCAGGACTCTCCATGATATCAAGTTCCAAGAGGTCACAAAGAGATAATATCTACTATTTAGGAACTAGAGAGGATGGAAATTGTGCCTCCTGCACAAAGGTCATTCAACAGCTGGGTATGGCCTATGCGAAAGCCTGACAGCATCTGGAGAACAACAGTTGATTACTGGGAACTAAATAAAGTGACTCCAAGCCATTCATGCTGCTGTCTCAAATATGGCTCAAATACTAGAAAGACTGACTGCTTGTTTAGGTATATGGTATAAAGTGCTGGATTTAGCAAACACCTTATTCAGCATACCCTTAGACTCAACGTCCCAGGACATAATTGCCTTTACCTGGGATGACTAATAATAGATCTTTCAGGTGCTCCCCCGGGGATACTTACACAGCCCCACTATTTGCCGTGGTTTAGTGGCCAGAGACCTTGCAGTTTTGGGTGATATGCCCAGTATTCACTGGAAACATTATTTGGATGATATTCTGGTGAACTTTACAGATTTAAGTCTTTTGCAGAAGGCTGCTCAGAAAGTCCTAGGGCATCCACAATTCAGAGAATGGGCCAGAAACCAGCAGAATGTGACTGAAGAGGGAATGCGCTGGGCCCCCGGCAGAGGGAGGATAAACAATGAATGCCCATTGGCTTCTGGTTACAATTGTTCAAGGGGGTCCAGCAATGCTATACCATGTGAGATAAACATTTGCTTGCAGTTTACCAGGCCCTCCTGCAAACATGGCCTCTAGCTGGAGATATACTGGTGGAAGTACAAAGAACCTACCCTATTAAGGGTTGTGCCAATGGCCTATTTGCCAGACCCACAGCAGTAACACAAAATAGTACTCTGGTTAGCTGGCATACATATTTCCAACAGAGAGGGCACCTTATGTCTAGACCTCTGTCAATAAAATCTTAGGCCCTGTTGGAACCTGTACAATATACAGTTAACCTTTGAAAAATACAGGGATTAGGGGTGCCCAGACACCTGCATGGTTGAAAATCAGTGTATAACATTTGACTTCCCCAAAACTTAACAATTATTAGCTTACTGTTGGCAGGAAGCCTTATGGATAACATGAACAGTTGATTAACACATTTTTATGTTATGTGTATCATACACTGTATTCTTACAGTTAAAGTAAACTAGAGAAAAGAAAATATTATTAAGAAAACCATAAAGAAGAAAAATATACTTACTATTCACTAAGTAGAACTGGATCATCATAAAAGTCTACATTCTTGTCATCTTCACTTTGAGTAGGCTGAGGAGGAAGGGGAAGAAAAGGTGTTGGTCTTACTGGCTTAGGGATGGCAGAGATGGACGAGGTAGAGAAGGTGGAAGGGAGGCAGGATAGGAAAGCACACTCAGTGTAAGTTTTATTGCAAAAAATCCATGTATACGTGGACCTGCACAGTTCAAACTTACATTATTCAAAGATCAACTGTGCTGTAGATCTAAAATCAGTCCCAACACTACCTCCAGAGAAACCTTGTTGAATAAAAGAATGAAATAGAAACTTATTGGGGGATGCTTGGTACACAGATGGCCCCAGTGTGGGTCAGCCACTCAGATGGACTGCTGTGGCTATTCAGTGGGCCACAGACACCATATTAGTGGAATCAGAAATGGGGTGCAATAGCCAATGGGCTGAGCTGTGAGCTATCTGGTTAGGATATAGGTGTAGCATAAAGGAACTACATCTAGTAATTTTGTGTACCGATTCCTGTATGGTCATAAAAAGGTTGACACTGTCAACAACTCAATAGGAAAAGGATCAACTGTTCATAAATGGAAGGTTATTGTGGGAGCAGAACTATTGACGACTTGTGGGACCATTTACAACAACTGGGGGGCCTAAGGTCACAGTGTGCACTCTCAGTTTCCCATGGGTGCACTCCAGAATCTCTGACACTTTCTCCATCTCCCTCAATAATCCCATCTGGAGGGGTCAGTGGAGTAGGTCTATCTTTTCTTTGTGGAATTACTCATTGATTGTATTTGTGCCTCTGAGAGGCTCTATTAATATCATGCAGAAGGTGGAAACCCATCAAAGATTTGTCTCCACAGCTTTGAATGACATGAAGCTTGGTTTGGAAGCATTAAATATTGAAACAGTTGCAATAAGGAAAATGGTCCTGCAGAATCCAACGGCTTTAGACGTGCTGATAGCTGTGCAAGGGGCAGGGGTGGCAGCCTGTTTTCTTTTATAAACTGAGTGTTGCCTATATATTACAGATAAAAAAGCTTAAGTTAATCAATCCCTCCTTCATTTACAAAAACAATTACAGTTAATTGACCACATGGGGTATGACTCCTGGTGATCTACAATAAAATCATGGTTTTTCAAATAGGATTCTTGGTGGAAAGCTCTGCTAGTAAGCCTGTTAAAAATTGTGATCAGAGGTCTTATACACCTGTATTTACTGTTGATGTGAGTTTTGTTTGCAGTGTTTCATAAAGTTTAAAGAAAAAAAAGACCTTGCAGACTATCCTACCCTTTCCCATTGACTCAAAAACCAATACAGAAATATGGGCATAAAGACTGTAGGAACTGGTCAGAAAGATGGATTGTAGGGTCCCTCAGTTATCCCAGGTTCTTTTTTTTGTCCTAACCTAGAAACACAGAGTGCCTTGAGGACTCTGGAACCAGGCCAACTCTATGTTTTATCCAGCAGGCTTGAACCCAAGTGGGGGCCTGAAAAGCACCAGGAACATTCCAAGGCACTGATGAAGTTGTTTAGGTGGATGCCTAAAACACTGAAAGATCTAACATGTAGAAATAGTCCCAGCTCTGAGTCGTATGTCTTAAGCCTCACATAAACTCTATAACTGGACCCACTCATTAAGGACATACCTGGGTAGAGCATCTCCTTTCTCACTGTCCATCTCAAGGACACTATAGCCGTCTATATGCAAGTTATCCTAATAAATGACATGGCTGCTCACCTGGCATTTAGTGTTCCTTTGTTTGGGATTCCTACTTGCCTCATCTCTAGATAGTTTGGGGCAATCCCTCATGAAAGCTCCCCTGCCACCAGTTTGGGGATGACTCTAGTCATGGGTTCAGCCAGGCAAAACAATATGCTAATTGCTCCTGTGGTTTCATTACTTTTAAGCACTCTGAGAAGACAGAATAGGCAATATAGTTATGTATACTAGCCCATGTATCTACATTTATCTATAATTGTTTCTGTATCTGTCTGTATACATATTAAGCTAAATGTAAGATCAAACTAATGTATCTGACTCTAATTCAGTAGCACAGAGTTTATTCTAGCCTTATTTTCATTTTTACCTCTAACTCTCCTGCCCAGCAGTGAGAAACCTGGCCCCCATATCCATTTATCCATTTTCTTATTTCTTCTCTTTTGGTATATATGTATAGTGGTTTCAGAATTGTTAACCTGTAATCCTGTGAGAAACAACTTTGCCAACTAGGATACAGTGTTTGTGTACAGTTCTTTTTATCTATTGCCTTATGCTTTCCAGACAAAACATCTTTTTCCAAATTGCTTATGTCATTTTTCTTTTTCTTTTTGTTACTTTGTATACATTCAAGTTTACTCTTTTTAATGTATAGTTCTGTGGGTTTGGAGTTAGGTATCTATCACTCCAGTACAAGACAGAATAGTTCCTTCACCCTAAAATTTCTCCTGTGTGTCTTCCTTGAATTGAGCTCACTTATTTTAATCAATCATTATCAAAAAACATCCACTGAATGCTTAGATGGGTGCAAACATTTAGCTTTCTAACACCAATCTAAAATTTCTCCCCCTAGCTCTTCATTATATATAAAAAAGGATAAATTTCTTATTGTGATATATAGGATTCTTTATAATCTGCTTTCTCACTCATCTGGTTTCTGTTGTAATAAATGACTCATCTTCTTTGAATAGGGAAGTTAATTGCTCCTTTTTTAGTATTCACACAGCACCTGAAACGTACATCTATTCATCTATTCTAGCATTTCCCCCACTGAATTGTAACCATTTGTGCACAGTTCTGTCTCCCTAACTTGAAGGCGAGTTCTTTCGTGGCAGATGCCTGATACTACTCATCTGTGTCTCCAGCACCTTGAACAGTTCCAGGTATATAGTAAGCCCTTTATGATTGTTGGCTAGATGAAAAAGGACATGAGTGATGTGGTATGCTTGATGCTAGGGGGTGGAGGGGATTCAGAGACGAAGGCAAAGTTAATATTTGGGTCCTTATGTCTAGAAAGTATAAGGTTAGGTGCAAACGGGCAATACAATTCAGTAGTGGTTAATGGCAAATGAATGACTTCATTGAGTGTTTGTTAAAGTTCTATTGTGACGTTTTATTCTGTGAGAACAAGAAAAAGGGAGAGCAATGTGCTAGTGTTTTTTACATAATATTATTTTCTATTAGCCCTTTAAAAAAAGAAGTCATACAGATTATATCGGGACTTGATAACAGTTTTTCATTTAAAATATAGAAAAATCAGAGATGATTTTTTTCTGGGAAGTATGATACGGAGAGAATAATGTTTTGATTCTCAAGTTTGATGAAATTTAGTTTCCCTGAATAAGATAAAGAAATTGAACCAATAAGAATTAATTTTATTCATATTGAGTCTAATGAGGAAAGAAGACAAAGAGAAAAAAAAGAATTCCAGCTGTGTCATAACAACGGGAGGTGAGTCAGTGAGAAAGAAACCCACGCACATTGGTGGGAACTGGTGAAGGGCTTGTCCGGTTTCAGGCTATGGCTGCTGCAATTGGCTTGACTCTTAATCCTCTCAGAATGACAATGAATATAGATCTATTATTCTGACTGATGTCCTGCCCAACCCCTCCACTCCTGCCTCAGATACGGAACCCAGCTACATATATCTCAAGTAGGAAAATTCCTGGAGACTATGTTTGCTTAATACCATTCTATGTTCACAAAGATCATAGCTTTTAAATGTGTAGAGTGAATGATCAAATCTGTTAATAAACATGCCTAAGTCATGCAGAATTGAAATAGCCTTTTCTTAAATGTGGCTAGCTGAGAGATATCATTTGCATCAAAGTTGCATACATGACGTAAAACAAGTACTCATAGGAAAGATCATTTTGGGCTGGGGTGTTCAGGAAGGTTTTACAGAGTAAGTCAATTTTTATCTGAGTCTGTAAGCGTGAGTGTGATTGTAATGAGAGAAGAGAGGAAATTTTTCTAGCAAAGAGAAATTGCACAGAAGTGAGATCATGCATGTATGTATGGGTCAGTGCCTCCACTAGTTTGGGTAGAATAAGTAGGTTTGCAAAGATAACAAGGCATTCAAAGACTTAAAATATTCAAAACTGTAGAAGTATGGAAATCAAAATATAACTTGACAAACAAACCTACAGAGAGGTGGTCTCTGCTAAAGGAAACCACTATACTTATTATACTGGTGACTAAATAACAGACTAGGAAAATGGATGAGATATTTTCTGAAAGATTTCCTCACTACTGACCTCTGAGTTTTAGAAGTTTGTCCTGATTATGATTTTTACTCTATTGCTCCCCTTGTCCAGTGATTGGGCTTTAGTCTTACAGATTCTTGATAATGTTTTTAGACTGACAAAAATAAAGCTGCTCCCAAATCAAAGTCAAAGCCCCTTCGTTGACTAGAGCATACTGAATTTTTTTTCTCAGTCTCTTCTCAAACATTTTGCAGATTGACAATGTGTAGGATGTTTGTGCATTCATGAATGCTTACCTCAAAATTGCAATCTCCTGCAAGCCCATGGTTTCCAAGAAAATGCTATTGTTTCTAACAACCTAGTCAAATAATTTAATTGTTCTTTCACTTGACAGCTTCACTCAGTTTTCATTTTATGGGGCAATAAATGTTTCCTACTAGCTGGATTTATTCAGCATATTTAGATGAACTATTTTTTACTAAATATATATTATATGGGAGAAATTTTAAAAACACACATTTATTCTAAGATGTAACATGAAAATGATTTAAATTAAAAACTCCCTGCAGCATTTGCCTTCTAATAACCACCTCTTTAAATTATTTTCCAGTTCCTCAGACGTGGGAGGATTCTGTGTGTTGTATACCAAGGTGCATGTGTGTGTTCTGGGTTGTGTATTTAAAGTTCTGGTAATTATAATTATGAAGGCATCAAAGGCAATTAAGCTATGTGATTTTGATTAGGTATATTGTCAAACTGTATTAACAGCTGGCAGTAAGAGGGAAAAATCCTCTAATATTCAGGTTTAATTTACTGTACAACATTATTGCTATTCTCTGAAGCTGACAAATCATTTTGAATAAGGCATTATATTTCATTACATAAAACTCTATTCTTTTCTTGATACACAATGAGTTTCAACTAACATTGCACACAGTGACTAAGCCTGGAAGGCACATGTGTATGGTGTTTTATAATTATTCTCATTATTATTTGCATAAACACAGAACACAGCCACATAGAGTCAGGACTTCCCATGATCCCTGTACCTTGGCATCATTCAGAAAGCAGTTTCCACATTTGTAACTCTCTGATTTCCTCTGGGCCGTAATAATACCTGTCCTTGGTCCAAGCAATTGCACAGCCAGCAGGTGGAAGAGCACTTAGCAGAGTGCCTGGCTAAAAAATGTATTTTATATCTATCTAACGTGGGGACCCAAAGGGTAAGGAGACTCTGACCTGGAATTAGAACTCAAAGTTGGTGTCTCAATCTCACCCGTGCCGGCTTTGCTGGCTCTCTGAGGCACTGCGACAGGCTCCCAACTGCCTGATAACAAGCTTTCTGAGTACAGCTGGCTCCTGGACTACACCCTCTCCCGTAACTACACCCAGCTCTCTGGCACAACCCTCTTCCCTGACGACACTCAGCTTCCGGACTTCACTCTGTCCCTGATGACAATTAGCTTCTGCTCCCTGATGATTTTCTCATTCCTGACTATTCCCTTCTCCCTGACTGCACCCTATTCCCTGAACATACTCTACTCTTTGAGTATAATCTGCTCCATTATACTCCCCTGGGTCCTGCTCCACAAACACACCCTGTTCCTCACTACATTCTGGGTAGTGACTACAATCTTTTACCTCAGTGCCCTCTGCTTCCTGACCGTGTCAACTGCCTTCCTAGTTTTCCCCACCTGGGCTTATCGTATTGGTCCTCTTGGCTAACACGACTCTCAAACTGATCTTCAGACTGCCTTCTCTTTTGCCTTTCTGGAACATCTGTAAGATGGATACAATTCTCATTTTATCTAGAACAATGGTAGGCAGATAATAAATATTTTCAGATGTGTGGGCCATAACGTCTCTGTGACTAAGCTCTGGAGTTGTCATAGGAAAGCAGCCGTAGAAAATATGAAAACAAATGTGTATGCTTGTGTGACAATAAAACCCTTTTTATAAAATAAGGTATTGGGCAGGATTTGGCTCATGGATTCTAGTTTGCCAACCTCTGATCTAGAGTATCTTTTCACCTATGGTAGGGGACTTAGCATATTTTTATCACCATTTCTTTACCATTTTAACTGAAAATTAACACTGTCTTATGTTCTACTTTAAAAGATGAAGGAATAGGCTGATTGATAATCTATATAGATTTGAGAGAGGAAAAAATCATCTAATAAAGCCCCTTTATTTTTCAGATAAAGATAATTAAGCAATTGTTAATTCTCCAATCTATCCATTTGTTTCCTAGAATTCACTTAACTTTATTTTGGAAGAATTATTTTGCCCTGAACTCAGTAAAAGAAAAAACTCAAAACATCCAACAGTTTACATATGACGGCTCCCTTGTAAGTAACTAGTAACCACATGTGTAAGGTTATTTTAAAGCCTCTCGAAAGGCTGGAATGTCCTCATCATGGCTCCCCCATCCTTGACAATACTTATAATTCCACTGCTGGTTATATTCCTATAAGAATGTTTTAGATTCTATAGGGAAACATTACCACAAGTTACCTAACTCTTAATGTGAGTGTATTTTACACCCCATACAGATATAAGGTTTTGATGAATGGAATACAAAGAGAGTATATGAACACTTGATGTTTGAGGTACACATGGACTAACTTTATACTTCTGAGCAGGGGGCTCACATCACATACAGCTTTTGAACAAACTACCGAGTTTATACTCCAGCTCCATCATTTCTTAGCTCTAAAATCTTAAACAATTTATTCAGTTCTCTAAGCCTTAATTTTTGTACCTCTAAAATGGAATAGTAACAGAGTAATAAAAGGGGTTGAATATATAGTGAATCTTCAACAAATTTAAGCTATTGTAATTATAACTATCTAGGTCCTTTGGACTGTTAGCAACTCTCACACATACATATGTGGTATTCATATAATAATGACCCCTGGCATTTTCTGGGTAGTTTATAGTTTCAAAGTTTTCTATTAAATTCGTTCATGTATAATTGCTATATAACCTTGTGGAACAGGTAGTGTTAGCCTCGAAATATACAATGCAGAAATTGAGCCTTAGTAAATGTGGGTGATTTTCACTAGTCTATTCAACTCTTCAGCGATGGAATCATGTGCTCTTCTCAAAAGGAATAAGTGTCTCAGAGAACCAGTTACCTAAATCATACCTAATGGCTTTGTGGGGAAATACATCTCTCAAAATGCTAGACTTTTGGGCCAAGGGCAACTCAACCTCAGTTTGTTTCTAATGTGAGTTGGAAAACTTGGTCTTTTTCCTGAGAGGGTCCTCCTGACGCAAAAAAGCTCTGTTTCCAAAAACACTCTTTTAATTTACTCTTTGATGTTTGAAAGACCTATACATGAGTAAAACTCCTTTATTTGACAATTTGAAAGATAATTTAAAATACACGTGATCTTAGCAAGTGGAACTGTGTGGTTTGGCTCCTACTTATGCCTCCAGTTTCACGTTGGTCCTTGAAAGTGGAAGACTCTCTGTCCCTCAAACTTTCCATGCTTTCTACTATTCCTAGGTTTTCCAAGTGCATTTTTGTTTATTGGTTGCCAACTATTATTCCCTTGCAAATAACATTAATGCTTCATGTTTCAGTTTACGTATCATTTCCTTAAGAAAGCATTTTACATCCCCTCAGACTATAGTTAAATTTCTCACTTCTGTGATCACACAGCATCAGGTATTATAATTATTAAAATTCCAATTTGAAAGAATGTCCTTAATGTCTTCCTTTCTCAATAAAATATAAGCTCCACGGAGAGAGGAGTCACTTTTTTTTTGCACACTGCTCATTCCTCATGCCCAGCACATACTAAACTCCCTATTATTGTTTGAATGACTGAGTTACCCTCCTATTCAGGTGCAAATAACTAATACTACATCTTCTCCTGAGATAATCATGATAAAGGAGTAAGAGGAGAGAGCACAACTGTGCTACCAACTTGATTGAGGTTAGAAAACACTAAGGGGAAATATCACGGAGAAGGACTGTTTCAGAGGATAAAGAAAAACACAATACATTTACTACTTTACTTTTCATCCTAAGTAATAAATAACGGATTCTCCTTTTCTACATAGTGTATTGTTGTGGAATAGAAATAAGAACATGATTGACAGATGGCTGAGTGATGGCTATCATCCATCAGAATTATAGGGAAAGAATAAAAGTGCAAATGCCTGAGAAGGCCAATTTGAAGCCTCTTAGTCCAAGAATTATAGAACAGTAGTTAGCCCTGGTTACAGAACAATTGAGTACAGTGGTGTGAGATATACATTTCACAATTCAAGGGGACACCATGCACCTATACTTGCAGCTACTTGTCCCAGTTGGCTTTTAAATATCCTTTTGCTTGAATTATCAAGAGATACTAGCAATATCTTGTTATTTGAGCTGAGCAAATTCTCTTCTTGAACAAAATTGGAGTGCCTTAGTAAGGGAAGAAGAAGGATAGTAGATGTTAGGTAGGCAAAAAATAGTATCTGGCACACTTAGGGTTACATTTCAATCTAAAACTGCAGCTCCAATTTTCTGGCAGGAAACAAGGTTTGAACACTGAGTGTGAGCCAACTATTCTATACTTTCCAGCCTAGTTAAAAGTAAGTACTGGTCTGTCATTTAACCAGCATGCAATTTTTAAAAAAATTATTTTTAAAGTAATAAAGAATGGACAGAGCTGAAAGAGGACAAAAGCATAAAACTCTATTTAAATGAGATGATTGAAAGGAATCATAAAATAAAAAGGCTTGAAGAATCAGTGGTTAGAATAAAAGAATAATAGCATTTAATTTTCAGAATAGCAGAAGACCTACCTAGGCGTGGGTAGATAAGGAACACGCATTTATATGTTGGCCCAGTAATTATTATGTATGATATTAGACTATTTTATTACAATAGAACCTGCAAAGACTAGACTCACTGAATAACAACATCTAATTATATCAACAGGAATATCACTGTATTTTGTAGAGTGGGCCTGTTCTATGCAAGGGTTTTTGCGTCATACTTGGGATTAGCAATCCCTTTAAGAGTTGCATGCATATTCTCTTTTATTAGAGATGTAAAAGCTGCTGAGGCACCCAAAGGGAGTGAATTTAGAGTCTTCTATTTTACTTGAATGATTCAATCATTCAGATTTTTCCAGGGAGAAAGAAGTCTCCAGCATAAATGGCGAGTTAAGCTCTTTCATATATAATAACTGTTTCAACTAACCAAATCCTTTCTAATAAATTACTTCTTTTCAGCTAAATTATTCCTACTAAATTATGCACTTTTGGGTGCTTCATGATGCAACTAGAGAATCCAAATTAAATGTTTAATTTGGAAACATTGCTATTATACAGCTCTTTGGTGCCTTCTGAACTAACTCTTCTGTAGGTTGTTTTATTCCTTTATGTCTACTTTTTCTTTATCTTATTCCCTAAGAAGTAGCCAAAACAGGAATTTAGGACTTAGTGTGATCTAGGGCAAATTATTTGGCATCTGTGAGATTCCATTTTCTTACCTGCCTTACTGAGATAAGAGGTGTCTCACTGGTTTGAAAGGATGAGTAGAGAAGTCAACATGTGTAAATTATTTAGCAGAGCCTGGCACATAGTATATGCTCAGTAAATTTTAACTTCTCAATCCCACCTGTCCTCTGCCATCCACCTCCACTCCTTTCCTTTTTTTCCTTGTAGATGCAAAGTGTCAAAGTATTCCTCTTGATTTTGATAGACTCCTTCTCTTCTTTTCTGGCTTCTTTGCCCTTTTTCACCCAGTTGCATCATGAACTATTGTTAAATTCAACCATGACCTGAGGGTTGAATTTAAAATGTGATTAAGACTTAAGAATAACCTCACACGGTAATATAAGAATTAAAATTTTCACAAATGTTAGACTCCCAGGAATGCATTAAAACCAATCCAGAAAGAAATGGCTTGCTGGCAGGTGGAGGATCCTTAGGAGCATCTTGTTTCCCATGCTTATGCTGGCTGGGTCAGTGTTACCCACACTGTGGTGCAATCATAGAGTGGGGGTCATTTTCTACATAGGGGCAGTGCCTGTGGCTCTTCTAAATTGGGTATATGAAGTTGGTATCCTCAAAGAGAGGTAGAATATTAAAGTCAGAATTATCTAACATCTTTTCAACTAGGCTTACAGGGTTTAAAGCAGGGATATATAACTCATTTGATCTCAGCAGGACAAACTCATTGGAAATATAACATCTGTTCACCTAATGCTCTTCTCCCCATTTAAGTCTCATTGCCTGATTGCTTGAAGTAAGACTTAAAAATTTCAAGCAAGTGAACACAAAAATGAGCATAGGCACACACACACATCCCCCACTGCCACCCCCACACAGAATGTTTGAATCACCCCTACCCTTCACGCTACTCCAGGAAATTCTCATGATCTGACAGGATTCACTGCATCCCCATTTAACCTCTTTTCTCTTAATCGATCAAAACAATGCTCTTTGTATATATCCATTCATTCAAGCAGTAGACAATTATCAAATATCTTTTCGTTTTGTTTTGTTTTGTTTTAGAGACAGGGCCTTGCACTGTCACCTGGGTTGGAGTGCCGTGGCATGATCATAGCTTACTACAACCTCAAACTCCTGAGCCCAAATGATCCTCCCATCTTAGCCTCTTAAGAGCTAGGACTACAGGTGTGTGGCAACATGTCTGGCTAACTTTTTATTTTTTGAAGAGATGGGATCTTGCTATGTTATTCAGGCTGGTCTCGAACTCCTGGGCTCAAGTGATCCTCCCTCCTGGATCTCCCAAAGTGCTGGATTACAGGTGTGAGCCACTACACCTGGCCATTTATCAGATATCTTTGATGCTTCAGGGACTATGATTGTTAATAGAAATAAAGAGGAAAACAGACACATTCCTTGCCTGTCATGAAACTTACTATCTAGTAGCATGGATATTAAACAAATAATTACCCAAAGGTGACCATTAATTTGTCTGTCCAGCACACTTCTAGGTTGAATCCTTGTCACACACATATACCTTTTTCTGGTAATAGGCTCTACCCTGTAGAGGAGTGGCGCTGTCTCTCTGACTGGGTCAATCACAGTACAGTACTCTTTTTCTCTAGCTACAGAGATTGGTCCAAGGTTGGGCATCCCCAAATGTTCCAGAGGATCCTTCCCCTGGATTTTTCTATCTGGAGTGAGAAAGAGCCCAGAAACTTCTGGCCATCACGCTGCTCACAGATGAAAAAAGTTCACTTGAATAAGAAAGAGTAAAGCCAAGCAGAGGCAGACATAAATTAACTATAAATAGGTAAAGAAAGGAATGAAATCCTACCAGTTTTATCCTTGCTTCCAGGACCCAAAGTCCCTGGAGGTGACCTTGTTTCTATATTGTCTCTTTAAATTTTGGAACATGTGCAGATATTGTGCAATATTCACACTGTATAATCTTAATTAGATTTCTGCCACTTGCAATTAAAAGTGTTCTTATTAACAAAAAAATAAATATAATTTTATGGTTATGAATTGTGGTGCATGTTTTAAAGGAAAGATATGATCCAGGAGAGTATACAACAGAGCGAGACATTTCATCTATGGGGGCAAAGAAAACCACCCTGAGGAAGTGCATTTAAGCTGAAATCTGAAGGATGAATCTGTGTTAACTAGGAAAGAAGGGGAAAAGTGGAAAAGCAAGCCAAAGGGCCTGGTGGCAGGACGAAGGCCAGTGTGTTTGAGTTTCTGTGGCAGGGTGGTTGAAACAGTCATCTGCAGACTCTAATGAGCAAAGATTAAAGTGCATAGAGTCTGTGGGCCATGTCTTTTCCTGACCAGGGATATAAACATTAAACACTTCCTTACGTATGTATCACAAACCTAATTTGAGGTCAATTTCTACCAAACTTATGGGGATGCTAAGTGACCCCATGGCTATGAAATAAATATGAATGAAGTAAAATATGAATGAAAAATAGCAGTTCAGAATGGACTTTTGCTCTGTATATATGGCCGTCAGAGCAAAAATGAAGATCCTATGTCCCACAAAACTTCATTAGGGTAGGAAATGACATCCCTTAGGAAAATGGGGGATTACTTTGCCTGAATTTAGTTTGCAAATACAAATATTTGAACAGCATCTATGGCATTCCTAAAGAGATTGATAAATCCAAAATTGCAGAAAAAGAAAGTATTCTTTTCAAATTTGAAAGAAAGATGAGAAGACAAAAAAGGAACACAAAGTACAGGGTATTCCTGCTTAAAATACTTAAATATCTTTTCAACACATAAAGATTTATCTCTTTAAATTCTAGGGGCATAGGACCGCAGTAATGCACCAGAGGGAACAGACATTAGTGGTAATTTAATGGGAATAGATATATCTAGAAAGAAAAATAAACATTAACCAGCAGTATTATATAAAATTTTAAGACAAAACCATAAACCTAAGCATACTTACTATATTTTATTGCCTAGCAAAAGTCATCATTGCTTATAAAAACATGGCTTCATATAAAGGCCACAGTCATTTAAAAAATAATTTACCAATAACTTGCAGAAAAGAAGATTTTAAAAAAATTATAGCAATCATATTTCATTAGAAGGTGTAGTGATGTGCATCACTTTAAGGTACAGGAAATCTTGTTCGTTCTGGCTCAGCCTATTTCCTTCAGTGGGAAATGACTGACTAACTCAGCCTCAAGATTAGCTGCATGTTAAATTAAGGAATTCCTTCAATTATTACTGTTATCCATATTCCTAACAGCTTATTAACTGCATATTTCTAGGTTCGATGTCTATATTTAGTACTGTAATCTTCTTTATTAAAATTTTCTTTTAGTAAAGTAAATGAACATGTCACTAAACAATATTTTTTAGGATTGCTCTAGTCCATTTTCCTCAATTATTTATGAAGTGAATTTTTAAAGTCACTTAAGGGATGGAAGAACCAAGGAAATTTAGGTTTGTTTAGGGCCAAAAAGAAATGGTACAAAAAGACAGGGCAAAACCTGCTGCTTAAATGAAGGTGGCTTGCTTCCTTTGAAGTCTTTGTGACTCTTGCTTAGTATTGCTAATTCAGAACAATCATTAGCATTAAAAAGCTTTAATTAAATGGTTAGTCCCTTGTGCTGGGCACCACATCAATTTCAAATATTTTAGGTCATGCCCTCTACGTTACTTGCAGTTGAAGATGGCTAGTCTTCTGAGTGGGCTACAAGGCTTGTTATCTCCTGGCCCCCTGTCTACTTCTACAGTCTATCCTTACCAGCCCCCTCACCAATCATTCTCATGCCCTGTCTAATTACTTTCAGGTTCTCAAATACCCCAAGCCTTTCTTTTACCTTCAGGGCTTCCAAAATATTGTTTCTGGCTTATAATACCTTCTTCCCTCTCCTCTTCTTTTGCTTAACTCCAGCTCACCCTTCCAAACTCACAAGACTATATTTTTAGAAAGCTGTATTTGATCTTACCAGGATGGGTTAGGTGCTGCTCCTCTATGTAATCTCCTGGCAATTTGTGCTTACCTCTAGCATTGCCTTTTGTACTGTAATTGAGCATTTTATTTTTCAATCCTCTTGTGTCTAGTATAATGCATATAATAAACACTCATCAAATATTCACTGAATAAATAGAACAATAATGAGGCCCAAGTGAAAAAACTATGAACCAGGAAATCAAGGAGTCACCCATTCCTTAATAAAACTGCAAAAATAGTTCTAATATCCTAATCAACAAAATAACTCACAATAACTGTACCTTCAAAATTTCCCATTTAGTTATTTCTAAACAAGATATTTGTATTTCTATTTGCTATGTTGGTATCTTTTAAAAGCCCTTTATTTCATAAAGTCTTTGAACATTACTAAGTTAAAACTAAACTATACAGTATTTAACTCCTTTGTTTATCTGACCTGTAAACTCCATATTTGTTTACAATCATACTCATTTTTCTCCAATCTGCAATCCTAAAATGGCAATCCTTACCTGTATCCATGACTAATAACACTATCTTAATGATGCTAATTTAGACCAACTGAACAATTCGTTTCTGAAAAAGGGTAGGCCACCCCATAACTTCTCAATTAATTTTCTTTGGTATGTATTATTCACAACAGATTCTACTTAGACAACTACAATTTTGATTTGGAGGAAGCTTAGTGGTCATGCAGTTTGGGCAGAACTTATATTTGAAGGCTGTCTAGCCATTTGCTTCAACTCTCAAGGTGGTTTTCACCCTCACAATCCAACAGCACAGCTTGGTTCAGTGCCATGAGTATGTAACAAACATGGAAAACTAACTACATGGCATGCAAGACATGGGCAGGAGGAGTAGACTCTATCCTTCTCCCTCCAGGATGGCTTTATTTAAATTGCTCCAGAAAAGCAGGTACGGATTCAACTTCCCAGTTCTTCTTCAACATTCAATAGGTGACTACTCTATTTGATAGGAAAATAGTAAAATTCTCCTTCTTATTATGGTCACTATTTACTAAATTAGGCTTTGGTAGTAGTTGCTCAGATATTGTTCTTTTACCCTCAGGGTTTTTGTTTGTTTGTTTGTTTTCCAGTTCTCTAATTGCTACTTACTAATTGAATTGAAGGAGAAGTTCTTCAAATTAAACAAGTTTTAGCTTAGGAAAACTAAACACCAGTTTGAAATTCTGCACAAGTTTGGGAAGATGACTATTTAAAAATAATTATGAGTATAATTATAATTATAAAAATAATCACAAGTAAGTAAGCAGTACTCTCTACTTCTGATTTTACTGTAGATCATTGAGAGTCAGTTTAAGGATGCAGATTTTTGCTCAGCACTCCTAAGGACTTATGAAATGTAATAAAACATGACCTTGCTAACAGTGCAAAATAATGCTATAAAATTTGATAAAGAACAATCAACTGCCACACTAATAATGTATTGGGCTATTATAATAAATATTGGTGAAGGCCACTTTTCTTTTAATGAGGTGATAGAAAATGGACATTGAAGTTGTAGAGGCTTAGTCGATTACTAGGTTTGAGCATTGGTTTTCCTGTCTATAACATGGAGAAAATAATACCATGCAAGTTGGTTGTGAACATTAATTATAATATATGAAACCCTTAACCAATGCCTAGAATATAGGCTTCATATATAGTAGCTATTATTATTACCGGGATCTTAAAGCAGTATTTATTAAGTGTGAATTACTAGGCTAGCTGCACTATAATTCCTTAGTGATCTTTAAAAAATGTTCCTGAGTCAAAACCCAAAGATCTCATATCAGAATTTTAAGAAGTAGGCACTAAGCCTTTGAATTTTTAAGAAAGATCCTGAATAATTTTTATTTATGCTTTATCTGAGTATTAAGTGTACTGAAAGATACAACTCAGTTTTAATAAGATAAATAGAATGTATGTGGTCACAAGCATACCACATAGCATCTGAAGTTCCTACTTACTTTTGTGAATTACACCTACCATTTTATATAGCCTCATAATGTTCCAATTAATACAGTCATTTGTGTGCTCAGGAAAACATATTGTAGACTAACCTTTTCTATGCTTATAAATTGTACCATGGGCACTTAAATCACATGATAATGAACTATTTTAAAAAATCGTTTTAAGATTGTTGTAATATACTAGTCCATATTATGCTAGAGTAGAGTTAAATTCCAAGGGAAAAAAAAGCTTTGCTAGAATTTTTGGCTTGTAATTTATATGTTTCTGAGGTGTACTTTTAACCTACATACTCTGTACAACTGTTAAGGTACCATAAAATACAAACTCTTCATTGTAATGTCTGCTAAATATTTTAGACTGCTCTTTTCTGAGATCCAGGAGGCATCAATTTAACAGAGGTGTCATTAGAAACAGCTAATATCTATCTATCTTGTGGCAGTGAAAGTCTTTGTCACCTCATTGGGTAGGAGGAACTCAATTGTGAGAATTGCACAGGATTATCCAACATTTTATAGTCCCTTCCATAATGAAATCTAGAAAGCAATTATCCATTAGCACATCTGCACTGACGCTGAAAAAAAATAAACAGTAAACATTAATGAAATTGTAAGCATTGATTAATCATTCCTTTTAGACTCATATTTGGTTTTAATAGCCAAGAAGAAGTCTGCCATCACCCGATGTAATAAGAGGCTCCTTCCATGCTGATTTCACTATTATTATAATTATTAATTTTCACACCTGTGATTGTTTGCATCAGCTAACTTCAGCTTCAACTGGCTGAGCCCTCATAGGCAATTGCATCTAGAAGTCTGCAGCTGAATGTACAATTAGCCTATTGTCTGAAAACTGCAGTGCACAGGTCATATGTTAATACAAAGAAATCTGGGTGTTTCTCTCCTAATGCTCATCAAGTCTTAAAGGTCAGCAGGGAGTTCAGGAAGTTTCTAACACAATCCCTTTCTCTCCAATTAACTGCAGTTCTAAAATATCCAAGAGGATCTGGAGTATTAATTTTAAAGATATTCTAAGTGAAATGGAGTTTTATTAAGCCAAACACAGATCAAATTCATCTCAACCTATTTTCAGCCAAGTGGAATGATTCAAGAAGTTAAGTATCTCAGCTTTTGGTTATGCCAAGATATTACTACTGATTTTTGAACAGAAATGTTTTGATCTAAAAACAATCTTTAATCTTCAAACTCTTCAATTAAAATGACCTTTGTTGAACATTTATATATTATACTCCTTATATTACAGGTGACTAAAAGTTGAAATCCAGAGAGAATTAATGATTTGTCCAAAGTCTTTTAGTAAGAACCCTGTAGTCCAGATTCTTATTTAGTACTCCTTCTAAACCAAGGGTCCGCAACCTGTGGTGAGTTGTATAATTATTTCATTATATATTACGAGGTAATAATAATAGAAATAAAGTGCACAATAAATGTAATGCACTTGAATCATCCCCTCCTGGGTCCGTGGAAAAATTGTCTTCCATGAAAACGGTCCCTGGTGCCAAAAAGCTTGGGGACCACTGTTAAATTGACCTTTGTGAATAAAACTTCTCTACGACATAGAAGAATGTTTGTAAAGTACTGCTCCATTACAGAATAACCCCACCTCATCCATGTCTTTGATATCATTTAAAATAAAAGATGTATGCATTACCCTGGCTGACAAGGCCCCGTGTGATTGGTAGATCCATGCTTACTTCTCTGACCATTCTACTAACCATTCTGTTAACATTCTACTAACTTGTTCACGATGATTCATCTAATATAGTCTTTTTTTCTCAATCACACTAAGCACATTCTTGCTTTAGGGTTTTTCTCTTCCCTTTGACTTTGAGAGGCAAAAGAGTGTGGTGGGTAAGAGCATGGGTTCTTAAGGCAGGGGGTCTGGGTTCATACCTTGGCCCTGCTGCTCACTTTTTGCTACACCGTGGCAGGTGATAGAACCTCTCTGAGCCTCAAATTTTTCTATATATAATTTCTACCTCACAGGATTACTAGGATGAGAGGGAGGATAAATGGGTTACTGTGTGCAAGACACTTGGAAAAGTGACCAGCACATATGACAGATTTGATAAATGATAGCTATCACTATTGTTGTGATTGTTGCTACTATCATTATTATTATTCGTATTTACATAAAATATAGTTCCTTTTTGCCATTTGTGTCTCAGCTTAAATGTCTCTTCTTTATACAGAACTTCCCTTACCACCCAACTTAAAGTACCCCCTGTAACTTTCTACATATCATCTTGTTTTAATTTCTTTGCAGGACTTATCACTACCTAATGTTTCCTATTGGTTTATTTACTTACTGTCACCCCATACACATCAATGAGAACTATGTGACAGCAAAGATCTTGTCCATTTTGTCCACTGCTGACTCTGCAGGGCTTAGTATATCCCTGTCATATTAACCGCTCAATAAATATTTGTAAGATGAATGAACCATGTGCCTTGTCCCTGCACAGTGTCTAGAATTTAATAAGATCCATAAATTTGTACTAACTGAAAAGATGGATTGGACTGAATTGTAATTTTGTAAACTAACCACTCTTCCCAACTTAGCCTCACCCACACAATCTTGGGAATACAGAACCCATTTGCACTTCTGAAGAAAAGACTACAAATTTCTTATGCAATTTACTATGGTTCCTTTTCAGTATTTCTATTTGCTCTAGAGAAAAGAGCATGGATTTAAAGTCAGTCGAACCTCCACCATAAGATCCAGGCATCCTCCTTCTGGGTATTTACTCAAAAGAATTGAAATCAGGATCTTGAAGAGATATTAACACTCCAATGTTCATCAAAGCACTATTCAAAATAACCAAGATGTAGAAACAAACAAAATGTCCACTATGTATGAATACATAAAGAAAATGTGGTGTATGCCAATATTCAGCCTTTAAAAAGAGGGAAATCCCACAATTTGCTATAACATGGATAAACCCTGAAGACCTTATGTTAAGCAAAATAAGTCAGTCACAGAAGGATAAGTATTGCATGACTCCACTTCTATGATGTATCTAAAATAGTCAAGCTCATAGAATCAGCTAGTAGAGTGGTGGTTACCAGGGACCGGCAGTGGGGAGAGAGAAAATGGGAAATTGCTAATCAGTGGGCATAAAATTTCAATTATGCAAGAGAACTAAATTCTAGAGATCTACTGTACAATATTGTACCTACAGTTAACAATATTCTATTGTACACTTAAAAATTTGTTAAGAGAGTGGATCTCATGTTAAATGTTATTACTACAATATAATAAAATTTTTTTTCGAAAGAAAGAAAGTCATTTGGGACAAAATTTGTGGTCAGGGAAATCAGAGGCAACCATTTCAGGGGTGGGGCAGCTGGGGACAATGTCACACAAGTCCATGATGAAAGTCAAGTAGAGGTGAAAGTCATTGAAGAAAGGGAGGAGGTTAGGGACTAAGAGCCTGACTAAGAGCCACTGAGGGCATGAGTGGTTCATTTTTGGTGGTGCGGGGGTGGAAATCTGGCAACCCTTTGATAATCTTATAAAAATTACAGACACTTCTCCTGTGGAAATGCTAC
The DNA here is from genome assembly GCA_023783475.1 of Daubentonia madagascariensis. Lineage (NCBI taxonomy): Eukaryota > Metazoa > Chordata > Mammalia > Primates > Daubentoniidae > Daubentonia > Daubentonia madagascariensis. The sequence continues at coordinate 43,776,115 of JAKFHU010001035.1, forward strand.
ATCCACCCTCATTCACATAAAATGGGAAGAATTCTGAACTTCCTGGGCCTGCTGGGTCCCTGATCTATAGGATATTGGGTGGCTATTTGGCTGATCCCATCATGGTGGAGGTGAGGCTTGGAGTGGTGAGGAGGGCTGTGAAGCAGAAGTCCAAGTCCTCGACGAAGGCAAAGCAGTGATGAGGAGGTGAAGTGATAAGGATGCAGAGGACACTACAGCCAGGGACTCAGGGCTGAGATTCCTGGCTAGTTATCCAGCTTCAAGGTTTGGAGTGGAAAATGAATTTTTTTCTGCTGGAACTGTGAGGAACACAAGGCATTCTTGGGCCTGATTCATTTACAGCTTCCATCTTGTGGTTGTGGGCATTGGCTGGAAAGATGAGAGACGAGACGATGGTCCCAGGATCTCTTTTCCACAGATGCTGCCTTCTTTCGATGCCAGGTTGCTGTTCAGTGGGGCCTGACTGACAGCTCAGGAAAAGAAAACCTTGGCCATTCACCAATGACTCACAGGAGCAGAACACAAGGCCCTACTTTACCACCCACCTGGTCACAGAAAGCAGGTAAATAAGCTTTTGTCAGTGAGTGGACAGCATCAGTGGCCATTATTCATCAGCTTGAATTTCCCTGCTATTTGGTGATAGATTCTCAATCTGAGGGCTTGGAGTAGCCAAGGGCTGAAACAGACAAGAAGAGCAAGCCAGGGAATCTGTGGGCACCACTGAGGCATGACTAGATGAGCATCTTTGGAAGAATCTGAAGAACTCATTGTCAGCCAAAAGGCCACGATGAGGAAGTGCTTGGGTTTCTTGTCCTTGTCTCAAGAGAATGTTGAGGCTGTAAGTGTAGCGTTCTCTGCCACCACAACTGGTTGAGGTGTTCTCCTGGGAGCCCCTCTCTTTGTCACCACTTCTTATGGCTCCTACTTTGCACACTTCTCATGTTCATGATGTATCCTTCTGTATTATAATTATCTGTTGACAAGTTGATATCCTTATTAGACTCTGATTTACCTATGAGGGAAATACATAATGCCAGTCAGATGTGGGTTCAAATTTACATATTAATTTATGAACTTGGGCAATTTACTTAAAATGTTTGTGTAACCACTCTAAGCCCCACTTTTCCACATCTGGAAAATTGGCATAATAAGAACTAGCTTGAAAATTAAGAATAAAGGTCTATATTAAGCATTCCATAAATTGAGGATTATAAATAATGAAAATAATTATTATAAAAATAACACTCAATGTTGTTTCAAAATGGATCTTTTATTTAATAGAAAGGTCCTTTTTGGCTGGAGCAGAATAGTTTATAAATCACTTTTCCTAATTAAGTTCATTACTTTTCGATCGGCTGCCTAGACCTTTCCCTTCTAAATTTCTTCTCCCCTAGCTAGTTTTATTCATCATTATCTATGTGAGAGTATGCTAATTTATTTTAATAGAAGTCTACCACCTATACTTATCCTTTTTTTTTCTTCAAACCACTAATTTGCCTCTTTTTTTTTTTTTTGTTTAAAATACATTCCTTAAGTGTGTCATATCTTGTTCTTCCTCAGGGACTTTGCACATGCTAGCCTCTAAGTTGGGCAGCCCTCAACTTCCTGCCAACACTCTACCTTAGTGACCTTTGCTCATCCTTCATAGCTCAGTGAATTCTCACTTATCCAGGGAAGCTTGCCTGTACTTCCAGGCCAGGTCTCTCTATTGTGTGTTCTTTTGGGACCCTCTACTTTTTTTTTATGGACCATTCACAGTTTGTAATTGCTATATGTCTTAGTGGTTATCAGATTAATATGATGTATTTCTTTCCACTCTTAAGTCCATGAGGCAGGGGCCTTATTTGATTTGTTCAGTATACTGTATGGCACATAGTAGGCAGAAGAGTCTCAGTAAATTATTTGTTGAATAAATGAAAAACAAAAGGACCAGATTTTTCTTAATTGCATTTCCGTAAATATCCGACCATTGTTCCCACTTTAACATCATCCACTGCCTTCCCATTGCTTTTGCTGAAAGTGGAGATTAATAAAAAGGCTCACATGTAAACAGAGTTGATCCTTGAACAACACGTGTGTTAGGGGCACTAATCCCTGTGTGGTCGAAAATCTGCATATAACTTTTGACTTCCCTAAAACTTAACTGCTAATGGCCTACTGCTGACTAGAAGCCTTGCTGATAATATAATCTATAGATTAATACACATTCTGTATGTTGTATGTATTACATACTATATTCTTACAATAAAATAAGCTAGAGAAAAGAAAACCTTAAGAAAATCTTAAGGAAGAAAAATAGGCGTGGTTGTTCATCTGCAATTTTTTTCAAATTGTCAGAAATTTCTAAACAATTTTCAAACATATTTACTGAAAAAGTGCACATCTAAGCCAACACACACAGTTCAAACCTGTGTTGGTAGTTTATTTGTGGTTATAAACCTAAGGAGCAGGTTAAGGAACATGAACAGGAAAGGTAAAAAAGCCAATGCTTTCTCGGGTTGTTCAATCCTATAATAACTGGTATTCACAGCCTAAGATTATCTGAAAAGTGTTAAGAGATGTAGCTCGAAACCATCCAACTTAGGAACAAAAAGAACAAGCATTTTTTCCATTGGCTTTTGACCCCCATTGGCCAAGGTTGGCGCTGCACTTTGAGTTTGCTCATGAGGAAGTTCCAAAAAGTTATTCATGGACATGAAAATCTCAAAGTGCAGTGTGGGTGACACCTCAGAGAAGGAAGAGAGAAACGTGTGAAGAGGAGATAAGATGATGCACTGTCAGGTCACGGCTGCACTAAGCTGTCCATGTCTGTGTGGAAGTGGTTATTGTATGAGCGTAAGAGTAGGGCTGAGAGGATATAAAGTTGTGCTGCATCAATTCTCTTCATACTGAACCCAGATCAACCTCTGTCCACTTAAGCTTGTACACAGCCTCTGGTGGTTAATGTTGGTATTTAATTTGTCAGTTCACTCATGTCAAGACAGTACATATTCCAAGCTGTTCATAAACAATCATGTCATGTGAGGAAAAGACAGAAGGCTAATGTAAATTAGGATATATGGCATCACTTGATTTTGCCTTCATAGAAAGATCATAATTCTGCCATTAAAAGAAATCAGATCAGTTCAGCATAAGTTGTTGTTCACAGAACATTTTTGTTTAATGTCCAACTCTCTGAGTTATTAGATTAGGTTGGAAAATCAGGGGTTGACTGTATAATTTCATCCCCCCTAGATACTTCATTATTAAGATGCATTTTGTGAATCTACATTTTGCTTTGAGATATAGGGAATAGTGCTTTTGTTTTTTCCACCAATCTACTGTCAATCAGAGCATTTATCTTACCTTATTAACGTTTTCCTGACTCAAAAAGTAGAGCTGTTTACTTCTATGTACTATGAGTGTTATGTTACTTAGCATATTTGTGGAAGAGATCCCCTTTCCTGGGGCTAGTGGAAAGAAGGCATCAAACTAGAAATAATCAGTAACAAAGCTGAGGAAAAGCCTTCCCAGATGTTCCAATCCCAAAATGTGTGCCATTATGGTATTCTTGGAAAAGCAACAGTTTCGTCATAAACATTATTGGTCCTAATTGTATGCTTTCGGACGGAAAGTTGATTTCTTAAAAATCATGCACTAATCTCTGCAGAAGAGCTACCAGCCATGCGATATTTTGAATTTTCTAAGAGCTCAAATTTTAAAGGTTTTCTGATTTCATTATTGCTACATACATGATTCAAAATCAGGCCAATAATTGGCCTGCAATTTTTATAATTGCAGTTATAGCCAGTGGGCTGAGAGACATTGTGGTAAAAGGGAAAAGAATGTTGCCTCCTCTATAAACCCTTCCATAAAACTAAATGGTTATTATTATTTTTAGTCTATCCATTGGCCTTTGGATATCTTTCTTTCACAAATAAATTCAAACTGTTTATATAATTTTGAATTCTGCCTTATTCCTGAGTTATGTTTTAATAGTATAACTCTTTGTATAAATTCAGTTTTGCACATTTATATTTAGTCAAGCAGCCAAAAGCACTATAATTAGGCACCTACTCACTATGTATAGATTCCTATAGGAACACACACACTCACAAAAATTTGGAATAGAAATTGAAATGGTCCCTACTAGTAAAGAATTTATAATATTATACAATATTAAACAATGTAACAAATATTGGAAAGTTAGTGGAAAATATGCTACTGTTTGAATTTAACAGTATTAAATATTATATCTAATTAGAAAAGGATACTTGGTACTCCTCATGGTAGTAATTCTCTGCTCTATTGTAAAAGCATATTATGTCACACACATTGCCATTCTGTGGGTACAAACTAAATCAATTAAGTATGTAAATATGAACTTTAGTGGTTCAATAGCTCTTTCCAACGGATAAGTGTAGGCTTTTAGCCCCCTTGCAGATTCCCTTCTCTCATTACTATCCTCGTGAGACCACAACAGCATTTCACCTGTGATGACTAAGATGCCCACTATTGTGCATCTCTTGGCCACCATTTAAACTCCATGTAGTTCCAAAAATGCAAGGCTTACTTTTTTATTCTCCCAGAATGGGTGTAGAATCCTTCTTTGTCTCTCATTTTTAGACAAGCTGTAGGATTAATTCAAATGGCTTAATATAGATGTAACTGGTGTCTTAGAAGGTAAGGAAGAAAGAAAATAGTTGATGAAATAATGGCCAAAAAGTCCCCAAATGTCATGAACAAAATAAAATTATTTATCTAACATGCTCAGTGAATCCCAAGATATTTGAAGAAAACTACATCAAGATACATCATAATCAAATTTCTCAAAACAAGTGATAAAGAGAAAGTCTTAAAAGTAGCCAGGAAAAAAGGCATGTTATATAGAGAAGATCAAAGGTCAGGATAACAACAGATTTCTTGTTGTAAAATATGTCATTGAGTAGACAGCAGAGCAACAATTTTAAAGTACTGAAAGAAAAAGCAACTGCCAACCTAGATACATACCCAGCAAAATATCTTTCAAAAATGAAAGTTAAATTAAGACTTTTTCAGATATATAAATTTATTACCAGCAGACTCACCCTATGAGAAATGTTAAAGGAAAATCTTCAGGAAGAAGGAGAATGATACAAGATGGAAACATGAATCTACACAAACATATGAATAACACTGAAAATGGTAATTATGCATTTTTATTATTATTTAAATATATTTTAAAGATAATTTTTTCAAAAGATTGACAATGTAGTGTGGGTTTATAACATATTAGAAGTAAAATGCATGAGAACAATAGCATAAAGTTTTGGAGGGAAGAAATAGAAGTATACTGTTTCAAAGTTCTGATGATATACACAAAGTTGTATGATAATACTTGAAAGTAAGTTAAAGATCTATACTGTAAAACTTAAAGCAATCATGAAATAACAAAACACATAGATATAGCAAGAACCCAACACAGGAGGTTAAAAAAATAAAAAATATTAATACTCAATGAGGAAAATAAGGCAGAAGGATGAACAAAAGAACAAAAAACAGATAGGACTAATAGAAAACAAAGAGATGGTGCATTTAAACATAACCATATTAATAATCACATAATATATAAATAATCTAAATACCCTATTTAAAAGGCAAATATTACCAGACAGGATAAAATAGCAACATCCAGCTATATGCTGCTTATAAGAAACACATTTTAAATATACACATACAAATAGGTTAAAAACAAAAACATTTTAAAGTACAATGCTAATACTAATGAAAAGAAAGTTTAAGTAGATATATTAATACCATAAAAAGTAGATTTCAAAGCAAAGACTATTACCTGGAAAAAAAAATCATTTTACAATGATAACAGGAGAAATTCACCAGGCAGATATAATGATTCTAAATGTTTATGCACAAAAATATCACATTTTCAAAATATTTGAAGGGAAACTGATATAATTGCAAAAAGAGATAGACAAATCCACAATTATGGTTGGAGATTTCAATATCCCATTCTCAATAACAGAACAAGTAGAAAGAAAACATACAAGGAAATAGAAGATGTGAATAACACTATCAACCAACTTGACCTAATTGATATTTATAAATTCTGCCACCTAGCAATAGAATAATACACATTCATTTCTAAGGACATTTACTAAGGGAGGCCATATTCTGTAAAATATAGATAGATCATAAAACAAGTGTAATTTAAATTAAAAGGATGTGAGGACTCAGATTATACAAAATATGTTCTCTGAGCACAGTGGAATTACATTATAAATCAGTAACAGAAAACTCTCTGGAAAACCTTCAAACATTTGGAAACTATTTGAAAAGCACATTTCTAAAGAAGAAATCAAAGTGGAAGTTAGAATGTATTTTGAATGAACAAAAGTGAAACCACAGCATATCAAACTTAATTAGATACCACTGAAACAATATTTACAGAAAAAATTCTCTTGTAAAAGATTAAGGTCTCAAGTTAATGACCTCAGCTTTCACATTAACGCTAGGAAAAGAGGAACACATTACATCCAAATTAAGTAGAAGAAAAGAAATAATAAAACTCAGAGTGGTAATTAATGCATAGAAAACAGAAAACAATAAAGAAAATTAACAGAACCAAAGATATTTTTAAAGAAGATCAATAAAATTTATTAAACTGCAGCCAACCTGATAAGGAAAAAAAGGAAAGACAAAAATTACTAATATCGAGAATAAGAATAGTATCACTACATATTATATGAATATATAAATGAAAATTAGGAAATTAGGACAACTTTAAGGCAGCAAATTCAACAGTGTAGATCTGCGGTCCCCAACCCCTGGGCCACGGATCAGTACCCTTCCGTGGCCTGTTAGGAACAGGGCCACACAGCAGGAGGTGAGTAGTGGGCGAGCAAATGAGCAAGTGAAGCTTCATCTGTATTTACAGCCACTCCTCATCACTCACATCATCTCCTGAGCTCCACCTCCTGTCAGATCAGTCACTGTCTCCTATCACCCCCAGATGGGACTGTCTAGATGCAGGAAAACAAGCTCAGGGCACCCACTGATTCTGTATTATGGTGAGTTGTATATTTATTTCATTATATATTACAATGTAATATTAATAGAAATAAAGTGCACAATAAATGTAATGCGCTTGAATCATCCTGAAACGATTCCTTCTACCCCACCCCCTGTCCATGGAAAAATTGTCTTCCATGAAACCAGTCCCTGGGGCCAAAAAGGTTGGGGACCATTGGTGTTGATGAAACAAATTCTTTGGAAGACATAAATTACTGAAACTCACTTAATGAGAAATAGATAACATGAATAACCCCACTATCCCTATTAAAGATATTGAATTTATGGTTGAAAACCTTCTCACAAAGAAAATTTCAGACCCAAATGTCTTCACTGGTAAATTGTATCCAACAGTTGAGGAAAAAATAATACAAATTCTACATGAAATGGAAATTTAGATATAGAGACATGCAGACATACAGGGCAAACACCATGTAAAGATAAAGGGAGAGATTGGAGTGATGTGTCTAAAAGACAAAGAAGCCAAGATTGTTAGCAACCACCAGAAACAATGAAGAGGGAAAGAAGAATTCTTCTTCTCTAGAGGCTCTGAAGAGAGCATGGCCCTTCTGACCCCTTGATCTCTAAAATCTAGCATCCAGACTGTGGAAAAATAAATATCTGTTGTTTTGGGACACGCCATGTGTGGGAAATTATTATGACAGCCATAGGAAACTAATACAACCCCAATTAAAATCCCAACATGCTTTTTGTAGAAATTGACATGCCGATTCTAAAATTTATATGACAAAAGACCTAAGTTATATAAAACAGCTTTGAAAAAGGACATAGTTCAAGGACAAATACTACCAGATTTCAAGAGTGCTCAAAGTTGTTTAGGAAATTTTAGGTCTTTAGCATATCCATATGAACTTTAAAACTATGATTCATATCTTTGTTATATACCAAAATCAACTCAAAATGGATTATAGACCTAAATGTAAAATCTAAAATTATAAAACTTTTAGAAGAATATGGTAGAGACAACCTTTATAACGTCATGTTAGGCAAAGGTATATTAGACACAATACCAAAAGTGCAGTTTGCAAAAGAACAATTCATAAATTGGATTTCATCAAAATTAAAAAAATTGTTCTTAAAACTCAATAAAATTATCCTAAAAACTAGGAAAAATAATTGCAAATCATGTATCTTTATAAAATATGTGTCTATAACATATTGAAAATAACTCTCAAAACTCAATAATACAAATACAAATATTTAAAAACTGGACAAAAGATTTAAACAAACACTTCATCAAACAAGATGTACTGGTGAATGGCTAGTAGGCCCATTGATATGAAAAGATGTTAACATCATTAGTCATTAGAAAAGTGTGTATTTAAACTACAATGAGATAGACCTACATATCTATTAAAATGGCTAAAATTAATGACTGACTATACCAAATGTTGACAAGAATGTAAAGGACCTGGAGCTCTCACACACTGCTGGTGGGAATGCAAAATGGTTCAAGTACTTTGGAAAAATCAGTTTGGGCTTTTCTTAAAAATTAAACATCCCCATATCATATGATCCAGACATTCCACTCTTAGATACAAAGACTTGTAAACCAGTGTCCACAGCAGCTTTATTGTAATGGCCCCAAATGGGAATCAACCCCAATGCCCATCAACAAGTGAATATATAAAAACATTTGCTATATGCATACTATGAAATACTATTCATCAATTAAAAAGGAACAAACTGTTGATTCATGTAACATCATGGATGAATCTTAAAGTAATTATTGAGTTAAAGAATCCAAATCCTCCACAAAAAAGGAAAGAATATGTACCATACAATTATGCTTATGCAAACTTCTAGGAAATGCAAACCAAAGAATAGTGACAGAAAGAAGATTAGTGGTTACCTGTTGCTTGGGGTTATGGGATGAGAAAGAGGGGTAACAAAGGGGCACAAGGAAACTTTCTGGTGTGATATATGTGTTCATTATTTTGATTTTGATAATCATTTCTTGGTTGTATACATTTGTCAAAATTAACCAAATTTTATATTTTAAATATTGGGAGTTTATTGTATATTGTTTCTCAATAAAACTGTTAAAAATAAAAGTATAAGTCCTACCTACACCCAGCATTGTTACTCTCTTGTATCCTGTGCTGACTGGGACTCATTTTGGGTTAGAATCATTTTTTGTGATAAATGTACTTCTTAGGATAAGGGAGGCCCTTCTAGATATCTGTTTTTTCTTATTCAAACCCCCATCCTCATTCACTAGACATATGTATAAAAGTCTGAATCCTAAGAAAGATTTCAGTTAAACATTTGCTGACATCTCTTTCCCTATTTCCCCAAGAAATTCTTCATGTCCTTGTAATTGGTATCTGCAATTACTTGCTGTTATTGCCTAACTCAACATCCATATCTCGGCCCTGGGCAAAAGATGGATCGCAACACATTGCCATTTCTTAAGTTACTAAACTATTTCTATGCATTCATATAGCTTTTTAAATTATCTGCCATAATGGTGGTAGTTGAAAGACATGTAATCGATCATCTATTCAATGGGGTCACACAGTTTTACTTCATAATCTATAAATTAGTATATAGTTGGGTTCAATGACCCATCATACCTAAAGTTCTGTTTGTAGATTTCAATCTCCGTAAAAGTATATGGAGCTAATGGAAACAATGAACTAAAACTGAGTATTCTTGGGCTTCAATTTCACCCTTGGATAAACATGTGCCCAAAGACAATTTACTTTACATGTGTATTCACATATTTGTTCATTCACTCATTCACTCAACAGGTAGTTATTAAACACCTTCTCTGGGCCAGGTATGGTGTTAGGCTCTAGAGATAACATGTTAAACAAAAATTGATATAATCACTATCCACACTATCTTAGAATAGGGTGAAGGATACAGATGTTAACTAGATTAAGATATACAGACATTAACCAGATAGTCATCCTGTAAACTCTAAAAATATATCTGGGACAGCCCCAAGATGTATTCTTTGTTATGAGTGACTAAAACAGAGGTATTTGTCCTAGTTAGGGGTGTTGGGGAAGGATTTCCAGAGTAAGCAAAACTTGACCTGAGATCTTAAAGATGAGATGAAGCTAACCCGGCCAAGAGGGCACACAAGAGAATTTTAAGCAGAGGAAATAGTTAGATGGGTCCTGATGTATAGTCAATGGAATGTGTGCACAGTAACATACACTCTTTCCAGGCAGACCTAACCCTCTAGAAGCAAAGTCTCCAATAAGATATTCTATGGCCCTAAGGGATGAATGAGCATCTAGACCCTGGTATAACTTCATAGAGCAAATTCCACCACCTAACCTTTAACTGTCTTTGTCTTTGAAATAAGTAGTATAAATTTGTATTTTATCAGGAACTGCATTTGGGTTTTTTTTTTTTAAACAGGTGATAGCATTAAATAATCTGGCTAATTTGTGAGGCCAGATTAGTTTATCTCTAAAGTCTTCCAATTAGAAAATTCTGTGATCCAAATTTAGCATTTGGACATAAATATGGTCATGTTCTCTATTGCTTTGTGTTTTGTCTAGTCTCTCAAATAAGACTGTAAATTCTTCATTGGTAAGTACTGCATCTTATCCATTTTTTTATTCCACCTAATAAACAACTGGGTAAATAACAGGTAGTCAATAAAGTCTCGCTAACTTATCAATCAATTGATTTTCTTTGTCATAGAAGAGTATTATTGCTACACTGCACTATACTGCTTTTCACTTGTAATTTTTAATGTTTGTAAGAAAAAAACCCCCACATTTGTAGCTTGTAAGAAAACACTTCCTTTGCTTAGAGGCTGAGAGTAAATTTTTCCTATTTTTCTGAGGTTTATAATGACAAAATCTGCTATGAAGATTACTTCCATAAAATGCTAAATGATTAATAATTTTAATAACATTAAACTGCTTTTAGTAGATTGCTAATGGCATCGGGATCAGGATATAAACCAAAGCAGCTGGTCATAATCACTTATGTTGAAAACATGTGGCTTTAAGTTGCATATCTTCCAAATCAAGCATAAAATTTTCTCAACCAAAAGTATTTAGGAAAAACATAAACAAATATAGCTATACATCTAAAATATAATTACCATGTTTGCTATATCAAGAATGTGGAGGTATGTGACAAATTTGTCTTAATTATATAATATAAATATCTAGCTACTAACTTTAAAAAAATGCCTTTTTTCAGGAAATCCAAAGAATGTTATGTATAATAAAAGAACTAAGCTTGTCAATTAACTGATCTTTGGTAATGTCATCACTTTCATTAAGAAATAGAATAAGACTAGCTTATTTTAAACTGTGGGAAACTATACATAAACATAAAATTTACTATCTTAACTATTTTTTAAGTGTGCAGTTCAGTAGTGTTGAGTACGTTTACATTGTTGTGCAACCAATCTCCAGAACTCTCTTCATTTGCAAAACTGAAACCCTACACCCATTAAACAACTCCCTATTTACCTATTCCTCTAGCCCCAGGCAACTATCATTCTATTTTTTGGCTCTATGAATTTGACTATTTTAGGTAACACATATAAGTGGACTCATACAGTGTTTGTCTTTAGAACAAGTAGAGTTTTTGAAAGATCATTACTCTGACCGCTTCTGGCAATGCTTTGGTTGGGCTCACAATACCCATGCTAACCACTTTCTAGCTTGCCTCCTCTACCATAAAGATTTTTAAGGTAAAAACCACCACCACTTCCACCAAAAATTATATTTCCATGCTTCCCTTCTACACAAGGCATTGTTGAGCTTCCTTCAAGAGGGACCGAATCAGTTAGCATGTGCCTTTCAACCTGTTCCCCATCCTCACTTTCCTGATTCAAACACAGACATGATACTTGGAGGTAGAACAGTCATCTTGTGACAGGGAGGTGATAAGCATATGCTAAGTGGTTGAGCAGAAAGTGACTGACGTCTAATAGCATCATGAAACCACCACACCTGTTCCTGACTACCTCTGGATTTTTTATTATGTGAGAATAATGAGACATCTCAAACATAATTCCTCACTGATTTCCCACTTTCTTCAGACAGACTTATATGAAATTGATTCTTCAAATAACATACCTACTGGTTAAAACCATGCCCTCACATATTTCAGGCCTATATACATATATTTAATCTTGTCATCATTTGTAGGTTGTTGAATGTGTAGCTGTATGCATATTTCTCAGGTTAGAAATTTTAGTTGTCAATGACGTGAAAACAGAAGGAATAGGACTCAAAAAAAAGCATCTTATTTGTATAATCATATTTCAGGGAATTTTTTTCTTTGAAATAGAAGAAAAATATAGAAAATAATTTTGTATACTGGATCTTCTTTCAAAGAAGCAAATAAAATTGTAATAGGGTGTTAGAAAACCTTGTCAGTAGGTATATAGAACTATACGATAAGTTTCTTCTTAGTAAAAGGAAATATCAAAAGGCCTAATGACTTTGTGCAATTCCTCAACCCCTGCCTCTTTCTAAATTCAAATAAAATTAACATTTATTTGGAATCACTGATATCTGTGCAAGGCATTATCCTAGGTACAGTAGAGGAAATATTGCTTATGACCTAAACTAAAAATAAAATATAAAGTAAAATAATGCTATTTAGTGAGGTTTTGGATGCAGGTTTCATATATAACTATTTTTAAATTATACATAATCTAATATATGGTTTACATTTAGTAGATTGTCCATAAGTATTTATAGATAAACTAATAAAGGTGGAAACAAATTGCTCTAGAAAAGTAGAGTAGGGAGCAATTAATTTTGCCTGAAGCATCAATGATTATTTATATTTGAGCTGAATGTGGATGGGTGTGAGTTTGACAATTAGAGATTGTCTTGTAGGGGCTGTGAAAATTTTCTGAAGCCCATTTTAGGCACGAGCAAAATGATAAGGTGTTAAAAAAATAAATGCTATATTTCAAGAATGCTGAATAGTCCACTGGGACTAGGGATCAATACATGTTGAGAGATGAGGATTTAATGACAGGTGGAAGCTAGTCCATATAGGATTGTTATTTTTCTGTAAAGAGTTTGTATATTATTCTCCAGGCAGTAGGAGAACATTAAAATTTTCTAAAATAGAAGAGTGATCTGATCCTGCTTCTGTTTGGAAACATAATCTTGGGCAGTATGAGGATGCATGATGACTAATCATCTGGGAGACTACAAAAATTGTTTAAACAAGAGTTATTGAGGGCTTTGTTTAAGATTCTACAGTCAAAATAATGAACAAAAGGTGAATATATAAACAATAAAGCTAGAGGTACTAAGATATCGGCAAATGATTGGATGGGTGGTAAAAATAGAAGGATGTATTTAAAGATGGGAATAAGGCATTTATTCTAGGTTACCAGAAAGGTAAGATGAGACATAATAAACCCAAAGAATACAAAAGGAGATAAAATTGTGGAAGGGAAAGTACCAAGTTCAGTTTTAGCCATGTGGTGTCTCAGGTGCCAGCAGTACACTGTGTGTAAATGCTCAGGAGAGAGGCTTGCTCTATATTGCTTGTCTTTAGGAATTCCAAACAGGATGATATTATTAACAATGCCTGTGTTTTTAGAAGATGCAATTTCTAATAATAACTATAATGATAAGAGTGTCACGACAATACCTTGCATTTATGTAATAATTTACAAACTTTTTTACACTCATGTTTCCATTTAATTCTCACAATAACTCTGTTATTGGGGGAATAGTTATTATCCCAGTTTTGTAAATGAGTCAACAAAGAGAGAGAGAAATAAAATTACTTATATAAGGATAGACAGCTAAATATATGGTGAAGCTGCACTGAAACACACGTCTTTTGAATCCTAGTTCAGGGATCTTTTCACTTTGCTATGTGGTCTTATGAGCAAAAAGACAAGGAGAAAATTTACAAACTCTTTTTGGTAATAATAATAGTGTGTCATAGAATATACAAACTCGTACTTTGGAAAGGTCATTATTATGTATATAAATGGGTGAGAAAGTATATATAAAATATATATGTATGCATATGCATATGTAAGTATATATCCACATACTCATAGAGAAATATATATATACATTTCTACAGTTACTTCAACCAAAACAATATGTCGTAACAGATTGAGTGCAGGAGTAGAAATAAGAATTAATTTGTCTTCTATCAATATAAATATTAAGAGACTTGTAATAATGTAAAGTAATGCCATTATTTTTGCTAGATTTTCTAAATTTAAAAAATAAAAATATACTTACATTTGAAAACGTAATTACTTTATTAATGTTATTTTGATTAATTGATAAATATTTTTGTTTTCTTAGTTTTGATTTTAAATACAGTGAATGTTAGAAGCAAAAGCTCAATGATGCTCTCAATTTTTATGAGGGTAAAGAGGTCCTGATACCAAAATATGTAAGAACTATTGTTATAAACCATCAGATATTTTATATGCAGTTATTGCTTTTAACGTTCATGACACCTCCGTAAGGGTTGAGACATTATAGCATGAGCCACAGACATACAAGTCACCTGTGTCACCCCAGTACTACCACTTATGAGATATGAAATCTAAGCCAGTTATTTAACTCCTCTATGCCTCAGTTTTATCATCACTACAATAGTGATAAGGTACATAGTTCAGCTACTTCCAATGAATCTAAGAGCTATGCTATGGTATACCAAGGGAGGGTGGTGGAAATAGTCCACCCCAGGTACAGACAATAAAGGGGTACATTGTCTATAGAGAAAGTCAATAACAAAACTTACTAAAAGTCAATTTTCTCTTTATTATCACCATGCATCAGCATAACCAATTTTTTAAGAAGAAGTTCTAAGCAATTGCCCACACCCAGGATGTAAGACTTCAATTGCCCCACCGTACAGACAACTGTGCAGCTCTCAGACCTTCTGAAGAGGACTTCCAGCTCCAGAGTTCCCCATGGATCAGCTGCTAAGGCCTCTGTTTGAGTGGTATCACTGCTCTATTGTAATTTTCTCACTGCCTTACAGACATTGTTCTTGAGAGCACACCCCAATAAACTTCATGCATGTAAAACTCTCTGAGATTCTGTTACTTATGAAATTTGACATAAGACAAGTAACTACTTCATGATCACACAGTAATGGGTTTCAGCACCAGAAATCAAACGCTGGCAAGACTGACTGCAGTAGACTCTTAACTGCTTAATGACTACCTCATTATATAAGCACGATTACTTGGTATCTCCAATTCCTACCCAGAAAAAAAATTATGACCAGTGTTTCAGTAAGGCAGGCAATTTAGATTTTTTTCTATGGCCTGATGTCCAGCCAAGAGCTTTGGTCACTAATGATTAAAGGAACAATTGTAACCTATACTCTGAGTAAGTGAACAGAAGCCATTTTGAGTGGCAAATTTCTCATTCTGCAAAAATTCTGAAATAATCACAAAGAAAGAAAGAATTTTGCTCAGGGAGTCAACTTTGACATTTCATTAGCACAGCACTTTTCCTTGATTTCCCTTTTAAACTGTATTCTGAGTGCCAGCTGCCAGATTTATGCTGATTTTTCTGCAAAGACAAAAGAAGTTGTGATCTTGTAGACCCTGATGGTCTATCAAACCGTCAGCTAGGCCTATGCAAGGCCTTGTGTAGAAGGCCTGCTTTATTTCTCTCTATTAAAAAGAAAATATTTCCTATAATTAAGTCGCCATGGGTTGGGATTTTAACATTTACTTTCCGCAAAACCATATAAAAGAACTGTTAAACACATAAATACTACCTAACAGAGCTCTCTTATTTTATTTTTCTTATAGCACTTGTCACTACCTATTTTTAAAATTTATTTGTTAATGTGTTTATTGTCTTTCTTGCTCCATTAATGTAAACGTCAAGAGTATAAGTATCTATACTATCTTTTTAAAGCTGCTAGAATAATGCACAGCACACAGATGGTGCTCAATTAATGCTTATTTAATAAATGTATATCCCAGGAAAAAAGGGATAGATCATAGATTAAAGTGGACCTACATTCTGAGAAGCTGGTTAGAAGTTTCGAGCAAAAGTATTTGCTTTCTTATTTATTTTGTAGTCTACAAACCTTGATTAATGCCTTATTCTTCACCAGGCACTGTGCTAAGTACTGAATTTGAAGTGGCTAGTGAAATGGATATAATCCCTGTCCTGAGAACCTCAATAGAATAAAGACTAGTATATTCTGTAAACCACATTTGTGCTAAATTGTTAGGATCTTGGTGGAAACTTTAGTGGAAAATATATCAACACTTTTATGTAACAATTGATTATATGACAAACAAAGCTCAACATGTGTTCAGGGAATACAATGTGCTAGCCATCGTGTTAAGACTTCTATAAAGTATAGAATAATTAAAAATATACTATGCGAGACAGATCTTATTATCCCCATTTAAAAAAAATAATAGAGGTTCATACAATATAAGGTAAGTGACTTGCTTATTCTCGTATAGTAAGTCTCTGAAACAGAATTGGAATCTTAGATCCCAGGACTAACTCTAAAACCCATGAATTTCCCAGCGACTTTTGACCCAGAGAAGAAATTTGAACCTACGAGAAGGGATAAATTGGAAAACTCAGTTTTTGAGAAAGCCATTGAAATAAAAATGTTAATATAAACTTTATCATCTTTCAATGGAAAAACAGTCCTTTTAATTTTCATACCACAAATTTTCATGACACCCTTAGTAGTGATTGGTACTCTGAAATAATTATTGCTCTCAGATGGTCTGGATATTTCTTCAGTTTGTAAGTTTTATCAGATATTACATTAATACAATACAAAGTAAACACATATTCCACAAAGGGAAATATACAAGTGGTCAATAAGCAATGCAAAGGTGCTTGATGCCATTAGTCATCAGGAAAATACAAATTAAAGTCAAATTATTCATCCAATGGAATACCACCCATTATAAAAGGAGTGAACCACTGATAGATGAAACATGGATGAATCTCAAAAACATGAAAGACACAAAATTTTACATACAATATAATTCCATTTAAGTGAAGTTCTACCACAGGCTAAATTAATCTATCATGAAAATTGTCAGAGCAGTGACTTCCATGGGTGGAGGACTGACTGAGAAATAACCTGTAGTCAGTCTCAGGTTCCCCACAAGGATAATATTATGTATCTTGATAGGAGTTTTTGCTACATTGGTGTGTGCACTTGTCAAAACTCATCAAATGGTACACTTAAAATTTGTGCATTTCAGAGTAGGTAAATGTTACCTAAAAAATGTAAGCAAATATTGATCTCTAGTTAATAATATACATACTGAATATTTAGGGCTAAAGTGCATTCATGAACTCCATCAAGGAGTAAGAGAGACCGATGGTTAGGCATGGTGTCTCATGCCTGTAATCCTAGTATAGGGAGCCTGAGGCGGGAGGATGGCTTGAGGCCGGGAGTTCAAGACCAGCCTGAGCAACATAGCAAAACCCAGTCTCTACAAAAAATTTAAAAGTTAGCCAGTTGTGGTGGTACGCACCTGTACTCTCAGCTGCTTGGGAGGCTGAGGCAGGAGGATCACTTGAGCCCAGGAGTTTAAGGTTGCAGTGAGCTATGATGATGCCACTGCACTTTAGCCTGGGCAAAAGAGTGACATCCTGTGTCAAAGGAAAAAAAAATAGATTGATGGATGGTAGAGGGATCATTGCAAAGATAGATATGTGCTCACTGTACAATTCTTTCAACTTTTCTATATGCTTGAATATTTTCATAATAAAATGTTAGAAAAAAATAATATGAGCATTTGCTTACGGTCTCTAGTATTGGAGTTCTTGCATAAATTCTGTATAACGAAGCCCTCCTGACTCTCCCAGGCAGAATTAATCCCATATTCTTCTCTATCTCTAAGAGGCACAGGGAATTAGGATGGTAAGCAAGAATTATTTGAATCTTTCTCCAATTATATATTTATTGCTTAAATATGTTACCTAAATGATGAATCAATGTTGTTGTCTTATGAATTATTTATAAGTTGGTCATTGCTGTGACTATGTTAGCACTCTCCTCTGTACTACAGTGAGTTATATGCCTATGCTGCTAGTAGGCCATCGACTTTTTGAGGCCAGGGGTTATTTGTATGTATTTTTCTATCTATTTCTAACATTTAACACACTGTGCTATACACAATTGGTGCCCCCAAATCATTTGTTAAACAGAATTAAATTCTGGTCGTTACCATCCACTTTTACTTGCCTGTATGTCACTGTTTCCCTTTTTTCACAAATGTGTTCTTCTATTCAGCCTTCTAAATCTCTATTGAATATCTAGAAAAATAAATCAGTAGTTTTTGATTAAAATAGCAATTCTGAATTTATGGCTAGAACTCTTGATCATTGCTTAGATTGCATACAGTGTTGTTACATGAGAGAAATATTGGATGCCCATATCTATTGTGTGTCTTTTTATAAATTCTTCTAACCTAAATGTGGAAGGACTTACTGACTATCTTCCAAAATATCTTCCAGGTTTTTTTTTCCAGATTATTTGGAATAGTGTCTCTTCTAAACACTGGTTTTCAACAGCATGGAGGTGCCTCAAAAAACTTAAAAATAGAACTACCGTATGATTCAGTAATCCCACTGCTGGGTATGTATCCAAAGGAAAAAAAAATCAATATGTCAAAGAGGTATCTTCATACCCATGCTTATTGCAGCATTATTTACAATAGCTAAGATGTGGAATCAACCTAAGTGTTCAACAACAGATGAATGGATAAAGAAAATGTGGTATATACACACAGTGGAATACTATTAAGCTATAAAAAGAAGGAAATCCTGTCATTTGCAAAAACATGGATGGACCTGGAGGATATAATGCTGAATGAAATAAGCCAGACACAGAAAAATACATACTGCACGATCTCACTTATATGTGGAAGTTAAGGAAAAAAAAAAGAGAGAGAGAGAGAGTTGATCTCATAGAAGCAGAGGGTAGAACAGTGGTTAAAAGAGACTGGGAAGGGAAGTGGGTAGGGTAGGATGAACAGAGGTTGGTCAATGGGTACAAGGTTATAATTAGACAGGAGAAATAAGTTCTGGTGTTCCATTGTACAATAGGGTGAAGATGGTTACCAGCAAGGTACTGTATATTACAAAATAGCTAAAAGGGAGGCATTTGAATGTTCTGACCACAAAGAAGTGATAAATGCATAAGGTGATGGATACGCTTAAGTATTCTGATCTGATCATTATACAACATATATGTGTATTAAAACATCAAATTCAATCCCATAAATATGTACAATTACAGTGCAACAATTAAAAAAAACCAACACTGGTTTTTATATGATTCTGAGGACCTCATTGCAGAGGCAACCATTGAAGCATCATCTGGGTTGCTGATGAGTGTATTTGAAGTCATTGTTGAGATGACTTTTAACTTCAACAGTGGTGGGTTCATGAAGTAATTTATAAATCATAAAATAATTCAAATATTTAGGTAACGATGATTATCATGACAATAGAGAGGAGCTGGTAATAATCTATTATTATAAATCTAACTAAAAGTAAGAAAACGTAAATGAAAGAGAGCAGAACAGTTAATTCTATGCAGAATTAAATTCAAAAGGTATGTCAAGTATCTGTATATTTGTCCTGTTGAGTATCTTGTCTAGAATACAAAAAACATGGACTGTGTACTCTGCCCTCAATGGGCATATTTCAATGCCTGCAGAGAAAATAGTCACTCCCGTGGAACAAGAAAATACGTCTTGTTAATACAGTCAGGGCCTTTTTGTTTGACCCACCTACAACTTTCATAGAAAATATCAGCTTTTCATTAGTTGGAGGTTTAAGGATGTTTTCAGAAGCTATTTTTAAAGTAGATAAAGGAAAATACTTCCTCACTGCTCTGTCTCTGAAGCATCGTCAATAGAAAAGCCATATCTGTCCTAGAGCGTAGCCCTGAAAAGAACTAGAAGTTGCACCCACAACCTCTGAGATGTGGTACTTTGAGCCTCGGAGAATTCACGATAGGAGAAAGGCAATGAGGGGGAAGAAAATGTGAGACAAACATATTTTTAGTAGTCAGGTAGTAGGAATATTGGTAAAATGGTTTTATTTTCTTAAACACATAGTCACTTCTCAGTACCAAATAATATTGACAGCTTATCACATAAATATATGATTTTAATGAGGCTAAATGCATATTATTTTTCTATTTTTGAAAATTCTAAATCTACTAGACTATTTTGATGCATGATCTACTAATAATATTCTCATAAACATATATGTAGTTATTTGTGAATAAATATAACTTTAGATTAATAAAAATAATTTTAGATTAATAGTTTAAGGATTTTAAATATTTCACTAAACACATAAATAGACTTCAATACCATGTCTTCTTTTCTTATTTAGTATTATGTCAGTATAGAATAGTGAATTAGAATGTCATCTTGGCAGCTGAACTCCTTGACTTCAAATTCCATCTGGGCACTTAATTGCTGTGTTAATTTGAGTGAGTTAATTTAC
Organism: Daubentonia madagascariensis; assembly: GCA_023783475.1. Classification (NCBI taxonomy): domain Eukaryota; kingdom Metazoa; phylum Chordata; class Mammalia; order Primates; family Daubentoniidae; genus Daubentonia; species Daubentonia madagascariensis. Next base: position 43,796,637 of record JAKFHU010001035.1, read on the forward strand.
TTCTCTCTGGCTTACTTTTCTCCTCTATAAGGGAATGTGTAATAACGATAATTTTCTCATAATGGTGTGAGTATTTTAAAAGTATATATATGTGTGTGTATGTATATATGTAATATTTTGTGCCTATATATATTTGTGGGTCTGTATATAGACACAAAATTATATAGGCACACATTATTACATATATACACATATATGGACACAAAATATTACATATACACATATAGAGAGAGATCTGAAATATTATACATATAGACACACACACACACACAAACACATATATATATATCTCTTCCAACATTGCCTGGCACATGGGAAATACTTGAACAGTGACAATTGCTATACATACATAGATACAAAATATTACATACATATACATATATATTTTAGAGCATTGCCTGACACCTAGTTAATACTTGCTACAATTATTACTTGCTATTTAAAAAGCATATATGTATGTAATATGAATTAGGTATCTATATATGTATATATGTAAATGTATGTGATATTTTGTCTCTCTATATATGTATATATAGAGAGACAAAATATATGTGTTATATAGGCACAAAATATTACATATATTAATATATTTATATTTATAACACTGCCTCCCACATTGTAAATACTTTCTGTTATTATTTAATAACAGCAGTGTGATGAAAAATATGCATATTCATATAGAAAATATTAGTTTTTAAAAATATTTTATGAAAATACGTTGTAATTCTATTCAGTGTAATTAGGATTGTTCCTATTGCTCCTGTGTTTAGTTGATTTTATCAACTTGAAATAACATAGCCTGCTTTTCAGGCTTATGATTTTAAATATCAGCTATAAGCTCATGATGGCAAAATTTAATTCATCAGGATCAAACTTACCCAGCAAGTTTAGATATAAATATCTACCTGCCTATTTGACATCACTTGATGTCTAATAGCCATCTCAAAATTAATATGTCTAAAATAGAACTACTGATTTTATGTACCCCACAGCATGTTCTTTAGTGTTCTCTGTCTTTATAATTGGCACCACCACCTTATCCAGTTGGTCAGGTTCCAAATAATAGACTCATCATTGACTCATTTCTTTTACATCTCAAATCCAGTCAATCCACTGGTAAGATCCTGTTGGCTCTACATTCAAAATGCTACACACAGCAAATTAATGCATTTCATCCATCTCTGCTACCACTCAGGTACAAGCCACTAGCACCTCACACCTGGATCCACTGAAGCACAGTCACTGTATCTTCACTGCACCCTTCAGTTTCCTCTCCACAAGCAACTAGAGTATTTTTTAAAAAATACAACAGATAATGTGACTTTACTGCTCAAGTCCCTCTAATAACTTCCCATTGCACTTATAATAAAACCTAAATCTGTGAGGGTCTAACTGTTGTAAACCCAGGACCCCTCTCACTTAATTGCTTCTGACTCTTTCTCTCTCACTTTCTGGGTTCCAGCTACTCCTTGATGTTCTGGGAACATGCCCAGTATGCTCCCACCTCACAGCCTCTACATTTGCTCTTCCCTCTGTTGGACCACTTTTCTCACAATTATCTGAACACCTGATGCACTTTTTTCCTTCAAGTCTCAGCTCAAATGTCAGCCCTTGAAAGAATCTTTCATAACTACAAAATTGTACCCTTGTCATTTTCAATTCCCTTATCTTATTTTAGTTATCATCATAACACTTATTATTATTAATGACATATTTAATATTTATTTGTTTGTTAATATTAATTAAACTCCATGAGGGCGGGGCAGGAACATAATGTTTTATTTACTGCAGCAGCCCCATACCTAGTTAAGTCCCTAGCCCATGGTAGATGGAAAACAAATATTTACCCAATGAATGAATAAATGATTGGTCAATTCCAATGTATTTAAGATCATCACGACATTGAAAAGTGGTTTGTTGAAGTGGTGGTGGTGATTGTGGTTAACAAAGCACTAAATAAAACTCATGACTTTATTATAATCTCCACTAGTCAGGATTTGTTTTCCTATAGTTCTAAAATTACCTAACCATGAAGCATTAAACTGACTTGTGAAAAAAAACCAATAAGATGAATTGATTTATTTACTATATTCCACATCTTTTCCCTAGAGATTAAATGCAAAATGATTAGTGAAAACAATTTCAAAGAGGGAAGGAGGAACTGGAAAAGGCTGTTTTTCAGTCTATATATTACTGAAGTAAACTTATACCTTTGAATATGAATAATTTTCCTGTGATAAATTAATGAAGTAATATTTAAGGCTCATAGTGTCTATAAGTCTTTCAATTTCTGAGTTTTTTGAGATTATTAGTAATATTTTAGTGGGGCCATTAGCTATCAGTATAGTCATTCTTTTGAGTTGGATCAAGAAAATGTTTAAAATGACTTTCTATATAGGATATATAAATCCAAAGAATGTCTATATGGGTTTTACAATTTGATTTACAAACTTTGATGACCTGCTCTGTGAAAAGCAATGTCGCAAAAGGGGTGGTGAGAATAAAACCACACAAGCCTGTATCTTGATTTCAAGCACAATTGTCGCAGTACATAAGTGCAAAGAGAGTGGGAGAGTGAGATCATGCAATAAGATAGATGGGAGATTAGAAAACTGTCATCACTCACTTATGATTTTATTCCCTTCCTCAGAAGGCAGAGAGAAAAATATCATCTCTTTATCTTCAGCTCAATAAAGCAAAATCTGAATGATGTCACCATGAATGAAAATGATTTCATGGAAGTCATTACAAGATGAGTTGAAGAATAACCCAAGGGAAAGAAAAGATAGGAAGATTGTTTTATTGAATCACATAAGATGCACATAAATATTTTACATAAGCATATTCCCATGATAGATACAGAATCTAATCTGAGATTTGCAACTCTTTCATCAAAGCATCAGGCTTGAGATCTTGGGAAGTCACTTATCTCAAATGTGTGACAAATTACAGTGCCAGGTCTTCAGACAACTAGGAATGGCCTTTGCATATATCCATTTTCTTATTTTACATTTTAACCTTAATGAACAAATGTCCAAGAAATTAAAAAAATTGTGATATGACCTTATATACCTTATTTGACAAGGAGCTGACTAATTAAATAATCTTTAATAGAACTTTAATTTCTTATAGCATTTTACTGGTGATTATTAGAATGTAATAGATGTTTACAGCTCAACAAATTCTTGTGGGAAATTAACATACATGACAAATGAGAAAAATATGTACTGAACAGAAAAAAGTGCAGAAGCAACGCAAACTCTAGTTACGGCATATATTTATGCTAAGTGGATCTTTTTATTTTGTTTCTATTTAACAGAAAAGGTCTTATGTTTAAAGGCCTCAAACATCATTTAAAGGAATCTAAACTGATTAAATCTTCCAAAAGAACTGATTCACTGATTCTAAATATCTACAGGTAGTTTAAAAAGGAAAAGACAAAAGTCTTGTCTTATACCAAGAAATGTTCTGAAGTGGTCTATCATTAATAATTAATTTAGAATCCTCTGTCAAAACATTAGTCACATGTTTGCTATTAATGTCAGTTTAATCGGTGCTTTCATGTGGAAATCTCAGATTTCTGCCTGATATTGCTTTCCAAGACAATGCTCCAAGAAAGGGGTGAGTGGAGGGGATGAGTTAATAAGAAATGTCTAATCATTCTTTAATTATCTTCTATAATAAATGACACTCAAACAGAAATGTGAGAAAAATATATTAAAATAGAGCTATTGCTCACACAAGATAGACAGTTTTTCCCTCTCTATTTCAAAGCCAACCTATAGCAGATAGGCAAGGACCCAATTTGTTAGATAAATAAAATATTTGCTCAATTCTTAGAAAGTTATCAAAAGTACAGTGGACAAATAATTAATTTGCATGTCTAATAAGCGGTGGAGTAAAAAAACAAAAAGCAGAAAACAAACAGCACTTTCATTGTTTCATTGTCCTGTTTGTCTCTTCTCATTTATTCATGCTCATGCTTTTACCTTCATTCTCTCTCTTTAAAAGTAGGCTTAAATAAGTGTGAGTGCTTTTAAATATTCCAACCTTATGCCAGTTTGGTGGATATAGGGTTGTTTAATAGAAAGAGTACACTTGAAGTTATGAGATTCATGTCCAATTTGTGACCATCTAATGTAAAAAAAAAGTTATCTCATGCTCTTTAAAAATATGTATTTTCCTATTCTAGTGTCAGTTTAAATTGTGACTTCACCACTTATTAGATATGTGCCTTTGAACATATATTTGTTTCCTAGTTTCAAATTCCATATTTGTAAAATAGGGAAAATGTCATTTATTTTAAGTAATTTTTTTAAGTAATACATATAGAAATGTCTAGCATGTTGCCAGGAGTATGGGAAGCACAGTAAATATTAACTGAATCTGAAAAAAAAAAAAGCCTGTAACAGCATTAAAAGGAATTCAAATCATCGAGCTAGACCACTAACTTTCTAAGCTACTAGAACAATTTGCAGACATGGACATGGAACTACTGCCAGGAATCCTGGGATACTTGAAAATACAAAAGAACTTAGAAAACTGGGTAACAGAAAAAAAAATTTTTACTGTTTTTTTTCCAAAGGGAAGATAATGGGTCCCATAAACTATCATTCATGAGCTTAATATTTCTGAAAAGCAAAATCCTTTATTGGATTAAATATATGCTTCATAGCATTTCCCAGAGGCAGTGGTTATGATCAGGAGCCATTGAATCTTCACAGAACATACACATTTTAAATTGGCTTCCTTTGTGTATTTCACAGGTTACCTGACAAATGAACTATGAAGGCTGTTGATTTTAGCCAAACATTTGCGTTTGACTGAATCCAAATTTTACAGAACAAATCCTTTTATTAAAAGGGGTGCAACAGAGAAAGATGAAGCTTTTCTTGCCTCCTTTAGAGCTTAAAAAAGAACAATCTTAAAATCAGAGGGCCGCAGGTTCCCCACCCCTCTGTCAATGGTATGATCAGTTGGAGTTCTAGCTCATTGCGGAATCATACCGAAAAAGAGGCTACTTAATGGGTCTGTGTTTTTTGGGATGGTAAGACACCAGTTTAGAGCTGATCTTTGTTTCTTGGTCTGGTCATGTTTAACACTTCTAAATCAATGGTTCAAATAAATAAATGGAAGGTCTTCCTGGCAAATCTGTTTTACTCAAAAGCTTTTGTGATATAAGACAGTAAATGAATGACAGGTCATATCCAATTCAATGGCACAAGCTGGGAGAGCATGAAATGACAGAAAGAAGATTAAAAATGACTTTGATAAGTTAGAATAATGGTTCTCAAATAATTAGTTAAAATGTAAGAGAGGTAAATGCAGTATTTTCCATTGGAGTTTAAAATGTCATTTACTCCATTTGTGTACATAAAAGAAATGATCTATGATTAGTCTCTTGGGAATCGGACTTAGATGGTAAAAAGATGGCAGGTTTTTCTTTTCATTAAGTATAGTTGAACAATAATATATTAATATAGTTTGCTCATGAAAGACAAAAAATTCACTGAAAAAGTTAGAGCCTTTTCATCTGTATCCTTTATTCCACTTCCACCGTACCTCAACTCCCCAGGAAAACTGTTTCATTGTTCAAAAACTGCATTTTTGATCCTTTTTCATGCATTTATATTAGTGTAAAGTATCTAGTTGTTGTCTGTGGTTTTGTTTTTCTTCTTTTGTAATTTACCAAAATGGTACATACTCATTATTGTCCCCAATATTGTGTAGCCTGGGTCAGAGTACTAAAGGATGTTCACGTATTATACGACTAAACATTTAACAGTTTCAAATCAACTAAGAAACAGTTATGTAAAAATATTTTCTATTTTGCAACTTTGATAAGTATATCCTTATTGTGACAAAATAAAAATATGAGTAAGTTATGGTTTTGACATGACTGAAAGTCTGAAAATATCAAAGATGATTAAATTTATTTATGATTCTATGTGTCTGTGTTGCTGCCGGATGGCTAGTGATGTTTGGGTAAGTAATAAAATAAAGACATAATTCATAAATTCTTACATAAATATCCTATAAAATTACTTTTTCTTGCTTTCATTTCAGCAAATTCATTATTCATATAGTAATAATCAGGATTTTCATTAATTTTTGTTCTCCTGACAGTATGATACAAAGGATGAAAAAACAATTGTGATTGCATTTGAATTTTATACAATATAAAAATTACTTTATAAAATGTATAAATTAACACATAAAAATAATTTTGTTTGCTAAAATGATATTTTTCTTTGAAAATATTTGTAATTACTTAAGGAAAAGACAAAATATAAATTATAATTAATGAATATTTCAACGTTTAAAAATATTTAAATAAAGCTTATTTTTAAAAATTTAATTAGATCTTATTAAATATTTCTTCACATTTTATTTGGATGTAATTTCAAACGTATAGATAAGTTGCAAAATAAAAGGAAGTACAAAGAACAATCATTTACTCTGTACATAGATTTGTTTATTGTTGACATTTTACTACATTTGGTTTATTATTTACTCTCTCACTTCCTTTCTTTTCTATACAAATATTCATGCACACATGAATATTGCATACGCACAATTTTTTCTGGGCTATTTATGTAAGCTAGGTACATCATAGCCCTTTGCCTCTAAATGATTCTATGTCTATTACCCAAGAATATGGATATTCTTTTATATAACCACAGTTCAGTTACCAACTTCCATAAATTTAACTTAGCAAACAATACTTTTTATCAGATCTACCATTGTATTTCCAAGGTTGACTCAAAAATATAACATATCCCCCTCTAGTATGGGATACAGGCTAGGGTCAGGTATTATGTGTGCTTGTCATGTCTCTTTATACTCCTTTGATCTAGAACAGTTCCAGAGTCTTTCTTTTACTTTTATAACAGGGACATTTTGGAAGAATACAGTCAGTCCCTCTTATTGTTTTTGTTTTATTTTGTTTTGCATTTTTCTTAATAGGACATTTCCCATTTTGTGTTTTCTGATATTTCCCTGAGCGTAGATTCCACTTATCCATTCTCACCCAAAGTACTGCATAGGTGATGGTGGTGTGTCCTTTTTAAAGATATCACATCTGCAGGTATGTGTCTTAGTCAATTGAGGTTGCTATAGCACAATACCATAGACTGGGTGGCTTAAACAACAAAAATATATGTCTCACAGTTCTAGAGGCTAGGAAGTCTAAGAAAAAAGTGCTGACAAATTCTGCTTCTGGTGAGGGCCCTCTTCCTCATGTCTTCACCTGGTGGAGAGAGGGAGAGCTCTAGTTGCTTTCTCTTTTTATAAAAGCACTAATCCCCTCATGGTGGCACCATCCTCATGACCTCATCTAAACCTAATTACCACCTAAAAGCCTCACCTCCAAATACCTTTGCATTAAGGCTTCAACATATTAATATGAAATTGGGGATCACAAACATTAAATTAGTAGAGGTATACAACGTCCTTCTGTTTCCCATTGCTGATAATAATTTTGATCACCTGATAAAAGTGTTGTCTGATTTCACCACTGTATAATAGCTGTATTTTTTTCTAGTAAACAGTCTGCAGGGAGATACTTTGAGAAAATATTCTGTTCCTCATTAAGATTTCCCCTTAGATTTAGCATCCATTGGTGATTGATTCCTTTATGATTTAATCTTTACCATGATAGTTGTGAAATTATGATTTTCTGACTCTAGCACTCCCTCCACATTTACAGACAGCATTTGGCATTCTACTGTGTGTGAGTGCTCATTCATTCCTCCCCTTAATTTATCTATGCATGTATTTATTATTAGTTCAGTCCCATGAATTTCTACTTTCTTCAGTGGTTTATAACTCATTATTGTAATTAATTATTTTGTTGCTTAAATTATCCCACATTTGGTGAATGGGCGCCCCTTCAAATGAGCTCTTCCATCCTGGTGGCATACTTCCCATCATTTTTGGGGGAGCAATGACTCACAATCTTGTATAACAAAATGTTCCAGGCTCGTCATATACCTATCTTGTACAATCTTAGACTCATCCATTTTTTTAGGGATCCTTGGTTCTGTTTAGTGGAGAATGGAATTAGAGACCAAGATGTGAGTGATAGGTGTGCTTATTGCTGCTGAGATATCTGCTTCTTGGTCTTTTCAGCAGAGAGCAAGGGAATATAAGCATGACTATGTACATGTATCTACACATACAAATATATACATGTACATATAGATATATACATACCTATACATGTGTACAAAATCATGCCAACACACATGCTTAGAAAATATTTAAAAATCGTGAACTCATGCCAATATCTCTAATTCCAATTAATTTCCACAGAACTTTTTTTTTCTTTTTTTTTTTTTTGCATTTCCTTTTGCAAAAAGGAAGAAGGTCCCTTCTTCCACATTGAGATTTTTATCTCCCAACACATAAACCCACTTGAAACATTTAATAATTTGCTCAAGTCAATAACATATATAAAATAGTTTCTGAATTATTTTGCCTATACCACTACAATAATCAAACTTACTAAAAAGAGTTCAGGATTTATTTGAATTCTCCTCTCCTCACATCTACTCAGCTGGAAATTGTAGGTATAAAGTCAAACACTATTCATACACTCTATTGATAACCTGTTTTTGATTAGTTCTTTATTTTCCCCTTCAGTGTGGCTATGGCACTGAGTTATAATACATTTTATTTCTTTCAGTTTTAGGTTTTTTTCTTCTTTATTTTCCTACTGATATAATTTTAATTTTTGGATATATAAAGCTTTCATCTGCTTTCCCAGGCCAACTTGTACAAAACGATATACTCAGAAAAGTGTTTTCACCCCATTATCATCCCATTGCCTCCATAACTTACCAACTGATTATTCTCACTTTGATTTGTTTATAAAGATGACCATATACATATATATATATTTGTATATATGTATTTGTATATATATAAGCTTTCTTACACCAAAGAAAGTGTACCATATATGTTCTTTTGCATGTTGCTTTTTTTTCATTTAAAAATATCTCCTGAAAACAACTTTATCCAAACTGGTTCTTAGAGATCTTCCTTATTTTTATTTACAGTTGTGGAAAACTCCACGGTGGGTATGTACCATAATTTATTTAACTTATCTCTTATGCTTAGACAATAGTTTCCTATATTTTGCAATTATAAATAATGTTGCCATGAGTAATTTTGTATATATACAATTTCACACAGTTGGGAGTGTGTGTTTAGTATAAGTTCCCTGAAATGGGGTTCCTGAGTGGAAGGGCAAATGCACAGTGGTTTGGAATTTCTTTATGAAAAACCTGGGCCTGACACTTTTTTGTGGGGTGGTTCCCTGATCACTTTCTCTATTTCTTGTATGGAGAGTGGTCTGTTAAAGCCATCTTTCTCTACTTGAGTTAGTTTTGGTAAACTATTTGCCTAAGATAGTGCCCATTACTTCTAGCTTTTCAAAGATATTATAGAGTGTACTGGAAGGATTTATATAAAAATCTCCTCTGTATCAGTAGATAGCTATTCCCTGTTATTTCTTATTTTATGTATTCATGCTTTCTCCTTTATTTTTAAATTAGATTGCTAGTGAGTTTCCTATTTTATTAAAAATTTTTAAGGATCAGAATTTTTATTTATTAATTTAATCTGTTGATTTTCTGTTCTCTACCTCATCTCTTTCTGCTTGTTTATTTATTATTTTCTTCCTTATACTTCCTTTTGTTTTGTGACTTTTTAGGTTTTATGTGTTGGGAATTTGTTCTATTTTCATTTTATTGATATATTTCTTTAGAGCTATGAATTATCCTCTGCTAATTTAAAGATATCTAGTAGTTTCTAATATGTAGTGCATTTATTATTTTTTAGAAATTCTATTATTTCTGTTTGTATATCCTTGTTATCCAAGAGTTATTAATAGAAGTTCTTTTAATGTGGAAGCAAAGGCCTTTTGTATTTTAGTATTCATTTTAAATTTTCAGTTTCGTTTTATTGTGCCAGGGAAAGTTGTTGTAACGTTGCTACTTTATGGAACTTACTGATGTTTCCATTGTGCTAAAAAAAAGTAAGTTTTTGTGAAATTTCCATATATCAATATTTTAAATCAAAATTATTTAAAGCTGGATTTTATCTAATTTTTGAAAAGTTAATTTAACCTCATGAAATATTTTTATTAAAATAAAATATTTCACATTTCTGGTGTTCAATTTGGTTTTCAATGTAAAGAGTTGTTATCTTTCATCCTAAATGTTATGTCTAAATCAGAGTTTCCCAACCTAAGAACTACAGATAATTTGTGCTGCTTAATTTACTATTGCCCAAGTCTAGTGTTAGTATAGCTTCTACTATATATATTTTTCTACAACTTTTCTTTTTTCCTCACTCAATGTTTGTACCTTTTCATTTTAGCACATCTTTTCTGATTATATTATTCTACATATTCATATTCATATATTCATATTCTATAATATGCATATAAATAGTTATTTTGACAATATTTCCATTTTAACAAACTTAAGTTTCTATTTTATCTGTTTATAAACAATACTGCCTAAATATCCTTGTAGATCTGCTTTCTTTGTGCACTGTGTGATTGAACCTCAAGAATATATATCCAGAAGTGAAATTGCTGAATTATCAAGAATGTACATTTTACATTGAATAGAACACCTAATCTTCCAAAGTAGCTGTCTCTATTTAAAAATTCTTTTTTTCTCTTTAATTAATTAATTAATATTTTATTTCAAAATATTACGGGGGTACAAATGTTTAGGTTACATATATTGCCTTTGCACCACCTGAACCAAAGCTACAAGTGTCCCCCTCCCCCAGACAGTGTGCACTGCAGTCATTAGTTATGAATATACCCACCCCCCCACCCCCCTCCCACCTGCCCGACAGAGATGAATGTTACTTTCATATGTGCACATAAGTGTTGATCAATTAGTACCAATTTGATGGTGAGTATGTGTGGTGCTTTTTTCTCCATTCTTCTGATACTTTACTTAGGAGGATGCGCTACAGCTCCATCCAGGATAATACAAGAGGTTTTAGGTCACCATTGTTTTTTGTGGCTGGGTAGTACTCCATGGTATACACATACCACATTTTCTTAATCCACTCATGGATTGATGGGCACTTGGGTTGTTTCCACATCTTTGAAAATGTGAATTGTGCTGCTATAAACATTCAAGTGCAGATGTCTTTATTACAGAATGTCTTTTTTTCTTTTGGGTAGATGCCCAGTAGTGGGATTGCTGGATCAAATTGTAGTTCTACTTTTAGTTCTTTGAGGTATCTCCATATTACTTTCCGTAGAGGTGGTACTAGTTTGCAGTCCCACCAGCAGCTTATGAGTGTTCTTATATCTCTGCATCCGTGCCAACATTTGTTGTTTTTGGACTTGTTGATAAACGTCATTCTTACTGGAGTTAAGTGATATCTCATTGTGGTTTTGATTTGCATTTCCCTGATGATTAGAGATGTTGAATATTTTTTCATATGTTTCTTGGCCATTAGTCGATCTTCTTTTGAAAAGTTTCTGTTGATGTCATTTGCCCACTTTTTAATGGGATTGTTTGATTTTTTCTTGCTGATTTTCCTGAGTTCTATATAGATACCAGTTATCACCATTTATCAGATGTACAGCATGCAAATATTTTCTCCCATTCTGTAGGTATTCTTTAGATTGTCTGTTCACCCTAGTGATAGTTTCCTTGGCTGTGCAGAAGCTTTTTAATTTGATCAGGTCCCATTTATTTATTTTTGTTGATGCTGTGATTGCTTTTGGGGTCTTCTTCATGAATTATTTGCCTAGGCCAATGTCTATGAGAGTTTTTCCAACGTTTTCTTCTAGAATTCTTATGTTTTAATGCCATAGGTTTAAATCTATTATCCATTGTGTGTTGATTTTTGTGAGAGGTGAGAGGTGTGGATCCTGTTTCAGTCTTCTACATGTGGCTATCCAATTTTCCCAGCACCATTTATTGCATAGGTATTCTTTTTCCCAGTATATGTTTTTGTCTGCTTTGTCAAAGATCAGGTGGCTATATGAGGATGGTTTTATATCTGGGTTCTCAATCCTGTTCCATTGGTCTATGTCTCTGTTCTTGTGCCGGTACCATGGTGTTTTGGTTACTATAGCCTTGTAGTATAGCTTGAAGTCTGGAAAATTGATGCCGCCCAATTTGTTCTTTTTGCTTAAGATTGCTTTAGTTATACGTGGTGTTTTCTGGTTCCATATGAAATGTAGAATTATTTTTTCTAGATCTGTGAAAAATGATGTTGGTATTTTAATAGGGATTGCATGGAATTTGTAGATCACTTTGGGTAGTATAGATATTTTAACAATGTTGATTCTGCCGATCCATGAGCATGGTACGGTTTTCATCTGTTTACGTCGTCTGCAATCTCCTTCCTTAGTTTTTCATAGTTCTCCTTGTAGAGGTATTTAACCTCCTTGGTTAAATATATTCCTAGGTATTTTATTTTCTTTGTTGCTATGGTGAAAGGTATTGAGTCTCTGATTTGGTTCTCAGTTTGACTGGTTTTGGCATATATGAATGCTACTGATTTGTGTACATTGATTTTGTAACCTGAGAATTTCCTGAACTTATTTATCAATTCCAGTAGTCTCTTGGCAGAATCTTTGGGGTTTTCTAGATATAAGATCATATCATCAGCAAACAGCGATAGTTTGACCTCCTCTGCCCCCATTTGGATTCTCTTAAGTTCCTTCTCTTGTCTGATTGCTCTGGTGAGGAATTCCAGCACTGTGTTGAATAGCAATGGTAATAGAAGGCAACCTTGTCTGGTTCCATTTCTAAGATGAAATGCTTTCAATTTTTCCCCGTTCAATGTAATGTTGGCTGTGGTTTTGTGGTATATGGTTTTTATCTTTGTGAGGTAAGTCTCATCTATGCCTATTTTGTTAAGTGTTCTTATCATAAAAGGGCACTGAATTTTGTCTAATGCTTTTTCTGCACCTATTGAGAGGATCATATGGTCTTTGTTTTTACTTCTATGTGGTGAATTATATTTATAGATTTGTGTATGTTGAACCATTCCTGCATCTCTGGGATGAAGCCCACTTGGTCATGATGGATTATTTTTTTGATGAGCAGCTGAATTCAATTTGCTACTATTTTATTGAAAATTTTTGTGTCTATATTCATAAGGGATATTGGCCTATAGTTTTCTTTTCTTGTTTATGAGAGGATATTTTCCCACACCTTGGCAGCACTAGATATAATCAAAACTTTTATTTCTTCTTTATTCCTTATTTCACATATGATCAAAATCTGGTGGAAAATTACATCTTATTCTACTAAGAGAAAACAATCTTTAATCTCCTTATTCAGAATTTTTAATACTTCTTTTATGAATAGCCTGCTTATATCTCTTAACCATTTTTATAGTGTTTTTGAAAATTCTTTTTTCTTGTATATTACATCTGTTTTATCTATTTTAAAATATTTTTTCAGGATATCATTTTATTTTATTTATTTATTTATACTATTTATGTAACAAAATTCTTAATTATTGTTTTTTTTTGCTTTTAGTGTCTAGCTTTAAAAGGCTTTCATGGCTTCACTGATATCACCATTGTTTTCCTAAATTTTCTTCTTAACTGTCATGGTTATGTGTGCATGTACATATGTATGCATACATGTATTTTACAATTAGGTCTTTAATCCAGCTGAAATTTATTTTTATAAAAACATGATAGCTGTTTTCAAATATTTGATTTAATCATTAAAATTAACTTATTTTGAGTAGATATAGCAAAAAGAAACTAGTGGTAATTTACAAAAATTGCAGCAAATCATTGTTAGTCTGAATTTAGAAAATGACTGGTGTTGTTCAGCAATAAGATATGGATCATTGGATACATTTAAGAAAATACCAAACAACCTCTGTCTAAAGAATCAGGGAATTTATGGAAAAGGTTTCTGCATTAGATAGAAAGTTGGATTTCCAATTCTGAGAATCTGTGGTTCATCTCTCAAGACAATATTCACAGTATTTGGCTTACTCAGTTTCAAAAAAATATTGTTAATTATTTTTAAACTTAAAACCATTACACACTAAACATAATCTACGTGGAAAAACTATAAAATGCAAAAAAACAAGAAGAGAAAAAGTGCATCCATGAGCTTATCAATGAAACTTGACCACTGTATTTATTTTGAGCTATATATAGTTACATATGTTTACATATAAATATATTGAAAGATATACACAAAAGTACTTTATTAATTTGGAGTCACAGTATAAATACTCTCATAACTGCTGTAATACTAAACTATAAATTACAAACCAGCCATTCAGTATATAACTACATCATTTTAAATTATAACATAATATTAGGTTCAATATTTGTATTATAATTTAATTATGCCATGGTTGGATAGTTAAGTTGTTTCGTTTTTTTTATCCTTTTATAATCAATGTTATAATTAACATGCTTGCACTCTTATCTTTGGGAAATTATCCAGATATTTTTTTTTCCTTACAGAAATATCCTAAATATAGGAGTGCTGAGTAAAACTGTATGCACATTTTAAAAGCTTTTAATACATATTGCCAAAGTCATTATTGATGCATTCAAAAAGTATTGATTGAGCACTTATGTTAGGAAATATATTTGGTATTAAGGATACAATGGCAAACAACACATACACAGTCCTAACCCTTATAGAGCTTAAAATCCAATTAGGGAAATACATATTAATCAAATAATAACACAGATATATAAAAACAATAGCATCAATTATGTAGCCTTTACCATGTGCCAGGCCCTATTATAAGCACTTTACATATGCAAACTTTTAAAAACTTTCACAACAATCCCACTATGAAGAGTACAATTATCATTCCTATTTTTGTAGATGAGATAATCAAGAAGACACAGAGAGGATAAATAACTTGCCTAAAGTTACAGAGCCAGTAAATAGTAGAACCAAAATCTAAATTTGACTCCAGAGTTTGTATTGTAATCAGTAAATACACAAAAAAATTATAAATTCTTTAAGGGTAAATATAGGAAGTTATGGAAGCAGAAAACAGAAAGTTTTATTTAGCAATTGCAAGTCATTTGGTTAATTTCTGAAGGAGCTAAATGTCTTTTCTTGCATCAGGAACCTTGTGGAGAAAGTTAGAAAAATGCCTTACAGAAGTGTAATTCAACTATTTATAATTGGTTAGTTCTCCTTGAATAATATAGCCACCGTGACTAAAAAATATTACCTATTATGTAACACCAGGCTGGCCAAATCATTAATGATGCTTTGTTGGCATTGATAGACTGCCTCATTGCTTCATCAGATAGTTTTGCATGAGTAATTATAGGTCACTACTTGTAAAGTGGATGAATTTTCATAGTGCACATTAATCAACAATCATTCTTGCTTTGAGAAATAGTCAAACAGATGGCAACAGCAATAGTACAAGTGACTGACTTTTGCCTCAGCACTCTGGGTGGATACTCAATCAAGAAAATTAGTTTATTGTGGTGATGATTTATTTTAGCTTCCAAGTGCTGTCTCCAAGTAGCAGTTCAAGAAATAATACCTTCTGAAATGTCTCCAGGTTTTTTTTCCCTACAATTGCAACAGCAAAATGATATCTTCAGCAGTGCACATTAAAAGCCAAATACCTCCATAGGCTGTGTCTCATTGGCACTAATTTTTCAACTGCTTTGGGGGTGAAGGTTGCAATTTCTGTCTAATGCCACTTGTTCATAAGCTGACTTTGGTAAACATCACTGCTATATCTCTAATTTACTCTTTAATCTGAGTTTAGTGTGGATTCATCCTCTTTACTACCCTAAACAATTATTTTTTATTTCTCCAAGTTTAAAAATCATATGTTCACAGTTACTCTCTTACTGCCCAGTTTTCTTAGAGATTAATTGGAGCAAAACAAGACCTATTCTAATTTGACATAAACCTTGCTATTGGGCAGAGTGGATGAGAAAGCCAAGTACCAAATTCCCAAAGGTGTATTGACTCCTTCACATCAATGTTGGCTTCAAAAGAAAAATAAAAGATATTTATATTAAAAAATTAGGGGAAAAGTTCACAGTATAAAAGGGTCAAAATTGTAACCTCTACAAGACGAGAAATCAGAGTAACGACAGTAAGTCTTCAACAAGGACTGACAAGGAAGATACATTTTATGCCCACAGCAAATCAACACTAACTCATTGGATATTTCGGAAATGAGGGGCCCATTGCTATATGAGGGTGAATTTTTAATATTAAGAGTAATTACTTTCTCTCAAATATGTCACCAACTTCATAGAACCTCTGTCCTTGGAAACTTTAAAAACAGATGGGATTGATTTCAGAATTGATATCCAATTGTGCCGGTGAAAAGACCAGATGAACCTTAGTCCTTTCTGATTACATAATTCCATGGTCATGGGAAAGCCTAAATTCCAATCTTGTCTTGGCATATTTGGTTGGTTTCTGACAGGAAAGCAGCTGGTGTTTGGGGTTGTATAATGAAACTTCAATCCCCAATGGTGTTAATTGTAGTAAAATGTGAAGGAAAGCATTCTGGTTTGGTGATTCTCATTTAAGCAGTTCCCCTAAATTTTATACACATTACTTTGAGTTAGATTATAAAGCTCTTGTTCTAACCCCATTCAACACCAACATCAACAATATCTGGAACTCTATGCAAAAATGAGGTAGAGAAGGGACCGAGGACATGCACAAAGATTAATGTTTCGGCAGAAGTGAACTCTGGTAGGTACTAGATCATATCTAGCAGATATAGGCATTAATACATTTGGAGCAGGTCTCCAAGATCAAGGGAGAAAGTCTATTTTAACATAGAGGTAAAACACCATAGTGCGAACAACACAGTAAATGTTGCTGCCTGGGCATTAGAAGTAGAACACCACACCCAAATGGCTCAAGCCAGTGGCCAGAGATAAGAGCTTAAAGACTTCTTTCTCTCCTAGCCACTAAGATCCTGCTTATCCCCTGCTTCCTTTAAAGCAACCATTAGGCATTTGCCCGTTACCTTAAAGTGACCCACGCCCTATTTCCTTGTATATACTGCTAGTTGCTTCTCTCTCTCTCTCTCTCTCTCTCTCTCTCTCTCTCTCCCCCCCCTCTTTCTCTCTTTTTTATTCTCTCTCTGCTTGACCCTTCATTTCTGCCCCAAGTAACCTGGGGTTAAAGGATTGCCCTCCTGACTCATTGTACCCTCCCTCACTGCACAAGATCTGTAAGTAAAAAATCTTTGAACTTGTGTCCTACTGTGGTGGTGCATTGAATTTGTACCTTCCATCTGAAGAACCAGGTGCAACCCAGGCTGGGTTTTCCTTAGACAACAAGGAGAACACAAAGTTGGGCTCCCAGTATCAGAGTAATGATCAGGCAGACATAAAGGGCCATAGGGTGTCTGCCATTATAAACAAGTTTCCCATGTAAGGGAACTTCTGGTCTTGGGTCAGGTCAGACAGTTAGGCATTAGGCCATCCACCTAATGTCTAATAAAAAAATTGTTCTGTGAAAAGCACACTGTCAATAACACCCTCATCCAGCTGCCCTTTATTTCCCATTAGGGGAGGGCTGCTAGCCGCATTAGTACTGGAACCCCAGTTTGGTGATGGCTCTCAAACACAAGAACAAAGACTATCAGAGAAGTTAACAGCATAAAATTCTGGCAGGTAATGCAGCATCAGGTCAGTCTGTTGGAGAACAGTAGGGGCTTAACCATGAAAATGATACTTCAGTACCAAGGCTTGGAGGAAGTGAGATAGCAAGACAGAGATTTAGACTTAGCAGGATCAAAGCAATAGGTCAGGTACCAAAAATGAGACTGTCCCAGGCTACAGGTTTGAAATCTAGCCTTCAAAAGTAGGCTATAACTTGTGTAATGACACTTGGATATAAATAAAGTGAAAGCCCATTTTTCATGGGGGCCTGTCAGAGAAGAAAAAAGGTATTTATGCAGAGTCCCTTAAATTGCTTAATTCTCCATGCGTGAATTTATTATTGGTTCTGGGAATTGGAACTGGCCTAAACCACAGCAAAATGTCAAGCATGCCCAGCTGAGAGGAAGATTTGGAACTTGGCAGGGTCTGATAAAAACCACCTACAGAAGTGAGGTTATCTTAGGTGCACTCACTTGAAGAGTAGTAATGCTACCGAATAAGGTGAAGATGAGAAACTTTGAGCCAGAGTATCAACTAAGATTATGACTGCAGACTCAGCTGGAGCTGCCAGACACAAGAAATGTGGAGTCATTTGAGTGCAGCAGGATAAGCACAGTACAGGACTAATTTGTTCAGCTACTGTTCCAGTTTATTGTCCATCTTTGGCAGGTAGAAGTGCTTAATTGCTATAGAAATGGCCACTGATGCTAGTTTAGGGGTCTTTCTGAACTGTTCTTCTCTGATATATTTCAGAAGGGTGAACATGAGCTCTAAGACCAGGGATGAGGCTTTTTTTAAAAAAAAATTATATTGTTCCTCCTGAGCCCTTGTGTTTAATGATTATTTTTGAATAATTAAATTTCACAGGTGAAAATTCAGGAGTCAGTCAAAAGTCCACAACAATGATGTGCCCCGAGAATGAAAAAGAAACATTCCCATTAAAATTGGCCATTATGGAGATCTGCCTGAACCATTGAGCCACAGATTTCTATCCCATATTACAGGGATTAACTAATAAAATCAAATTAATGTTAATTCATATAACAAAGAACTGATATGTGTATTTTTTCTCAATAGAACCAGGGAAAAAATCTTATGTCATTCCCCTACTCTAGGATTTTCTTTCCAATTTAGTTTATTTTTATGATATAGCACCATGTTTTGAAGGAAAAATGGAAATATAGTGGACATTTATTTGATGATATTCAGTAAGATTTTTTATTGGTCATGAACATTGTATTAATCAATAAACGTATATATAATAAGAGTCACATTGATATTGCTTGTGGATACAGTTCTGATATTTACTTGCTGTGAAATAAGATTGAATTGCCAAGGCACACAATCCTAACAATTTTAAATGATATGTTACTTTTCCATTCTAAGAGAACATATTTATTTGATGCTCATTAAAACTATTTAAATTATTATCACCTTAAGATATTTGAACCATTTGATAATATTATTTAGAGTCATGAAGGCTGTAGTGACTATTTCTAAACTGGAGTAATTTCTTCTTTCTTTAGAATTAATTATATATTGTTGTCTTATAAAGATTAATATAAGAATAACTTTTCTTCTGACTTATATATTAATCATATCATTTTGAAAAGTCAGAATATTTTAAAGAAGTATTTGCATGTATATGCATACATATATTTCTACTTTCTTATAGTCTCAATATTTCCGTTCTTAAAATTTTAGAGATTTTTAAAAAAGGAGTTGGAATGATTTCAAGAGAAAAGACACATGGATATTATGTGGCCTAGGACAAAATAATTATGCTGCAGTGTTTAATCATGTCTAATATTCATTCTAATGACCTATTTTTAGACTAGTGAACAATTGAGAGTACATTGCCATTGTTTTATCAGAGTCTTGTTATAAAAAAAGGCAAAAGTATTTTTCAAGACAGACTGAAGATGACAGAGTTTGGCATAACATAGAAACTTTGACACTCTACTCGTTAGTAAAACATTCTTTCATAACCATACTCCCACACATTTAAAATGTATTTCTGATGCCCTTGACAATAAGGAGCAGTTTAAACTATTCTGAAGTCTGAATATTCTGAAGGTGGGGTGTTAAGGCACATGCATTTTGAAAACAATAACAACAACAGAAAAATAAACTTTCTAAGGATGAAGGAGAGACTTTAAGTTTCTCAAATATGCACTGCTTCTAAAAGATCTGAC
This sequence comes from Daubentonia madagascariensis, assembly GCA_023783475.1. Taxonomy (NCBI): domain Eukaryota; kingdom Metazoa; phylum Chordata; class Mammalia; order Primates; family Daubentoniidae; genus Daubentonia; species Daubentonia madagascariensis. Next base: position 43,816,479 of record JAKFHU010001035.1, read on the forward strand.
ATTCTTCCAGTGGAATTTCCAGTGACATGGAATTTTCCTGGAACATCTATATATTTAATTAAAAGGGAAGTTTATTCTAAACAAACACAGATGTTTATGGTTCTGCTTGACTGACAACATTTCTCTTTGCCAAACATTATTGTTTGGAGAGTCATTAAAGGTCTGACTAGAAATAGCTCTGTGTTAAAAGGAGAGGATTACAATTTAGTTTGCAGTAATTAAATCACTTGATCGCAAGTGGGGCTGAACTGGAGCAATAAATGGATATTTTTTGGAAGGTACAACACAGCTTATAAGTGAACTGAGATGTCAGCATACGTTGCTCACGTAAGTCAGGTATTCCTGTGCACATGCAGTTATTTGCCTTTAGAAAAGCAAACTCAGTGTGTTTGACAGAAAAACACCCTGCAAGAAAATAGGCTCTTGACCCAATGAGCTTGGGAAGCACTCAAATAAACAAAATTAAACAGGTTTTCTCATTTCAGTAATATTCTAAGAGCATTTAATATGCAATTATGCTTTGTGAGTAACCAAGAGATGAACATGTTTCTCAAAATTGACCAGTAAACCCATTTCCCCCATAATGTTTCATGATCTTGGTGGTTTGGGTGATTCACTTCGGGATATATTGCTTTGCAATGTTGTTCAGGTGGTAAATCTAGTCTGTCTCTGACTTTTTGGAATGGACCAACTTCGTGCCTTTCCTCCGTAAACACAAATTAGCTCATAAAACAAACTATCTGAAATATCCGCCCTTCCAGGTGGACTCTTCCTTATGTGTTTACTTCTTTCTTTAGCTCATGCTTATTCCCCTAGTTCTAAGTTTTAGACTCCATGAACTTGTTGTAATACTAGAATGGCAGGAGAAATGGAGGAACCTCTTTCCTTCTCTCCCTACCACAAGTCCCCCCAAAAAAATTTGGTCTGCCCACTCAGTTCTTACTCTCCACAGTACTCTAGGAGAATATTAGGTATACGAGCCTAGTCTGGGTGTTTTTATGATACAGAATAGAAAAAATTGAGGAAAGATAGTGGGAAGGAGATTAACAATGATATAATAATTATTAATAATAATACTGTTTTCTTTTCTAGGAGAGCTACTTGTTTATTAAGAATATGTACAGTAAATAAAGCAGAAAATAAAGGAACAGAAACAGAAAGGTTTGTCAAGTGACATAATAAAAAAATCAAAAAGAAAGGCAAAAGGATAAGAAATAGAAAAGACTTGCAGGCTGGAGAGGCAGAAGGTGATGTAGTACTTAGGGATAGGCTTGAGTAAAGCCTTTGGAACCACTAGAGAGATGAAAGATAATTTAGGGTGAGAGTAAAAGTAATTTTGAAAAGTGTTACTATTAATTATAAATTGAATCTCCTTTAACTGTTCATTTAGAGATACCAGGTAAAAACTAGTATGCCTCGTTAATTACTTTTAGCTACTGGACTATATTTCCATAAATGAATGTAACCACATGCAAAAATAATGCCACTAGGCACCTTGTATTAAATTCAGGTTGTAGTAGCTTCTTCTGTTGGCAGACCTTCTAGACTTGTGGCTCAGCTTTTTGGATTTTAGTTTCTTAAAAGTTCCTTGTTTCACCCACTGTCTTGGTTTTGACAATCTCATCTGCCCTGAGTAAGAAATTTTTATACTATTTCTAAGCCCTGCCATTCCACAAGAGACCACTCCTTAGCCCTGGGTTCTTTCTTTCCCTAGCCAGTGTGAAAGGGTATTTAGTTAATTTCCTTCCTGCATCTTCTACTTGGAAATTGAAGAGGCTCTAGATGTTGCTGAAGAATTGGCTTCTTTGTTTGGTCCAATGTGTAATTCCACTCTGTTGATCCTGTCTGTGAATCTTTGTCTGCTCTGTGCCACAGTGTTTTTAGACCAAACCCGTGAAAGTTAAATTGCCAGTTTCCTGAAAGCAGATCCTCAAGATGCCCATGCCTTTTCTGGAAGGTTTGCCAAGACAGGGGTTTCTGGGGATAGGAAGGGTAGAATTCTGAGGGTTGTATGTATGAATGTGTAGAGTCAAAAAAGGGAGAAGAAAGAGACGTTGGAAAGAGAGAGATCAGAAGCTGTGAGAACCTGGATTATGTATCAGACCTAGTTGGGGAAGCAAGGGGATGTGTGTGTTTGTGTGTGTGGATAGTAAGGCCTTTGTGCTGGTAGTCAACAGAATGAAGGAGTTCATGAAGTACGCAGAGGGCAAGGTGAGGACATGAGTTGAATACCCCTTTATGCAACCAAGGCTTGGATGACTCTATATCTACACCCTACTGGGTGGAATGTGCTGTACCACCTGTAGAGAACTTCCGATAACACTGTAACTATGCAAAGTCCAGATGTCATATTCTGAGACCTTAAAAAGGTGTATTTTTATTGCTCTAATTTCTGCTACTAAGGAGGTTACTCTGTCTCCAAAGAATGCTCTATGCCAAATATTTGCTCTCATTTATGTATTACCTGAGCATAGCATGTCTCTATCTGTGCAACAATGCCTTCCTCCTCTAGGCACCCTGTGAGTTGGCAGCATGCCATGGTTCTGCATCACATTTTATACCCTGATCTAGCCTGTTTGGCAAGAGAAAACTCAACAAGATATCCTACTTTTATATGCATACTTGTTTGTTTTTGTTATTTTCTATGATTTTTCTTACTGCTATTCCAATTCATTCTTCATAGACCATTTGAAGAGTTCCTGATTAACCATTTTGCTCCTGCTAAGGAGAATCTATATAATTATTTTCAAGTAAAGATATTGTGAAGGAATTCATATTTAGGCTCATTTATTGCATATGAGATCATATATTTTGTTTTCCTCTATTGATTCTTAAGTACACTGTACACTAAACTTCAAATTTTTTGCATGCTAAAATGTGCAAATCTTATGACAATTACTTCATTGTTTTTAATACTATACTTTATAATACATTCCCTTCTTGTTAATTTTTTGTACATGGTCAAATTGAGCCCAGTAATGATATTGGATGGCATTCTGAAGAGAACCATTATATGTTCATTTGTTTTTAAAATAGCACTGATTTTTTAATATAACATATTGAAGTTCACATTTAATTGTCTACCAATCTATCACATAATCTATGTTTCATATTACCTTGATGTATAAGCAGGCATATTTATTTTCCTTAGAATATAATTGTTCAGTGCCTTTACATCTTATGATTTATGTTTTTATTTATACAAATGTTATTCATCACCATGCACTTTTCATATTTGAATATTAAGCAAGAAAAAGTTTATGTAATTTCCCAGAGGTTTCTTTCAGCTCAACTGTCAGCAGGTATTTGGTTGGAATTTGCAGCTAATCTAATGCTCAATGCATGGAATGTATAACTTTTTCTTTCTTTATTTCCTACTGAACCTGATTAACAAACCACAGGGGGTGTTTTGAAAGACCCAAAATCATTTACCACATTCTGCCAATAACATCTGAAATGGGGGATGGTGGTGAGGATTTTTTCTTGGCTTCAAATATTTAGGGAATACATACATTCTATTAAAAATGAAGATAGTGAATCATTGACTATATATACACATACACAGAAAGAGTAATAATGAATAATTTTTTGTGTTTGCATGATATGGTTTGCTCTATTAAGATGTAGGCAGCATGTAAACAGAAACTTTTTAAGTCATTTTTTCAAATAACATAGAACTAGCATAGTAGAAACTCAGAACAGTTTCCTAAGAGAATTAATTAATGAATAAACTTCATCAATTTTGAGCACTTGCTATTTTTCGACTTCTCATATCTATTCCTCATTCTTCTGTTCATTTTATCAAGGTTAGCTCTGGGAACCACCCTTACCCCCACACTCAGCTCCCATGCTGAAAGTAAGGCTCTCCTCTGGTTCAGAGATAGAGCCTGTGACCTACATACAAGTCGATCAATGCGTCAATCAATCAGGGCATTGATTTCCTGTCTTAAATAGATACAATCAGACTCACTGAATCTTCTTACAGAAATCTTTAGGATGATAGTCTTGTTCTTATGCATGGACCTAAAACGGAGAAAACATTGGCTCTGGAGAAGTTGTAGTCACCTTGTGACCACACTGTGGGGCCATCCTTTGGCACCTGAGAACAGAGAGGCACAGTCAAAAGCAGAGATGAGAGATGGAGAAAACCAAGTCCTGGTGATGCAATCAAAATCTCTGCCTCAGGCTTTAGAGTCAGCCCTCTTGTGAGACCTATTATCTATGTGAGACAATAAATTCTATAGATTATTTTTGTTGGGATTGTTACTTAGATTATTTTTTGTTGGGATTTATGTCTTTTGCAATGGAAAGCTTCTTAACTAATACCAAGAGAAAATCACTAAAACTCCACTGTGGAAAAACCACATGAAGTCTCCTTTGTTCTCTCATCCTGTCCAAGTATAAGACCAGGGTTCTATATCTCAACTGTTTCAGCTCTCAAAGTGTACCCAAACTGTGCATTCACTCAAGTAGCCCTGAGAACAGAGAAGAGAAGAGTAGACACAGGGTTCTAGAACAGTATGCTGGATCAACCAGAGACATTGCATGGCTTTACTGACCTTTAGAAGGAACAGATCAGAGACTATAACAAGTTTGAAAGCCACTGGTTTAGAGTATGTTTTTAGGCTTAAAACCAAGCAGGCAGCAATGGTACTAAAGTCTATTTTCATTGCTCTGTTTTAAACAACCCAACCGTAATCAATGCTATAGAACCATGTTTTCATTTATAATCTCTCCCCTTAATAAAAATGGCATTATTCAGTGGTAATGGAAATCACTCTACAGTTTATGGCATCGTTTAACTTTCAGTCAGTGTATTACTTTTTTCACTCAGATATTAAAAAATAAATCCTGGCTATCCTTTATATAATTTTAATATGCATGATAAAGCACATTTCTTTAACTACCACTTTATTAATTAAGCCAAGTCAGGCATTCATATTTATCCAGTGATAGTTTCTCTTAATAAAAGCATGCATTTAATTTCTCAAAATTTTATAAAAATTTATACTTTGGTTGAAATTTTCTGTCAATCACTAAAGGAACCAAGTCTGCCATCAACTTTCTGGTATACTTTAGTAAGACAATTGCTATAAAAAAAGAAAAAGGATAATGTAAATAAGATCATGCTCTTAAAAAAAGTATTGCTCAGTGATAGGCACACATTCCTACTCAATATTAGTCATCATATTCATCATCAATCATTACTACCTCCTTAAAATCATGATTAGCATCTGTAAAATTCTTTCAATATTAAACATTCAACAAATCTGTAAGTAATTGCTAAAATGGATTCCCATATTGCCTTAGAATAAAATTTTTTATTTGAAATAATTTTAGGCTTACAGAAAAGTTGTAAAGATAACACAGAGACTTCCATATACCCTTCAACCAACACCATCAATTAAGATAAATGGTCTAAATAATTTTGTCATCAGTATTTAAAGCCTATAAATACAATCACTAATTTCTATAAAACAAATCATGTCTACACATTTGTGTTGTTTGTACATGCAAATTAATTGTCTTAATAGCACAGTATCCTAAAGCAAAAATACCACTATAGCAAGTGGTTGATTATTTTCTGATATAGCATTATAATGGACTGGATATTGTTTATAAATCTGAGTAATCATAAATTAAAACTGGAAAATTATCTAAAGTAGAATTTTAGGGAAAAAAGATGAGTTATTTAATAATAGCCCACTTATATTTATAACTAATTATTTACTCTATAACTAGAAGAAGAAAGGGGAGGAACCCTACACTATAGAGAAAGAATCTTAACTAAACTTCATATTTTCTTAACCCAGGTTCAAAAATTCTGGAACATATTGTCAAGGAATGTTGCCAAATCTATTTTTATGGTTTTTTTCTTTAATAAGGTATACCCTTTCTTGGAGATCTAAAATGCATTGCACCAGAATATGGTAATAGATGCAACGCAGTCTTTAGGTTCCTAATAATTTTAAAATTCTATAGTTGTTTCCAACTCTGAATACACTGAGACCAAGGATCACCCTCAATAATCTCGAAATGCTATCCTGTATTATTAAGTTTATTCTCATGATTCTATGCATATACCTTCTAATACAATGATTATGTATTGCATATAGATTTAATTCACTTTCCACAAATTTGTTTGTGAACAGTAACTGCAGCAACAGTTGTCTGGACATCTGTCCATGAAGAATTGGCTTGAAATGACTAACTCATTTCACAAAGAGCAATAAAAAAGCTCTTTGATTCTAATATTTTTCACTCCCCATGGACTTGAGCCAAATTAAAGTTCTCATTTCATCTTTCATAGGTGAAAGTGTCCAAATACTTTGCTCTGTCTTAAAAACCAAAGTTTAGCTCCTCCCTTTCATCAGCTCTTGGGGTATTTCTACAGTACTAAATTGACTGGCATGTTAAATTTACGGCAACAAATGCTATGAGAGAATAAAAGCTATTAGGCTGAAAGAAGAATCATGAACCAGATATCTAGGTTTGAATGTGTCCCCCAAAGTTCAGGTGTTGGGAACTTAATCCCCAATGCAACAGTGTTGGGAGGTCGGGCCCAATAATAGGTGATTAAATCATGAGGGCAGGACCCTTATGAATGGATTAATGATTAGGTTGTTATATAACAAGTCTGGTCCCTGGCATCTCTCTCTCTCTGTCTCTCAATTGCTTCTGCCTTCCACCTTCTGCCATGGTAAGACCCTTGCCAGATGCCAGCACCATGCTCTTAGACTTCACAGCCTCCAGAATAATAAGTAAAATAAATTTCTTTTCTTTATAAATTACCCAGGCTGTGGTATCCTGTTATAACAGCAGAAAACAGACCAAGACAGGATATAATTAAATTTCCCTCTGCTTCCTGCAGGCTCTACAGTGGATCACATACAGACACCTGCACCAGACTTAGCAGCATGGACCTATACTTTCACTCATTTTTATTTCTTCTCATGCACTGGCTTCTGATCCTGACTTCATAATTATTCAGAAACTGCAGTTTTAAAATTTACTTCTAAATAACAATAAACTGTCAAAAAAGCAATTGCCCCGACTTATGCAGAACTCCAGACCCATTTTATATGTCATATGTCTCTAGAATGTATCTCAGTCCGCAGTGTCTTTCTTGGTACAAATTACATAAATGGAGCACATTTCAAACCACCTTTTATTAATCCATAGCCAAATTTTAAATGGTTTGCATCATTTCAAGCCCTTATATACTTTGTCTGGCAGGATGTCTTACATTCACAGGAATAAAACAGGAAACGCAACTGAAGTTAATAATAAACAGCAACAACAACAAAAACAAGTAAGTGTCATTGAGGAAGCAACTGTACTGGACATTCCAAATTCAAGTGGGAAATCAAGAGCTGAATATAACTGCTAATGTAAGGGTTTACTTTGAAAGCTCTTGATAGGTTGAGTTGAGGAAGTATTTGGTCTAAAAGGACAAAGTAAAAATCTACACTAGAGCTGAACCCTGAAGATTCTCTGAAGAAGAATTTCTAAGTTTTGGTATCATAGGAAATATCTGAGTGACTTGTTAAAAATTCAGATTCTTGAGACCCACCTTCTATATACAATAAAACATGGCTTTAATAAACAAGGAGAACTTTTTAAAAATTAAAACTAATCAAACAGTACAACTTATAAAATCAGTGAAATACTACTTTAACTTATGAAATTGACAAGTTATGGGGAAAAAAGACTTCACATATTTCTATTTGGAGCACAAATTTATCTAACCTAACTTTTTTGAAAGACACTTTAGCAGTATTTATCAAAAGATGTCAAGAGTCCCACAAATGTTAATAATACTGCTATTCCAATTTTGTCTAAATATGCATACAAAACATATACATAAGAATGTCTATTTTGCACTTTTATCTTATAGCATAAATTTGAAATGAAATGTCCCACATAGATTAAATAAATTACAACATAATAAATTATAATAAATTATTATGGAAAGATGTTTGATATGTTGAATGACTATTTAGGGTAGAAAGTAATATGCATTTTGTTAAACTCATCTTGCCATTTCTAAATGTAGCAATGATGGATATTTTGTCTATATTTTTATTTGTATTTTTCCTTACATACGTTATGTGCATAACTAAAAAATTTTAATTGACAGATAACTGAAAAACTAATGACTTCTAGGAGAAAAGACAGAGATATTGATAAGTCACATACCTTGTTAAGCATATTTCAGGCAACATATTTAGCAATATGTGTCAAAATTCTTGAAAATATTTGATCTAACTAATTTCCTAGAAATAAAACCCAAGGAGATAGAGATTGAGACAAATATTGTTTGCACAAACTTAACCATATAAGTTTTATAACTTAAAAATCAGTTATAAAAGTGAAAACTAAAGAAATGCAGATGTCCAACATAAGAACGATGACTAAGTGATATTGCATCCTTTGACTGTATATTATATATACAGTAAAAATATTATTTACTAAAGGTGTTCAATGGCATGAAAATGCCTGCAATATAATATTAAATATACACATCACTGTGTACAAGATTTTACATAAAATGTGATTCCAATCAAATTATGCAAAGAGAAAAAATTTAAATGTATACTAGTAGGAAAAAACTCCAAACTTTAGTTGTGATCATTTTATGACGGTGAGATTGCAGGTGATTTTTTTTCATGTTTCTTCCTAATTTTCTGTTGTTTCTGAGTTTCCTACAATGGGTATATATTAATTTTGTAGTTGATGAATCATATTTCTCATCAGTAATAAAGTTAAACAAAAACCTAGTGGTAGAAACTAAGGGTTAGAACTATTTTAAGACAGGGAACAAGCTATATATCAACAGACTTTCAAAACATAGGGAAAGAGAAAATAGGACACTCTGAGTTTATATAACAGAGAACGTATTCAACTAAATCCTACCACTCCTCCAGGATATAACTCAAATCCCAGCACCTCTAGAAATTCTTTTGAGACTATACAAGTCTCAATTAATATAACCTTTTTTTTAAAAAAAAATTGAATCTATTTTTTATTTTTTATAAACATATGTTTTGGTTACATAATTTGCTTTTGTACAGTTTGGGTCAAAGTTGCAAGTGTGCCCTTCAGTAAGTTAGTGTGCATTGTATGTGTTAGGTGTGAATTCACCCATTTCCTCCTTCCCCTCCTACCTACTTGATTTCCCTTGAATTTTACTTTCATGTGTGCATAGAAGTGTTGATTGGTTAGTTCCAATTTAGTATTGAGTACATGTGGTGTTTGTTTTTCCATTCTTGTGATATTTCACTAAGAAGAATGGCCTCCAGTTCTGTCAAGGTTTTTACAAAAAATACTAGATCACCATTTTTTTCCCCTATGGCTGAGTAGTGCTCCATGATATACTTATACCACATTTTATTAATCCACTCATGTATTGATTGGCACTTCAGTTGTTTCCACATCTTTGCAATTGTGAATTGTGATGCTATAAACATTCAAGTGCAGATGTCTTTTGTATAGAATAACTTTTTTTCCTTTGGGTAAATACCCAGTAGTGGGAATGCTGGATAAAATGGTAGATCTACTTTTAGTCCTTTGAGGTATCGCCATACTACTTTCCATAGAAGTTGTACTAGTTTGCAGTCCCATCAACAGTGTATGAATGTTCCTATCTCTCTGCATCCACACCAGCATTTGTTGTTTTGGGACTTTTTGATAAAGCCATTCTCACTGGAGTTAGGTGATATCTCATTGTGGTTTTGATTTGAATTTCCCTGATGATTAGAGATGTTGAGCATTTTTTCATATGTTTATTGGCCATTAGTCTATCTTCTTTTGAAAAGTTTCTGTTCTTATCTTTTGCCTACTTTTTAATGGGGTTGTTTGATTTATTTTTGCTGATTTGCTTGAGTTATTCGTAGATTCTGCTTATCAGCCCTTAAGGCTATGGTAACTAAAGCAGCATGGCACTGGCATAAAAACAGAGACATAGATCTATGGATCAGAATAGAGAACACAGATCTGAATCCATCCTCATATTGCCATTTGATCTTTGACAAAGCAGACAAAAACATGCACTGGGGTGAATAATCCGTATTCAATAAATGGTGCTGGGAAAATTGGATAGCCACATATAGATGGCTGAAACAGGATCCACTCCTCTCACCTCTCTCGAAAATTAATTCACGGTGGATAACAGACTTAAACCTAAGGCATGAAACTATAAGAATTCTGGAAGAAAATGTTGGAAAAATACTTATAGATATCGGCCTAGGCAAAGAATTTATGAAGAAGACCCTAAAAGCAATCACAGCAACAGATAAATAAATAAATGGGACCTGATCAAATTAAAAAGCTTCTGCACAGCCAAGGACACACTCAGTAGGGCAGACAACCTATAGAATAGGAGAAAATATTTGTATACTATACATCTGATATAACCTTTTTACTAATTGAAAGAATTAATGCCTATGTCTATAGACTAGCATGGGATTACACATTACCCTGTGTTATTTATGTACCTAGGAAAGAGATAATTGCATTATTGCTCCTAAATATACTTTTACATGTATTTATACAGGTATTAGTGAACTTTCCATTGCTGGAGTGTTAATCAGAAATGACTCCTGGTCAGTATCCACTTCTGAGTGTGACTTTCAGTCACCATATATACATTTTTAAAATAACCTCCTTGTGATTTGGATCATTGTTGTAACCTTACTTCTTACCTCAATAAATTCTTGCAGAATTACATTGGATTTGGCAATGAGGATATGTGAATGAATAAGACACAACTTATATTACTTACAATACAGTTTTAGTTGTTCTAAGAGACAACAACATGAGAGTAGCTTTAGCAATCCAGCTTCTTTTTCTCTCTGATAACAGAGTAAATGAAGTAAGGAAGCAGGTTATGGTTTATGTGCTCCATTTTTCTGAAATCCAGCCATCTCCTACCTTGCCCCACTACCCGTAAATGGTTTGCCACCATTACTATATGCAGGCAGAAGAACAGATGAGACAAAGAAAAGAATATTCCTTTCTCTTTAAGGATACAACTTGGAAATTGCGCACATCACTTCCTCTCAAATCTCATTGGCTACATGTGTGCTATCCAATACAATATTACCTAGGCAAATATGGTTTTTGATTATATAAAATAGATAGCTAGTCCAAATTGAGATGTGATGTGTCTTTTAACTTGTGTTAAAGACTAGGTATGAAAAAAATATAAAAATATATCATTAATGTTTTTCTATTGATTACCTGTTGTAATGATAACATTTTGAATGTACTGAGTTAAAAATATATCCTTTGAATTAGTTCCACTTCCTTCTTCTTACTTTTTAAAAATGTGGCCACTAGAAAATTTTAAATTACATACCTGATGTGAATTATATGTTTATTGGAACATAATGGCCTAGACATTTGTCACATGGCCAAATCTACTTGTAAGAGAGTTGCAAAAATGTAGTATTTATTTTGAAAATCCATGTGCCTTTTGAAGTTAGTGGGTTTGTGACTATGACAGAAAATGAAATAATGGGGTGTAGGAGATAAATAGTAGTCTCTTCCACACAGAATTTCCTGCCAAAGAACACAGGTTTATTACAAAGAATATATTGATTCATGTTTTAGGAATAGGAGTAATTGGGAGAAAATTCTTTATGGGTGTTTTGCATTTCTGTACTCTTGTAAGTGAGTCCCATTTGTTCTGAACTAACTTTTCAAAGATTTGTGTATAGCAGACAGTCTTGAAAGATATAATGTCTTGCTTAATAGCAAAGGACAGGCAGGCATGCTTTCTGCCCATTTTAAAAATCAAGTTGCCTAAGCTCAGGGTTTAGCAACTATAATGCAACTCATGGCATGCACAGGTAACATCTGGCCCTCTTCACATGATCCTGTGGGATTTAGGGCTCAAGGAAGCAGTGTAAAAATGGTGATGCTGTGCCTAATGCTATTGCCATGAATAATAAACTGTTCTATGTCTGTGATCCAAAAGTCTGGTTCCTTTTAACAGCATCTATGAAAGTGTCTCAGGCTATTTGGTTCATTTGCAAGTGGGGTCAAACCCAAACTCTACACAGTTCTTGATAAAAGTATCCACAATTTGTCTGTAGTACATTATGTGACTTTAACAAAAATATCTTCAACAACAATAATGGTGTAAAGATTAAGAGCATAGTTCTAGAAATGAGGCGGTTTTAACACACCTACCCATTGTATGGTATTGCACAAATTATTTAACTTTTTTCTACTCCATTTTTTATATCTAAAATAAAATCCTACCTCATAAATTCATCATACAGATTGCATGAGATAAATTTATGTAAAATGCTTAGAAGAATGCCAGGCACATGGTTTTCACTCAATAAATGTTATCATTACCAATTAGATGAGGAATTACAGCTAAATGCAATAAATACCAAATTGCATTGAGCAGGACTGACAGCAATTTGTTTTATATGGTTAATCACACATGGCTGACATAGTGCAAAAGAAACCTATTTTGAGTGGATATAGCATTATTGCTTCTGAGTGTGATGCATGGCCCTGGAAATTCACATATGGCAAAACACTTGGAAGTCCCTAATTATATTCAAGAGGAATTCTTATCAGTTGGGGGCTGCCTTTCAGAAATGTGATTTAACTGGTTAAAGATTGAGTTTATAGGAAGAAACACTGTTAGATGATCTGGGCAGTTAGACTGCTAAACAGTTCTACTTATGAAACTTCTACTTTTCCCCATATCCTCTACATTCTTTGGAAATGGCTCTGTATGTATCCAGATAAGATAGTGGCTCATGGGTGATTGGTTTTCTCATATTTGATCTAGTTTCTCACTATCACATAATTAATGCTCATGATAGGATTCTTTGAGTAATTTCTCAGCAAAGATTCACAAGGCTCTTGTAGACTATTAACTCATTGAATAGAAGGGCCAAGTCTTTTTCAAGTTCTGGTGCTGGAACCCCCCTGTGATGCTTGGGACATGGTAGGGAATCCATTTCATTGAATCAGAAAATAAGGGACAGGTAATTCCATATTTTGAGTCAGAAAGGGTATATAACCAAAAAATTCAGATTGTGTTATATGAAATCTGAAGTACTTTTAAGTGGCTTGTGGATTAACCTGAAAGAATGATTGGCAAAAAGTTATGGAGCAGTGGATAAAACAAAAACACTATGCGAAGTTTCCTTGATCTAACAGTTGTGAACAAAACAGACATGGTTCTGTTAGGTATGGATACAGAGAGAGAGGGAGAGATGGCACTAGGAGATGCTTTGTCTATAAGAGAAGGAGCAAATTGACCAGAAGAGGGGCTACCAAGAAGGAACAGATGACATGTCAAAGGGGCTTCCAAGGACTGAACAGATGTTTGGTCTATGATAGGGGGTTTCCAAGGACTGACAAACCAAAAAGAGGTTAAAAAAGCCACAAAGTGGAGATACGGCCATGGTCACAAAAGAGGGTCTTTGGAGCATGCATACAAGTAAGATGACAGTATCCTCAAGTGACCTGCCCTCATTAGCATAGTAAAAATTGCACCCTCCAGTGCCATGACAGTTTACAAATACCATGGCAACCCCTGGAAATTGCCTTACAAGTTTAAAAATAGGGAGGGTTCTCAGTTCCAGGAATTCTCCCCTTTCCAAGAAAGACCATGGATATTCCACCCCCCACTTAACATAAAATTAGGGAATCAGCATAAAAGGGAAAATCTTGTTAAACTCAGGGTCTCCTCCACTCATGGGAGTTGACCCATTCCTTCTCCGGAATGTGCTGTGCTTGCTTAATAAATTTTGGCACTTTGCTTGCTTGTATCTACTGGGTCTGCTCATTTGCTCCATCAGCTTTGTACCAGTAACCATTCTTTGGTACTGGGAACCAAGAACCAGAAAACATGGACCTGACATCTGGTCCCCACACCTGACAGTTCTTGCTTATATAAAACTTGAATCTGACACATTAGCATAGCCATGATCATTTGTACCTCAATTCTCATGACCAAATGCCTCATTTCTCTGATGGATACAGGAATGAACATAACATGATGCTATAACATAATTTATGCATAGCTGTCAATATTTATAGGCAAAAATGGATAATCTCCTTCCATTATCTATTATCAAAAATAGATAATCTCCTTCTATTATCCTATCTATTATCATAGAGAAATGTGAGGCTTTTCTGTGTGGACTGCCTTAAGAGCAGGCAAAGTAGGAGGTCCTGGGTCTCAAGAAATCAAAAAGTCTTCATAAATAATCTCAGCACATAAAATGCCTTAATTTTTTCATTTTAAGGCTACAGATGTTTTAAATATCCTTAGCATGCAAGGTTGTTAGGGTTTTCACCTCTCTGTGCTGCTCTCTGTTCTTACATGTTGTCTACTTTTTGCATTTCACATTTAGGATTGTCTTTGGCATAATCAGAATTTAAGAAGTAGTTACACAGTTTCTGCCTTATAAAGAGTTTCTATCTGGATTGAAGAGACAAGTTTAACTAAGCCAGGGATTCTTAGATTTAGATGCAACAAAATCATCCCGCTCAAAATGTAGATTGTTGGTTGATTCTCATGCAAGTGCTCTGCAGAACAGAATTAGAAACACTGCACCAGTCTGTGATCTTCCTGAATGACAATCACTGGTACCTAGCCTAATGTCTGTAGGCATTCAGCCAGAATGCATGAACGTGATTGAAATGAGACAATTAGGCCATGAGAGAAGAATACATACTCCAGTGAATTGAACTACATAGACTATAAGCTTGTAGGATTTCAGATAAAAGAGATTGATACAGGCCATCATAGTAAAGGAAGGCATCAAGAAGTTAGGATTTGAATCAGAGTATCAGGATAGAAGCCACAAGGATTTTGTACTCAGACAACTCTGGATTTGAATTACAGATCCATCGCTTAGTAGCTGTTTAACATCTCATAGCTTTTATTTTCTGATTTGTACGAAGGAGGTTCAAAGCAACTACTTCGCACTTCTATTTTGAGGAGTAAATTTCAGTGCCTAGCAGAGTGCCTGACTCAGTGTTTTTGTTCAATCCATACCAGCTATCTTTCCTCAAAGAATGAGCTATATTTGGATAGAGTTATATACTCTTATGTCTACAAAGGACTTTAGAAATCATCTTTTAACTAGTGGTCTAAATCTGTATTATATATTGCTAAAATCATCTCCTTTAATCGTGTTTCAGAGATAACTATGATAAAATGAGGGCACTCCAGGTTACAGAGAAATTTAGAAGCAAAACTTAAGTCTGAACAGGATAAGGAAAGACTATTCAAGGTAAGTATTTTTGATTATAACAATTGAATGACCTTTTATAAAAGGATTTTTTTTCCTCAGAAGGAGATGAGTCCTAAAGCTCCTGGTGCAAGAAGAAAATGCTGATTGAACTTCCTGTTCTTAGAGTCTGGGTTAGATATTTGGGGATGAGGGGAGGGTAGTTGGGAAATTAGCATCTTTATGTTATTATGCCTTTCCATTAAACAACATGATATATATCTCATTTATTGAAATCTTCTTTTATGTTCCTGAGTATCAGTTTATTACCTTCTTAATATAATTTTATATACTTTAATCCTAATTATTTTGTTTTTATTAGCTATTTTGAATGGGTTCTCTCTCTCTGTCCCTCTCTCTCTCTGTGTATGTGTGTGTGTTCTGCCTGTTACAAAGTAAAGCTGTAGATTTGTAATATGTATAGTTATTTGTAAGTAAGTTGCTTTACTGAATTATATGCTTATTTTTAGAGTTTTTAAATTATTATCTCCAATTTCACAGACATTTAATAACATCCTATGCAAAAAAATACTGTTTCATATCTCAAATTCTATTTTGTAATGGCATATACTAGAATGTTTCAGAATAATTTTATGTGTTAGTAGCAAGAGTGGAAAAATTTGGGATTTTTTCCCCTGACTTCAGTAGTATTGACTCTAGTTTGTGAGTAATAAGTATGGCTCTTTTACTCAATAAAAGAGGATCTTCTGGGATCCTCTTTGATATCTAACTCTCTACTTATGCATTAATTACCATTAATGCCATTCCCCTGTGTTCTCAAGAAGTATAACTCTTATATCTAGATTCATGAGTTGAATTTTTAGCCATTTATTTTAATTTTCTTCATTTCATAGTAAAAGCATCAAAAGCTATGAACTTCTTCTTTGGCTACCTTGCAGAGATTATGATATACATTATTGTCATTATTTTATTAATAGCCTGGTATCTGTAATTTTATTTTGACTTTGCTCTCTTTTGAATGTATTTTTGGCACATAGGAGATTATAATAAATGAGTTACCTCAGCTATTAATACATGTGAGTAGTTTCTGTGTCCATTTGTAGGTGATTTACATTGTGTTTATCCTTTTGCTATTCCTTTGAAGAGTTTTTTTTAATGTTTGGAAAAGTTGAGCTATATAGTTTTATTTTCTAAAATTGGAAAAATATCCATTTGTGGCTTACTATATGAACAAATGTTATGTGCAGCAACTAACAATTGAAAATGTTGCATATTCTTTGTGAAGCAAGTATTATCTATGATTGAGTTATATACATGCATATATGTTACTCATAGCAAAATTACATCTTTGCTAATTTATAATGTGCATTGAGATTTTCTAATATAGACATTTGCTATATAATTTTATGCCTAGTGTGGCACTTGTATTTTAGATGTGATGTTTAGATTGAAACAAATCTTAAATGACATTTTATCTCACTTTTATTGTTAATTTTCTTCTCTAATTTTGCTTATTCTCACTGTTATATATGCTTCTGTGCTGTTGGATATATTTTCCCCAATTTTTTGGTATGTATTTCAAAACCTTCTTCTTGTTGTCTTTACTGATCTGGCATTTGTGTATATTATTTTTGTGTTGTTTAAAATTTAAACACACACATATGTATACATATATGTATAGGCATGTAGGCATATGGATATATATAAAACTTAATCTAGTTTCTTCTGCCAATCTAAAGAATAAATAAATATCCACTGGCTAACCTAACTTGAGATCAAATATCAAGATTTTTCTGCCTCTTTCTACCATACCTCTGTTTTGTTTAAATAACTTATTAAGATTCAGATTGATAGTATTCATGACTTCATAAGACTGCATATTTCTGAAGTTTTTTTCATTTTCATTGGATATCAAGATATGTTAATACCAGTTTTAGAAATTTATTCAATTTTACCAGTTTCATGATCATCACTTCTTTTATGCTTTGCTTTCTTATATTAATACTTACTCAAACTTGAAAAAAAATCTATAGATTCATCTATTTCTTTTGAATAATTATTTTTCTTAGGAGGCCCATTAAAGGTAAATTAGTCTTTCCATGTGTGAAAATGACTCTGTTTTCCTCTCACATCAATGACAGTTCAAATCTATATAGAATTTAATACCTTGGAGCAAGAGGGAAGATTAGAAGCAGCCTGCATACATTGCTGTCAGAGAGAGGATTGAAAATTGCAAGTAGATTCCCACCTACAGATGGACATTCTTGGAGAGAGCATTGTAAATCATCAGAGAAGCAGTAGGAGACACTCAGAGTGAAGGAGAGGGAGATGGGGAGATCCACATACCAAGATTGGAAGGTAGCTGGGGGAGGCACATGTAGGGAAGGGACAGAGGAGACAACCCAGAGGCTCCATAGACACTGTGACCTGAGCTGTGAGGACCCCTTCCCTCCCCACTGTAGGCCTCCATACTGATTAGGGAACTGCTTAGAGACTGTGCTATAATACCACCTGAGAGCAGGCTCAGCAGAGACCTGCTGGTTTCCATTCCCTGGTCACTGCAACTGATACTGTTCTGAGCTCTTGGGTCTAGAGCAGTCCATCTACACAGGGATTGGCATTGCTGAAACTGCCTCCACATCACCCCAGCCAGGCCAGGAAGGGAGCAGGGTGAGCAGATGCACCCATGTGCCCAAGCGCACCTGCCACACACACACACTGGGGAATTTGAACAGAGCATGTCCCGATGCCATCTGAGAAGTCCGATGGTAACAGCCTCAGTGGGATTTGCATGGGGAGACAGCCCTAGCCATCCAGTGGCCCAGCCCATGCACATCACCTGGTAGACCATCATGCTCCCACAGCCTTGCACACCAACTGTCAGACTATGCCCCTGGCACTTCATGATGCCATGCCCACAGTCCAGTGCCAACCACAGACCTGCTAGCCATGAGCCACCTCCCATTCCCCCATGCCTGATGCATGCTGCCATTAGACCTGGACCTGGATGGAGCAAACACCTGCAGCCACTGCCTACATAGCCTCTCCCAGAAGCCACTGCCAATGCCATGGGGAGACCTGGGCAGAGCAATCTCCCATAAAGCCTGCCTCCATGGAGTGGGACTCACCCAACCCCCTGCTTGAGCTTCCAACAGTGGCCTGGGGAACAACCCATCATTCCACATGAAGATCCTGCAGCAATGGGGGATCTTCCAGGGAATAGGACAACACAGAACAGCTGCATTACAGGCTTTCAGTGAAACTACCCCTCTCCTGCTGGATCAATCTTCCAGAAGAGGACACAAATGCACCATCTAGGGACCTCTCCTTCTTCTCACTAGCAAAGGAAAATAGGTGCACCACAAAACTATCTGCCCTGAGCTGAGAGAAGAGGTTTCAGATGAGAAGAAACCAGCAAAAGAACTCTGGCAATATGAAAAAACAAGCTAGCTCAACACCAAAGGATCACAGTGGATCTACAGCAATGGAGCATGACCAAAAGGAAATTGTTAAAATGTCAGACATGGAATTCAGAATATGGATGGCAAATAAGATGAATGGGATTGAAGAGAATGTTGACAACCAACACAAAGAAAACAAACAAACAAAAATCATGGGCATAAATAAATAAGTGAAAAAGTCATTGTAAAGATAGACAACATAAGAAAAAATATAACAGAAGTTAAAGAAATGAAAGAGTCATTTAGGGAATTTCAAAATACAGAAAAATAATCAACAACAGACTAGACCAAGCAGAAGACAGAAGTTCAGAGCTTGAAGATAAGGCTTTCAAACTAACCCAGTCATTCAAAGACGCAGAAAAAAAAATAAAGGAGAATGAACAATCACTTGGAGAAAGGTGGGACTATGTAAAATAAGCCAATGTAAGAATTATAGGTATCCTTGAGGGAGAAGAAGAAAAAGCAAAAAGCATGGAAAACCTATTTGAGGAAATTACTGAGGAAAATTTCCCTGGTACTGCCAGAGATTCAGTTATCCAGATATAAGATGGTCATCAAATGCTGGAAAGATTCATAGCAAACAGGACTTCTCTAAGACACATAGTTATCAACCTGGCCCAAGTCAAAATGAAGGAGAAAATTCTACAAACTGCAAGAAGATAGCAACATCTAACCTACAAAGGAAAACCCATCGGGCTAACAGAAGACTTCTCAGTAGAGAACTTACAAGCCAAAAATGATGAGGGCCCCATTTTAAACCATCTTAAACAGAACAACTTCAAGCCAAGAATTTTGTATCCTGCAAAGCTAAGTTTCATAAATGATGGAGAAATGAAGACTTTTCCAGATAAGCAAACAATAAAGGACTTTGTCAATACTAGACCTGCCCTACAGAAAATGCCCAAAAGTGCACTATATGTGGAAAAGAACAATAGTGCAAAAACAGCTTTAGGTTAAAGCCTACAGCTCTTATAAAACAGTAGCACAAGAGGGAAAACTAAACAACAAGGTAAAATTCAACATGATGAACAGAACAGAATCCCACACATCAATAGTATCAATGAATGTGAAGGGTCTTAATAGTCCACTTAAAAGACATAGCTCAATGGAAGAAAAATTACAACCCAGTTATATGATATGTCCAAGAAACCTACCTAATTCACATGGACTCATAAAGACTCGGGGTAAAAGGATCGAAAAAAATATTCCACACAAATGGAAACTGGAAGAAAAGAGGTGTAGCCATCCTGATATCAGATAAAATTCATTTCAAATCAACAATGGTAAAAAAAAGACAAAGATGGTCATTATATAATGAAAAAGGGAGCAATTCAGCAAGAAGACATAACAATCCTAAATATATATGCACCTAACACAGGAGCTCCCAGATGCATAAAGCAAATTCTGCTAGATATAAACAAAGAAATAACAGTAGCATCGTATCACAGGGCACTTCAACACCTCACTGACAAAACTGGACAGATCATCAAAGCAGAAAATCAACATAGAAACACTAGACATAAATAGGATTCTAGAACAAATGGACCTAACAGACATTTACAGAACACTCTACCCAAAAATGACAGAATATACATTCTTCTCTTTAGGACATGGGACATTTTTCAAGACTGATCATGTGTTAGGCCACAAAACAAGTCTCAGCAAATTAAGAAAAATCAAAATCATACCATGTATCTTGTCAGACCATAGTGGAATAAAACTAGAAATCAATTCCAAAAGAAACTCTCAAATCCACACAAAATCATGGAAATTAAACAACCTGCTACTGAATGATTCTTCAGTCAATGATAATATTAAGATGGAAAAGAAAAGATTCCTCAAAATGAATGACAAAAGGGACTCAAGTTTTCAAAATCTATGAATACATTAAAAGCAGAGCTAAGGGGGAAATTTATAGCCATAAATTCCTACATCAAAAAGACAGAAAGGTCACAAATTAACAAAATAATATCCACAACTCAAGGAACTGGAAAAAGAACAAACCAAATGCAAAGCCAGCAGAAGAAAATAAATAACAAAGCTCACAGCAGAATTAAACAAAATGGAAACAAACAAAAAATACAAAGGATGAATGAAACAAAAAGGTGGTTCTTTGAAAAGATAAACAAAATTGATAGACCACTAGCCAGATTAACCAGAAATAGAAGAAAAATAATTCAAATAACCTCAATCAAAAAGGAAAAAAGAGACATTACAACTTATTCCACAGAAATATAAAATGCCATTTGTGAATATTATGAAAACCTCTATGAACATAAACTAGAAAACATAGAGGAAATGGGTAAATTCTTGGAAACACACAACTTCCCAAGGTTGAACCAGCAAGAAATAGAAATCCTGAATAGACCAATAACGAGCAGTGATATTGAGGCAGTAATAAAAAATCTCCCAATGAATAAAAGCCCTGGGCCAGACAGATGCACAGCCAAATTCTAACATACCTACAAAGAAGAAACTGATACGTATCCTACAGAAATTTTTCCATAACTCAAGAATGAGGTAATCATACCCAATTCATTCTATGAAGCCAGTATCACCTTGATACCAGAGCCAGGAAAGGACACACCAAAAAAGGAAAACTATAGACCAATATCCTTTATGAACATAAATATAAAAATCCTCAACAAGATACTAGAAAACTGAATTTGACAGCACATCAGAAAGATAATTCACCATGATCAAGTGGATTTCTTCCCAGGGATGTAAGGATGGTTCAACATATACAAATCAATAAAGGTGATTCACCACATAAACAGAAGCAAAAACAAAGGCCATATAATCATCTGAATAGATGCCGAAAAAGCATTCAGTAAAATCCGGAACCCTAACATAGTAAAAACCCTCAGCCCATTAGGCATAGAAGAAACTTATCTCGAAATTATAAAAGCCATATATATGACAAACCCACAGCCAACATCATATTGAATGGGGAAAAGTTGAAAGCATTCCCCCTAAGAACTGGAATAAAACAAGGTGGCCCACTGCCACAATTTCTATTCAACATAGTGTTGGAAGTCCTAGCCAGAGCAATCAGGCAAGATGAAGAAATAAAAGGCATCCTAATTGGGAAAGATGAGGTGGAACTATCTCTGTTTGCTGATGATATGATCTTATATCTAGAAAACCCTAAAGGCTCCACCAAAAGACTCCTAGAATTGATAAATTAATTCAGCAAAATTTGAGGTTACAAAGTCAAAGTACAGAAATCAGCAGCATTTCTGTACAACTATAACTGTCAAGTTGAGAGTCAAATGAAGGACTCGATACCATTCACAATAGCTGCAAAGAATATACCTAGGAATATACTTAACCAAGGAGGTAAAAGGTATCTACACGGAGAACTACAAAACACTGATGAAAGAAATCATAGATGACACAAAAAATTGGGAAAACTTCGCTTACTCATGGATTGGTAGAATCAATATCATTAAAATGTCCATACTGCCCAAAGTGATTAACAGATTCAATGCAATTCCCATCAAATACCAATATCTTACTTCACAGATCTAGAAATAATAAACCTAAGCTTCATTTGGAGGCAAATAAGATCCCCAATAGCCAAAGCAATCTTAAGCAAAAAGAACATATCTGGAGGCATCATATTACCTGACTTCAAATTATACTACAAGGCTGTAGTAACTCAAACAGCATGGTACTGGCATAAAAGTAGAGACATATACCAATGGAACAGAATAGATAACGCAGAAATAAAACCATATAGTTACAACCAACTAATCTTTGAGAAAGCATACAAAAATATACACTGGAGAAAGCATGCCCTATTCAATAAATGATAGTGGGAATATTGGATAGCCACATGCAGAAGAATGAAACAGGACCCCTATATCTTGCCATATACAAAAATTAATTAGAGATGTTTAAAAAACTTAAATGTTATGCATGAAACCATACAAATTCTAGAAGAAAACATGGGAAATACTCTTCTAGATGTTGGCCTAGCCTAGGTCTCATGACTAAGACTCCAAAGGCAAATACAACAACAACAAAAATAAATAAATGGGATTTAATTAAATTAAAAAGCTTCTTCACAGCAAAAGAAATAATCAACAGAGTTAACAGTCAACATACAGAATGAGAGAAAATATTTGCAAACTATACATCTGACAAAGGACTAATATCCAGAATCTATAAAGAACTCAAACAAATCAGCAAGACAAAACCCAACAACCCCATCAAAAAATGAGCAAAAGACATGAACAGATTTTTTTCAAAAGAAGATAGGCAAATAGCCAACAAACATATGAAAAAAAATGTTCAACATCACTAATCATCAGTGAAATGCAAATTAAAAGCATAATTTGGTACCACCTTACTCCTGTCAGAATGGCCATTACTAAAAAGTCAAAACATAACAGATGCTGGTGTGGATACAGAGAGAAAGGAATGCTTGTATACTTTTGATGGGACTACAAACTAGTACAAGCCCTATGGAGAATAGTATGGAGAGACCTCAAAGAACTAAAAGTAGACCTACTATTTGATCCAACTATCTCACTACTGGGTATCTACCAAAAGGAAAAGAAATCATTTTATCAAAAAGACACCCACACTTGAATGTTTATTACAGCACAATTCACAATTGCAAAGATGTGGAATCAACCTAAGTGCCCATCAATTCATAAGTAGATAAAGAAAATGTGTTATATGTATATACCATGGAGTACAATTTAGCTACGCAATAATAGCTATCGTAACAACTTGGGTGGAACTGGAGGCCTTTATCCTAAGTGAAGTATCTCTGAAATGGAAAAACACCACCACATGTTCTCACTAAAAGTGAGAACTACACAATGGGTGCACATGGGCACAAAGAGACATAAAGGATATTGGAAACTAAGAAAAAGGGGGGGATGGTTGGAGGGGGACAAGGGATAAAAACTTACCTTTCGGGTACAATGAACACTGCCCTGGTGACAGGTACACTGAAAGCGCTGACTTAAGCATTATACAAGGTATCCATGTAACAAAAACATTTGTACCCCCTTAATATTTTGAAATTTAAAAAATATATATACCTTGGAGATCATTCTAAAAAATAATGAATATATATAGAAAATTAAAATGAATCTCCTCCCCCAAAAATCTGTAGAAATTTACTATTATCTTGCATTTAATACTCCAGATTAGAAGCCTAATGCACAGGCTTGTTTGATTGTACTTTAATTGATAAACTTTTCACTTTGTCTAATTATGGGTCTTTTTCTCCTTTTAAATGTCTAGTTTGGGGTCTCTTGATTTTTTTCCCTTATACTCCTTCAACCTACAAACATTCCTTTCTCTTTATCTCAAAGAAGATTCCTTCCATTATTCCTGTGTTCTACTTTTCTTCCATCTGCTTTTTTGTCCTGATTGAGTATCTATTCTGTGTTTATTGAATCTGGTACATCTGCATTCCATGTTTTTTTAATCTTATTTATATCCTTATTTTACTTCTGAGTTCAGAGAGAATTTTCAGAGCTTTGTTTATGATTAACTGACTCAGTTTTCTGCAATCTTTGGGGTCTGAGTTTATGAAGCTTTGTGTCTTGATATGATTTCCTCAGATACAGTGGTCTGCACTTTTACTCCAAAATGAAAAAAATGTGAAATTTTTACTTTCTGTAGTTTGACTTTTGCCATGTTAGGGGCCTAATTTCCTGTGAGAGGTAAAAGGGAACTAGCACTGGAGGAGATTACACAATAAGGTGCAGCAGAACTGAGAAAATAGGTCTCTCATATTTCTGTTGTTGCAACATAAATGTTTAGTGCATCTGTTCTCTTCCTCCAACTGGCATTACTGATCTCTATGGAATCCTCATCTGCATCTATTTCAGGCCATGCATTCAAAGTACAGGCTTATGGTGAGCACCTCAGCCACCTATTCCAGCATCCATTTCACTTCCCAAAGTCACCTAGAGGAAGAGCTTATGTATTACCACTTGTTAAATCTATTTCACTGCCTTACTCCAGCACCACCAACATAGAGCTTTACTGGTGTCTGTGTCTGCTGGGAATTTTAGTGGTTAGGAGACAGTAGCAGAAAGCTGCCTTTGGAGAAAGGAACAAGCCAGAACCTTTCATCACCATGCTGAATGGTGCGAAATAAGCACCAGCCAGCTTTCCCCTCGGAGCAGGCCAAAGTTCATCGAAGCATACGGACCTTCACTAGTTAACGTGATGACTCTGCTGCATCCCCATTTCCACTACAGTGCTTTGCACACCGTCTCCATGAAGAGTGCTGTAGCTTCCTGTGGTATTCTCGCACACTGCTTTCCCAGCTGTCATTTGTAGGTGTGAGTACTCCATCCCTACTGACTCATTGCTAACCCTCCCTTCAAGTACCTACTACTCTGATCTTGAAGGAATTCCACGGATTGGCTGAGGGAACATCCATTGCTATACCAGACAAGTGATTTTTTACTTTTTTTCTTTTTTCTTTTTTTTTGGTGTAGTTTGGTATTGTTTCAGTAGAAAGCAGAAGACAATGCAACTCACAGTCAGATAGAAAAAAAAAGAGAAAAGATTTTTCTGGTTCATATAACTGAATACAGATGCTCTTCGACTTATCATGAGATTATGTACTGATAAACCCATCATAACTTGAAAATAGTGTAAATTTAAAATGCATTTAATACAGCTAACCTACCGAATATCATAGCTTAGCCTAACCTACCTTAAATGTGCTCAGAACACTTACATGAGCCTATAGTTGGGCAAAATCATTTAACACAAAGCCTATTTTATAATAAAGTATTGAATATCTCATGTAACTTATTGAATACTGTATTAAAAGCAAAAAACAGAATGTTGGTATGGGTACTTGAAGTACAGTTTCTACTGAATGCATATTGCTTTTGCACCATTGTGAACTTGAAAAATTTTAGGTCGAACCATTGTAAATCAGGACCATCTGTAGTTGACTATTCCAGGCTTAGATTTGACTTCAGGTAAGAATTGATTCAGAGTTCAGATGATGCCACCATGAGACATTCCTTAACTCAGGGATGGGTTCATTTGTAGGCTCAGAGTGGTGACCCTTGGCAGCTTGAGTCTCCTTGTTTCTAGATATTGTGATGTGAATGATGTGACCATTCCTGGACTAATCGCTGAGGTCAGGAGATAGATGTGTGACTGGCTTTCCTTAGGTCAGTCTCTATGCCTGGAATTCAATAGAGTAAGTTCAAAGGGAAGTTCTTTGGCTTTAATTGGGCACATAGCAGGCATAATTACTGGAAATGAAGTGAAAACATTCTGGAAAAGGGGAAAAACAACAAATATTCACAACACATTTATTGCTGGTGAATTATGGATTATTTGTGGTTTTTTCTCTCAATTGATAGTCTATACAATTTCCTCCAAGAATTTCTTTCATAATTTCTTCCAAGTTTCTGCATGGAACTTTTCCACTTTTGAGGCCCTATTACAGAATATTACCTATTACTAGGGGAAAATGTATATTTATAAAGGATTAACTTGCCATCTTTAGTTGAGAATGTATGTATAATTCTTATTTATATCCCTTAAAGTGCATATCACTATGATGGTACCAAGTCGTTAAAGGGTTACCAGCATAGATATAGTAACAGATCAAGGTGTATTCGGTTTCATCACTGACTCTAGAAAAGCACAGTGCTAGGTTTTTCATTAAAGTACAGATTCCTATAAACATGACTTTATTTACTGAGTTGAACTAACCACTCACATTAACATTTTTTTTAGTTAAATATTTTACTTGCTGTTGTATTGCCCATTGCACTAACAATGCCTGTTTAGTGGACAAAGATAAAATCATGGCAATATATTAACATGGTGGTGTTTTTTTTAGTCAATGTTCATTTTCCATCAAGGGATATGACTATGCTTTATAACACAAAAATAGTATCAACATTAATTAATAGGGCTAGTTTTTTTACTCATCTTTTAATACTTATTTCTCTTATTTTTTCCATACCAGATGTGACCTGGAGCAAATATTAGTGTTGATCAGATGAGTAAGAACTAAGATGATTCTAACAAATACCTCATTTTCTCTAAGCCAAATTTATTATACTGTATACTTGCTGAGAGTGCTTTTAATATGGTTCTGGTTGAAGTATATGCATTTATTATCTTATTATTGGTATGATTCTGTAGGCTTGAATCTGAAAGAGCTGGTCTGGAAGGCACTGAATCAGTGAATTCAACATAAGGGAATGAATGTCTACCAATGAAGAGCAAGTGGTGGAGGCACCCATATTTCACAATACAAAGAGTCCAGTATTTGACCTACCTGTTGTCATACTAAGGACACTATGGGAGTGAAATGTTAAAAAGTCCATGTTTGTGGACTCTACTTTATGTAAAGTGGATCTATGAACATCAAAATATCTACATTTAGATCATCACTGAATGAGTTTTATTTTCTAAAGTAATTTGTCACATGACTTTAAATGATAAATTATTTTAATTCATTATTTATATTTTGTAGTAACTAATACAGTTCTTGGCCCAAAGAACAATACAGTGATTGACAAACCTTATAAGAAAGAAATTTCTTTTACAGTGCTATTTTGCATGGGAAAGGTATAAAGGAAATTCCCATTTTCTTAGTGGATCACTGCTCAAAAAAAGAGAATAAAGTTGGCAATGGACCAAGCCCAGAAAAGAGAAGGTCACTTGGGAGTGAGAAGAAGGTGCTGCCCACACTGTGACTAGGATGGCAATTCCATCTGTGTCTTGCCTGTTCAGGCCAAGACTTGAATGGTTACAGTCCCTTTACCTCAGGGGAGTAGAGGATGAGTTAGAGGAAGGAATCAACTAAGTAAAGTAAAGGCAGTTTTCATAACTTGAAATACATTGCTATTCTGTCTATGTAGTTTCTACCTCTGGCAATAAAGCTGATAAAAAACAAAGTACGTAATGGAACATAAAGCATTAAATGACAGTTACTAATTCCTTAAGTTTGAATTTATAGATATTCTTTCTGTGCCATGAAGTCAAACTTTAAATGTATTATCATTATTATTTGTTAATATATATGCAGGTATAGCACTACACTAAATTAAACTAAGTTTCTGATCCCTGGAAACTTCGGCCTTCAAAAATAAGTCAATTGAATAATGATTTATTAAGGGCCTATTACATGTCAGGTCTGTTGTGGAGTCTGTATTACATCAACGTGAGTAATACAGACAACTGAACAAATACCTAAAGTAAATAAACCATGTGCAAGCTTACATTATGCAAGAGTAAAGGAATGAATATAAATGTGTGGACTAGAGTCAATAGAAAAAGAAAAAGGTACAGGGAAACTATCAAGATCAAACCCTTTTAGAGCTTACTAGAAGTAATCTTATTTATTCCCTTTGTCTCTGTCAACTAAAAAGAAAAACACTAAAATCCAGGGAGTAAAGATGACTTCTTCATGATTAAAGAATTGTCAGTTTAAAGCAAAGGACTATACTAACCCTAGGATTTCTAACATCCACTCTATTGTTTCTTCCATAAAATCATAGCTAATGGATTTCTCATAATATACCAGGCATTGACATGCTATCTAAATTTATACTCCCCAAAACAGCAAGAAATGAGTAATAGTATTTCCTTTTCCACAAAAAACAAATTATACATTAGCTTCATTGCATGACAAATGCACAATCATATGTACTCTACAAAGAGAAATGTGAATAATATGTACTTACACACGTTGGCACATAAAGCTAAAAAGAGATTAGCAGATAACAGAATATTTGGTGAATGGATTCACTGAACAATGAATATATATTATTGATAATAATGAAGAGGGAAGGAGTGAATGGAGAAGCGAGGTAGTATATCAGTTATCTATTATATAACAAATGACCTGATACATAGGTCTTACTTCTACATGTATAATAGATGTAACAAATGACCTAAAACCAAAACCTTTAACTCAGGAATCTTTGGGTCAGCTGATCTGGGTCAAGCTAGATTAATGTTGGCTGAGTTCATCACATTGCTGCTTGTACTGATTAGTGTATGATGGCCTTTTGTGTCTGGCTGTTGAGCAGCTATTAGCTAGGGATTTGTTGTTATCAACTGCTATTACTGTCCAATTAAACAATACTGGCATTGAATTTTTGAATGGTTGCACATTTTATTAACTATGTGAAGGAATCATAAACATTTTCTAGGTATGAGTCTCACTTCAGACTCTTTGTCTATTATGTGATGTTCTTGTCCAGAGTTATAATTGGGGCTGGACAAGACCTCAAATAAGTTCTTACATGTGAGGTCTTACATGACCTCACATTTGCCTTAGAGGCTGGATTTTATAACTTGTCATTAAAGGAATTAACAACTTATTTTCTTACTTTTCTATTGTGAAACAACGCATATATGTAAATGTACACAAAAATGTGCAGCTTAACAACTTATCACAAAGTGAATATCAAAGAACCATCATTGGTATGTTAATTTGTTTGTGGTGATCACTTCATTATGTGTATGTATATCCAAGAATCATGTGGTAAATCTTAAATATATACAACAAGAAAAAGTGAAAAAAGGAAAGAACCATTATTTAGGGCAAAAAATAGAAAATTGTCAGCATCGGCAGAAGACCCCTCCCAATCACTGTACTCTGTCTTGCTTCCAAGAAAGCACTATCCTAACATTATGATCACTTTCCTGCTTTTCTTTAGGGTATGAACATCTTATTTCTGTCTCTCAGTGATATGTCTGTGAAATTTATCTTTGTTATTTTATGTGGCTATATTAAGTCATTTTCAATGCCTTTATTCTTCCAGCTTAGCAATACATCACAGTTTAATTATGCATTCTTCTGTTGGTGGACATTTAGGTTGTTATCTGTTTGCTATATAAAAACATACATGTATGCATACATTTCTGTTATGTATATGCTGAAGATTGAAATCACTGGGTCATAGCATATACAAATCTTCAACTTCAGTAGATAATGTTGAACTGATTTCCAGATTTTTTGTGAAAAAATACACTCCCATCAATAGAGTATGAGAGATTTCTTTGATTTACTTTCCTGACAAAACTTGGTGGTATCAGTAATATTTTTAATTTTAGCCACCCTGATGGGTTCATACGTAGTAGTATCTCTGATTTTAATTTGCATGTCCTTAAGAGTAATGAAGTTGAGAAATTTTTCACATATTTATTGGCCATTCCGATTTTCTCTTTTGAGTATGCCCATTCAAGTTTACTGGTGTCTTGGTTACTACTGGTCTTTTTTCATATGTAAATTTCTGAGCCAGATTGTCAAGTTTCATATGAAAATATATAAATAAATAATAGAATCTCTTTTGTTTTATATTGGGATATAATTAAATGTATAGATTACTTTGGAGAGAAGTCATAACTTTGTAATATTGAGTCTTTCAAATCGTGACCATATTATATCACTCCATATAATCCTCTTAAATTTTTATCCAGTTAATGTTTTGTAGTTTTCTGCATAAAGTTCTTAAACATCTTTTTAAAGAAAGTTTATTCTTGTTGATATTTTTGATGCTACTGTAAATGGTGTCCTTTTACATTATTATCTAAATATGCTTTTGCTTTTATGTGGAAATATAATTAAATTTGTATATTGACTTTGTATCTAGCAAACTTGCTATATCACATAGTCTAACAATTATTTTGTAGATTCTTTGGCATTTTCTATGTACAAAAACATGTCATTTGCAAATATAACAGTTTTATTTCTTCCTTTTCATTTTTTAAACCTTTATTCCTCATTGTTCTAGCTAAGACCTCCAGTATCATGTTTAATAAAAATAATAAGCTTCTATAAATTATTCTAACCTAAAAGCTTCCAACCCCAAACTTCATATCAGTTATGTTTTCTTTAGATGCTACTTGTCAGTTTTAGGAAGTTCTCTTTTCCTCATTTTCTAAGGTTTTTTTTTAATAAACCATAAGTGGATATTGAATTTTATCTGTATTTTATATGCATTTATTGAAATCATTATAGATTTTCTTCTGTTTGTATCAATTACGTTTATTGATTTCCAGGTGTTGAACAAATTTGCATTCCTGGAATATACGAAATTTGATCATGATGTATAATGATCCTTTAAAACATATATACGTGTAGTTAAATTTATTTATCAGTATTTTTGGGGGGCTTTTAATTATATTTATGTGTAAAATTAATCTATTATTTTACTTTTTGTGCTATCCTTGTCCTGTTTGTGACCAAGGTTATGTTGGCAGCTTAGACAAGTTAGACAAGTTAGAAAATTTTCTAGTTTTTGGAAGAAGAGCTTATGTACTATTGGTCATATTTCTTCCTTCAATATTTAGTAGAATTTACTACTGAAGCCATGTAGGGCTAGAGCTTTGTTTTGGAGAGTGTTTTTAATTATGGATTCAATTTATTTACTAGCCTAAGTCTATCTTATTTTTCTATTTTTTCTTATGTCATTATTGCTAACTTGGGTCTTTATAGAAATGTGTGTGCTTCATACAGCATTGGCAGAAAATTTTTGACATTTTATTTTTGATCACTTACCTGAATTTGTCAATTTTATTAATCTTATCAATGAATCAACTTTTACCTTCGTTGATCCTATTTTAAGCTTGCACTCTATCTCATTAATTTCTGCTCTCATATTATTTCATTCCTTCTTTCTTTAGGTATAATTTGTTCTTTTTCTAACTCCTTTAAATAGATCATGGAATTTCAGTCTATTTTATTTTCCAATACATGCATGTAAATGAAAAAAATAATCCCTTTAAGCATGGTTTTAACTGCATATAACAAGTTTTGATATATAATATTATTTTTAATAAGTATATAATATTTTCTGATTTTTCTTATGATTTTACTGCATTGCTGGATTATTAAAAAGCAGATTTAAAATTTTTAAACTTATAAGGATTCTTTGTTTTTCTTTTTGTTTAGAAGTTTCTAGCTTAATTACACTGTGGTCACATTATCATTAGGTCAATTTCTTTAAATATCCTCCTGGTACTTGAAAAGAATGTGTATTCTGAAGTTAATAGGTATAGTTTTCTATCAATAACTGTTAGATCAAATTTAATTATGGAGATTTAAAAAGTCTTCTATATCCTTATTGATTTCTTTTGTCTGCTTTTATATCACTAGCTTGGGAATATACAAAAAACCCTCCATTGGTGATATAAATGTCTGTTTCTCTCTGTAGTTCTGATAAATTTTACTTTATTATTTTGAGGCTGTATTTTACATGTCTGCAAATGTAGTGTTCTTGTGAATTCTGGTTGCTTAAACATTTTATCTTCATAAAATACTCCTTTTTATCATTGAAATGCTTTAGTTTCACAGTCTAATTTATCTTGTATTAATATGACTTTATCAGCTTTTTTCCTATTATTATTGATACAGTAAATGTTTTTCCATCCTTTTACTTTCAACCTTTCCCCATACATTTATATGACCTTGTAATTACAATAAAGTTGAGTTTTGACTTCTTTTAACCCTGAATGAAAGTCTTTGTCCTTTAAAAATTCCATTTAGTTCATTCATATTTAATGTAATTATTGATGGATCTGGATTTTAGCAAACCATACTTCTATATTTTATGTTCCTTTGTTCTTATCTTTTTGGCATTCTTTGTTATTACTTTCTATTGATTTTTTATTAATTATTTATTTGTATTACTCTATTTCTTTCTATTAGCTTAAAGATTATACTCATTTACTATTTCATTGGTTATGTTGGGGAAAATGATACCCCAAAGGCCTCAGAAGCAGCTCCAGAAACAAAGTTTCTCTCTGATCTTTTCCTTCCCTCCTGCCTTTCACCCCTCATTATCCTCTGAGGCAAGCCATAGAAACTGGAATTTCTCTTCCCCAAGGTGAATCACGGAAACCAGGGCCCCTTTCTCCCAAAGCCAGCCATAACACCTAGAAATAGTATTTTAACCTTCCCCCTCCATTCTCTCTAGGAGCTGGCCACAAAGAAATTCTCTGACTACATTTGTCTGATAGTAGGTCATAAGACCCTTATCCCGGAGGGGCCCTGCCTCATGCCCAGGAGGAAAATATATTGCACAGAGAAGACAAGAAGAATCTGAACAGATAGGCCTTGCTTAGTTTCTTCCATTCAGTCTATTAACATTCGATTATAGCTTTTTGTCTTTGACTTTGGTTTTCAGCAGCTTTACTAGGATGTATTTATATTTTTTGTTTGATTGTATGTTTAGTTAATTTATTTATTTTAATCCTACTTAGTTTTCATGGGATTTCTTGAATTCGTGATTTCATATTTTTCTTTAGTGTTAGAAAATTCTCCGATGTTGTTTCTGTCCCATTTTTCTTTCTCATCTGGGACTCTTACCCTCTCCTCTGGTTTTTCTACCTTTGAATCATTTTGGATAGTATATTTGGGTCTCTCTTCCAGTCAGTCCTTTAATACTCTTTTTTGACTGTGTCTAATCCAATGAGGTCATAATTTGGCTTATTGTTCTTATAAATTATAAAATTTCAATTGTTTTGGTCTACTAATTCCTTAGTAGAATTCTTCTGCCTGAATTCTCATTCTTAACTCTTACCTCTATGAATACTAGAAGCATAATTACTTATTTTAAAATCTCTATCTGATTTACTCCAAGTCTAGAGCATATGTGTCTGTTTTTATTGCCTATTTTTACTGTTAACTTCATGATATTTTGTGTGTTTGTGTGTCTGGTTATTTTTTATTGTGTACTGAAGAATATCTTTGAAATATCTGTGGAAATAATTTGAGAACTAGGCTAATACGATCTTCCTCCAGAAAAAAAATTTAGTTTATTTCAGGCAGACTTCAGTGTATGCTAATAATGTAGGACTTTGTTAACAGTATTCCAGGAATTGAGATGATGCAATGATGACGTATAATCCTTACAGGAGCTAGTGCATTCCCATTTACCCTTACTTGTAATGTTCAGCCTTTGAAATCCCTTCCCCACATACAGAGGTTTCAACCAGCTCCCAAATTTGTTGAGTCCTGAACTCCAATTTTACCCATAAACATGCTGCATTCTCAAAATTCCTGCTCAGTCTCTTATATTATTTTTTTCCTGGAATTGGAAAATGACCATTAGAGGAAAAATAACCCAAAATGCCTGGCTCATCTACCTGAATTTTTGTCTTCTCCCAGATCTTAGCTTAGTAAATCTTTACTGTCATGTTGCCTTACCAATCTTACAATATCTTACAGCAGATATTTTTTTTTTGGTACAACTTCCTTGGTTGTCCTCAGTAGGAAGTTTGGTTCAATTCCCAGTTTGCTATTACTGAATGTCAGACCTATAAATTTTCAAGTTTTAAAGCCACTCCTACTTTGATAATCATTTCCAAACCCTACCTCCTTTAAAAGAAAATAAAGTTAACTATCTAGAATAATGATATTGTAGGTATAGGCATGTTGCAGGTTTAAGCACATTGCAGACATAAATTTGGATTCGATAGCCTCATTTTTGTATAACATCAAAGTTATTTTTCCTTCCATGAAACTTTTCCATTCACAGGATTTAGAACATTGTGTTTTCTTCCATGGTTTTATAATTATTAATCCAGTGGTTTCCATCCAGTTTCTGTGTCTCTTCTCATGTACTCACCTTCTAAAGGAGCTTTTGCCATATCCCTTCTCCAGCTAAATTAAATTTACCCTAGTTTACGGTCTCTCTGGGCCTCTGATGCCTCAGCATCCCTGCAGTACTCCAGTGCACAGTTATAGCTCCATTGTATGAGATCTCAGTGCAGTAATTAACTATCCAATAGCATAGTAGTTAAGAATATAACCTCTGGAATAAGACTGCCTTGCCCCTTCTTCTGTAGCTATGTGAACTTGGACAAGTTGCACATTATGGTCTGAACTGTGTCCCCTAAAGAGACGTGTTGAATTTCGAACCCCCAGTACATCAAAATGTGATCTTATTTGGAAATAGGGTCCTTGCAGATGTAATTAGGTAAGATGAGGTCATAATGGAGTAGGTAGCAGGGTGGGCCCTTAATTCAATATGACTGGTGTTCTTATAAGAAAACAGAGTCTTACAGGGAGAATGTCATGTGACAACAGAGGCAAAGATTGGAGTAACAGATTTACAAGTCAAGGAGTGGCAAGAATTGAAGGTCACCACCAAAAGCTAGGAAGAGGCAAGGAAGGATTCTCCTCCATAGTTTTAGAGGGAGCGTGGCTTTGCTGAAAACTTGATTTTGGACTGCTATACTCCAGAACTGTGAAAGATTAAGTTTCTGTTGTTTTAAGCCATCCTGTTTGTGGTACTTTGTTATAGCAGTCCTAGGAAACTAATATATAACTTCTTTTTTTTCCTAGTTTCTTCATCTGTAAAATGGAAATAATGATTCCTCTCTATATCATAGACTTGTTGTGGATGATAATATGCAACAAGCAGTAGAACAGTCACTGCCTTTTAATAAGTGCTATTTAAGGTTATGTGCTATTTAAGATTTAAGTGCTATGATTATTCTAGTGGATAAAATTTCACCTTGAAGGCAAGGGCTATAATTTGTATTTCTCATGAATCTTCCAACATACCTAGGGGAGGGCTAAGGACATAACAGAAGCACATAAATATACATTCAGACGTAGACATGGACTCTTTTCCATTTATTTTATTATTTCTTAAGCTCCATTTTTACTGGTATGGTTTTGCATGTTTTAGGTCTTTATGAATCATATTTGTATGTACTGGATTGTACTTGTGACATTTTTCCCTGTACTTTGACTGCTGGAACTACAGGGTCCCTCGGAAGTCTACTGCTCTTCATCTCAAACACATTCCTGTACTTCTCACCCTTATGCTTATGCCAAATCATACATTAACTTGTGATTTCTAAACATTGATTGATTGTAGAAACCAAGAGAGAAAAGGCAGCTAAAATGAATAGTTTCCAGATGATTATGGAATTTAAAATATAATATGTGGGTTATACCCCTAGCTTCACTACAAACCTGGTAAATGACCTCAGGCAACTCATATACCATTATGAAATGTATGTTTCCTTCCCTGTACAATTAGGAGCTAGGATTAAATTCTTTCAAACATTTTATCAGTTTTGATTTCTATCATTAAATTATTCTGTGTCCTCTGAGTTCAACAATGTCAATGAAAAGCTGGATCTCAATCATCCACTGTGACCAGCACATGCAGGAGGCAGCAGGTACCAAACATGACATTTGTCTGCTATTTGCTTTGGGGAGATGCATTTGTCTGGTGTTTAATTTGGGGAGATGCAATAATGCACATCATTCATAGGGTGACATGCATTATTGTTGCTATTGAACAATTTGGTCTCTTCAATGTAATTACCTGTGTGAGCACAGTAACAGATGTTTCCAAATACATGCTGTGTGCCCACCCACTTGGTGTATCTCAGATTACAAAGGGCCTATTGTTCTAAAAAGCTTTTCACATTCATGGTGGAATAATAAAGTGAAGAATTTACTTTTAGGTCGCAATTTTTCATTTTTGCCTTTCAAGTCAAAACACTGTGACATGTGCTCTTTGCTTAGTTGGCAAATATTATATATAAGGATTTTTTCAAAATTAGGTGAACATTTCAAGCTGTAGTCAAATTCTTGAAAGAAATTATGTACTTTCTCATTTATTTCCTTTTTACCAAGTGTTACTTGATCACTTTATATTTGGCTTCTATGTCTACCATTTTGCTAAAAACCCACTCTGAGTTTATCGATTACCAAAGCAATGACTTTACTATATTCTCCACCCTCTTTCACCTCTGCTGTCTTTGAAACTGTGGACTGTTTCTTCTTTGCTTCTTTCTTCTCTCCCAAGTTTCTGTGATAATATCTATTTTTTGGATTTTTCTTCCTACCCTACCAACAAAACTTTGATTTCTTTCTTCTACCCTGTAAAGGAAGGTATTTCTCAAACTTTTTGTGTTCTTGTCCTAATCTCACTTGAGCTGCAGGCCTATGAGTTCTTTCAATTTTCTTCATATGTCCTGGTGTCACATTCCTTTACCAGTTCTGCCCATTATCCTCTATGCTATCCATAATTTGGCATTGTTGCCCCAAAGTATCTATTCTGGTGTAAAAAGGACTCAATTTCAGAGACCTTGTAGTTCTAGTAATAAAGTCCAAGACTCCATTAGCTACTTTGGTAGCCACATAATCCAACAGATGGGTCAGAATGTCTAATGTGACATTTCAAAAATATCTGTCTCATTTCCTATATGTTGAAGTAAAATTAAAAAACAAAATTATTTGATATGCTTGGTTTTTGCTTGTCGTTTCCTAACCATATTTTCTTTAAGACAGCATAGCACACAACATATTATAAATGACCTAAGGTTTGTTGGATGGGTGAGAATGGGTAGAGTCAAGAAAATTATCACGTTATTTGCACTTAGGCCATTAGATGTTTGAAAAAATAGTTCTATGTGCTAGACTCATCTGGGATAATTTTGTATATCAATTATTGTGCTAGAATTATGAGCTTGAAATAGCTAATAAAGATTACAAGTTGCTTATTGTATTCTCTTTAATAAGTCAAAAATATTTGCCATTTACTTTCAAAATATTATCATTAACTTAATCTCAAATAAAATAGGTTCTAGTTTTAATTTTCCATTTTTAAGTGTATTTCCTATTCCATGGCTCCCTTGACCCCCACAAAGCCAGATAAAGGAACAGTAACAGTATTGTGTGGATTCAAATCCAGTTGCTCTGAGGACTGACGTTGTCCTGTAAATACTCTGGGGTAAGTGAGGAGAGGAAGACCTCGCTCTTCTGTAGATCCCTAGGTGTTTTCAGTGAAGGAGTCAAAGAATCTGGCACGTGATATTTTGTATTCAGCTAGCTTCTCCTAGGAAAGAGTGTTCCCAAGGAGTAAAT
Source organism: Daubentonia madagascariensis (assembly GCA_023783475.1). NCBI lineage: Eukaryota > Metazoa > Chordata > Mammalia > Primates > Daubentoniidae > Daubentonia > Daubentonia madagascariensis. The sequence continues at coordinate 43,854,032 of JAKFHU010001035.1, forward strand.
TAGTCAATTAGCAGAATCATTAACTATTTGAAGCCAAAAAAGTATCACTTTGTGCACCAAAGTAATAATGAGCAAATTAGTAGTCATGCAGTTTGAAGAAGTAAGGCTGCTCACTTTGGAGAGTGCATTGACTCAGTTGTCCAATGAAAGGCCTATTAATGCCCCCCAAAAAGAGTTTGCTTCATGATTGATTAAATTCTTTGGAGGCAAAAAACTAAACACATTGGCAATCACTCACATACTTAGAAAATATTGTATTCACAAAGTTCAGAGTTCAGGGTTTGTCATGACATGTTCACCACTATCCTACGGTACTTAATGTGCACCATGATCGGAGAAAGTGAGATTCTAATATATTATGCACTTATGCAAATATCCAGCTCTGCTCATTATTGTCCACATCATGGTCAAAGAGGTCCTTTTGTCCATCTATAATCAGACATTCTAAGTTGAAGAATAGAAGTATAAGTTTTATAGTTATGACACATTGAGGAGGTTATGAAACTTCTTTGAACCTACTTCACAGGGCTACTGTCAGGATGCTGTAGCACATGTGAAAGCAATTAGTGTGTTATAGGTGTTCAAGAAACATTCCTTTATTCTGAATCTTAGATCATCATTTAATACCTCTGATCCACAGTGTAAATTAGAGCAAATACTATTGGCTCTGCCTACCATTTAGTATGGTTGAGATGACCGAAGAGGACAAGAGTGTGAAAGTACTTTATACAATTTTAATAATTACACACCTGATTGCTTCCATGTGCCACATATACTCTAAAGGTCAGTGATTTCAGGCATTATTACTACTGTAAGCTAAATACATATAAAGATATTAACATAATTTCTAGTGTATGCTAAATTCTTAAAAAATAGTAGCTGTTAAATTATTATTATAAGGGTACATTATTATTATCAATATGGATGGTTTACAGAAATTGCTTCTATAGCTTCTATTACTCTGACATGGATCATAATCTAAACACATAATTTAAAAATTAACACAAATGACTAATTATCCTTTTTTAAGAAAATGCAGAAGTATTTGTCATTTTATTAAGTGGTGCTTTTTGATAATTATTTTAAAAAACATTATCAATGTACTTGTCCTGTGGATTCCTACTACATATTTTTGTTTGTTTGTTTAAATTTTTGCTATCCAGTTTTCTCGTCCTTCAGTGGAAGAAAGAGAGGTTAAGGAGATGCTGCTACCTTTCTGGATAATCAAAACTAAAAAGAATCATATTCTCCTAAAAATAATTTGGGAAATTTCATCACGTTTTGATTTCTTAAGCTTAATATGTTAATATATTTCTTTTTTTTTCTTTTTTTTTAAATTTCAGAATATTATGGGGGTACAAACACTTTGGTTACAGATATTGCCTATGCACTGCCCAAGTCAGAGTTACAATTGTGCCCATCCCCCAGACAGTGCACCCTGCACCCATTAGGTGTGAGTTTACCCATCCCTTCCATCCCCCTCCCACCTGCCTGACCCCTGATGAGTATTATTTCCATGTGTGCATATAAGTATTGATCAGTTAGTACCAATTTGATGATGAGTACCAGTGGTGCTTGTTTTTCCATTCTTGTGATACTTCGCTTTGAAGAATGGGCTCTAGCTCCACTGAGGATAATACCAGAGGTATTAATTGCCCATTGTTTTTTATTGCTGAGTAATACTCCATGGTATACATATACCACATTTTATTAATCCACTCATATATTGATGGGAACTTGGGTTGTTTCCACATCTTTGCAATTGTGAATTGTGCTGTTATAAACATTGAAGTGCAGATGCCTTTATTATAGAGTGTGTTTTTTTCCTTTGGGTAAATACCCAGTATTGGGATTGCTGGATCAAATTGTAGTTCTACTTTTAGTTCTTTGAGGTATCTCCATATTACTTTCCATAGAGGTTGTACTAATTTGCTGTCCCACCAGCAGTGTATGAGTGTTCCTATCTCTTCATATCCATGACAACATTTGTTGTTTTGGGACTTTTTGATGTAAGCCAATCTCACTGGAGTTAAGTGATATCTCATTGTGGTTTTGATATACATTTCCATGATGATTAGAGAAGTTGAGCAATTTTTTATATGTTTGTTGTCCATTATTCTGTCTTCTTTTGAAAAGTTTCTGTTCATATGCTTTGCCCACTTTTTAATGGGATTGTTTGATTTTTTCTTGTTGATTTTCCTAAGTTTGGTATAGATTCTAGTTATCAGCCTTTTATTCCATGTGTAGCATGCAAATATTTTCTCCCATTCTGTAGGTTGTCTGTTGACTCTAGTGATAGTTTCCTTGGCTGTGTGCAGAAGCTTTTTAATTTGATCAGGTCCCATTTATTTATTTTTGTGGCTGCTTTGATTGCTTTGGGGGTCATCTTCATAAATTCTTTGCCTAGGCCAATGTCCATAAGAGTCTTTCCAACATTTTCTTCCAGAATTCTTATGGGTTCATGTCTTGGTTTAAGACTGTTATCCATCATGAGTTGATTTTTGTGAGAGGTGAGAGGTGTGGATCTAGTTTCAGTCTTCTACATGTGGCTATCCAATTTTCCCAGCACCATTTATTGAATAGGGATTCTTTTCCCCAGTGTATATTTTTGTGTACTGTATCAAAGATCAGATGACAGTATGAGGATGGTTTTATATCTGGGTTCTCAGTCCTGTTCCATTGGTCTATGTCTCTGTTCTTGAACTAGTACCATGCTATTTTGGTTACTATAGCCTTGTAGTATAGTTTGAAGTCTGATAGATTGATGCCTCCCAATTTGTTCTTTTTGCTTAAGGTTGCATTGGCTAGACAGGGTCTTCTCTGGTTCCACACAAAGCGTAGAATTATTTTTTCTAGATCTGAAAAAAATGATGTTAGTATTTTGACAGGGACTGCATTGATTCTGTAAATCACTTCAGGTAGTATAGAAATTTTAACAATGTTGATTCTACCTATCCAAGAGCATGGTAGGGTTTTCCATCTGTTTACATCCTCTGCAATTTCTTTTCTCAGTGTTTCATAGTTCTCCCTATATAGGTCTCTCACATCCTTAGTTTAATATGTTCCTAAATGTTTAATTTTCTTTGATTCTGTTGTAAAAGTTATTGCATCTTTCATTTGTTTTTTGGGTTGACTGTTATTGGTGTATATGAAGACTACTGATTTCTGTGCATTGATTTTGTATCCTGAGATATTGCTGAATTCATTTATCAATTCCAGGAGTCTCTTGGTTGAATCTTCGGGTTTTCTAGATATGTTGTCAGCAAAGAGTGAAAGTTGGATCTCTTCTGCCCACATTTGGACACCCCTGATTCCTCTTTCTTATCTGATTGCTCTGGCAAGGACTTCTAGCACTACGTTGAATAGAAGTGGAGATAGTGGGCAACCTTGTCTGGTTCCAGTTTTAAGGGGAAATGTTTTCAATTTTTCCCCATTTGTATGATATTGGCTGTGGGCTTATCATATATGGCTTTAATAATTTGAGGTATGAGCCATCTTTGCCTATATTGTTAAGAGTTCTTATCTTAAAAGGGAGCTGAATTTTGTCAAAAGCCTTTTCTGCATCTATTGAGAGAATCATATAATCTTTGTTCTTGCTTTTATTTATATGGTGAATTACATTTATAGATTTGTGTATGTTGAACCATCCCTGCATTCCGGGGATGAAGCCCACCTGGTCATGATGAATTGATTTTTTGATGTGCATGTGAATTGGGTTTCCTAGGATTTTATTGAGAATTTTTGCATCTTTATTTGTAATGGATATTGGTCTGTAGTTTTCTTTTTTTGTTGTGTCCATTCCTGGCTTTGATATCATGGTGATATATTGGCTTCATAGAATGAGTTTGGGAGGAGTCCATCCTTCTTGATGTTTTCAAATAATTTCTGCAGTATAGGTACCAGTTCTTCTTTGCAGGTTTGGTAGAATTCAGGCATGAACCCACCTGGTCCAGGACCTTTTTCTGTTGGAAGATTTTTTATTACTGTTTTAATTTCAGTGTTTGATATCGGTCTGTTCAAGAATTCTATTTCTTCCTGATTGAGCCTAGTGAGGTTGTGTGTTTCTAAAAATTTGTCCATTTCCTCCACATTTTCATGTTTTTGGGCATAGAGATTAGTATAGTATTCAAAGATGATGTTTTGTATTTCCGTGGTATCAGTTGTGATATCACAACTTTTTCATTTCTCACTGAGCTTATTAGAGTCCTTTCCTTTCTGCTTCTGGTCAGTCTAGCAAGTGGCCTGTCTATTTTGTTTATCTTTTCAAAGAAGCAACTTTTTGTTTTATTAATCTTCTGTATAGTTCTTTTATTCTTGATTTCATTTAGTTCTGCTCTGATTTTGGTTATTTCTTTTCTTCTGCTGGGTTTTGTGTTGGTTTGCTCTTCCTTTTCCATTTCCTTGGGATGATTCATTAGTTTGCTGATTTGTGACCTTTCTGTCTTTTGGATGTGAGTATTCAAGGCAATGAGTTTTCCTCTCAGGACTGCTTTTGCTGTATCCCACAGATTTTGATAACTTGTGTCCCCATTACCATTTAGTTTAAAGAATCTTTTGATTGCTACCTGAATCTCCTCCTTGACCCAAAGTCAGTCAGCAATAGATTGGTTAATTTCCATGTTTTGTTGTAGAGATGAGTGTTTCTGTTGGAATGATTTTTAATTTTATTCCACTGTGGTCTGAGAAGATATATGGTAAATTTCTATTTTTTTAAATTTGTTGAGAACTATTTTGTGGCCTAGGATATGATCAATTTTGGAGAATGTTCCCTGCACTGATGAGAAGAACGTATATTCAGTGTTATTTAGGTGGAGTGTTCTGTAGATGTCTCTTAGGCCCAAATGTTCTAGAGTCCTGTTTAGGTCCATTGTTTCTTTGCTTATTTGCTCCTTGGAGGATCTGTCCAGTTCTGTCAGTGGGGTGTTGACGTCCCCAGTTATTATGGTATTGCTAGATCTAGCAGTATTTGCTTTATGTATCTGGGCACTCCTGTGTTGGGTGCATAAATATTTAGGATTGTTAAGTCTTCTTGTTGGTTTTTTCCCTTTACCACTATATAGTGACCATCTTTGTCTTTCTTTGCATTTGTTGCTTTAAAGTTTATGATATCTGATATAAGAATGGCTATCCCAGCTTTCTTATGGTTTCCATTTGCCTGGAAAATTGTAAGCCATCCCTTCACTTTGAGTCTGAACAAGTCCTTGTGTGTAAGATGCATTTCCTGGAGACAGCAGATACTTGGCTTGTATTTTTGTATCCATTCAGACAGCCTATGTCTCTTCAATGGGCAATTCAAGGCATTCACATTTATTGAGAGAATTGATATTTGGGGTGGATTTCTGTTTATCTTGTTGGGTAGACCCTTATTGTTTTGTTTTACCTCTCAAGGTATTGTGGAATCTGGGTTCTGGACTTTTAACTTTTGGGTAATTTTACACTGGTGGGTATCTCTTGCGCTGGTTAGTGTACAATGCACGTCTGAGTGCTTCCTGAAGGGCAGGTCTTGTCATCACAAATTCCATCAGTGATTGCTTGTCTAGGAAAGTCTTTATTTCTCCCTCATATAAGAAGCTTAATTTTGTAGGATAAAGAATTCTGGGTTGGCCATTATTCTGTTTTAGAAGACTGAGGTTGTGTCCCCAGTTCCTTCTGGCTTTTAAGGTTTCAGTTGAGAAATATGCAGTTAATCTGATAGGTTTTCCTTTGTAGGTTACCTGCTGTTTTCGCCTTACTGCTGTAAGGAGTGCCTCTTTCATGTTTACTTTGCTCAGTCTAATAACTATGTAGCACGGTGATTGCCTTTTCACTTTGAGTCTCCCAGGAGTCCTGTGTGCTTCTTGTACCTGGATATTGAGATTTCTGACTAGGCCATGGAAATTCTACTCTATTATTCCTTCAAATAGATTTTCCAGCCCTTGTATATTTTCTTCTTCACCCTCAGGGATTCCTATGATTCTTATGTTTGGCCTCTTTACATAATCCCACATTTCTTGTATGCTTTGTTCATCTCTCTTGCTTCTGTGTTCTTTCTCTTTGATTGATTTGTTTAGCACATAGGAATTATCTTCCAGCTCTGAGATTCCTTCCTCTGCATGATCCAGCCTATTTTTAAGGCTTTTCACTGTGTTTTTTAGATCCTTGAATGCCTCTTTCATTTCAAGTATTTCTGTTTGCTTTTTCTGTAATACTTCCATTTCTTTAGAGGATTTTTCAGTCCTTTCTTGCATTTTTCTTGTGGTTTCTTTGTGCTGGGGTTCAATTTTCTCTTGAATTTCATTGAGCTTTCTTACAATCCATAATCAAAATTCTTCCTCTGTTATTTTACCCATTTCATTCAAGTTGGTATCTGTTGCTGAGGAGCTAATTATTTCCTTTGGGGGTGATTTTTCACTCTGATTTTCACGGTACCTTTGTTCTTTTGCTGATTCTTTCTCATCTGGCTTCTTGGTCAAGAGCTAGGGGTGCTAGGACTAGACAGACCATGGTCCTGTCTCCATGACCCCAAGGATCATTCCCTGGAAGAGCCGGGGAGAGGAGTGCTGGTCCTGTATTGCCTTAGGTGTATTTTAGCAAGTTTGGTGGACCTATTTGGTTACCTCTGACCTGTTGTCTTTACCTCTTCCCAATGAAGTGTAGTGAGTTTGTTCCCCCAGCTTGAGCTCTAAGCTGGTGGATTGTACTTGAGGGTACAAATCCACTGCTCCCTAATAGCTTGGGATGGAAGGCAATATTTTTAGCTATGGGGTTGTTCCTGCTGTTGTTGGTGTAGTTTGTATGGAGGAGCCAGTTACCTAGGTAGTTTGTGGTGCCTGTGGTAGGCTCTGGTCACCCAGGTGGGGTACATGAAGGCCCCAAGCTTTGGGAGGGGACTTTTAGCTCCCAGGAGTTACTTTGACCCTGCTTCCCCTGAGGTGGCGGGAGGAGCAAGATAGCTTGCAGCTGCAGTGAGAGAGCTAGGGTGAGTGAACTTCTACAGCTCAGAGGTTGCTTGTCCAGCTGCTGGGAGGTGGGGGGCACTGTTATGGGGTTCAGAGTTCTCTCTCTCTGGGCTTGGAGGGCTGCTTCTGATGGGAGGGATGAACTGGTATGATTGCTGAGGTCTCTAGCCAGGTTTTTTCTTCCCTGTCCACAAGCTCTGGCACTTCCCTCTCCAATTGTACCAATTGTGGGCTCTCAGGCTTCCCCAGAGTTCATGTGTCTGGCCCTCTGATGTGCGTCCCTGCATGGCATTGGCTGAAAGGGGAATCTCCAATTGTGCACCCCTTTTCCACTACTAGACCCCACAGTGAGGCAGGTGGGCCTCTCTATCCCCAGAAATCTCTGCCAGGGGATGCTCCCACAAGGGGAATAGTGGCAGCTGAAGTCACTCTTGGATTAAGCTGAACTCCTAAGAAAGTGAGTAGGGTTGAGGGCAGCTGCTCTGGTTCAGCCTGTAGTACCTGAGGCATTCAGTTGCCATGGGAAGCAGTACTTATACAAATTGAGTCACTATGGCACAGCAATCTTCAATATGACCATTTCCTGGGGTGGGGGGAATGGAGACCTGGAGAGCTGGCACTAGAGCCAATCATGTAGGAGAAGGCCAGAGCCAGGGACGCAGGACCAAATGATGGATGGGCTGCAAACTGTTTCCACTACACAAAGGTCCCACTGATATAGATCAGGGACCTCATCCCACCTGGAAACCACGCGGCCCAGCTGTCCATGGCCTCCAAGGGCATAGCCTGTCATACCCAGTGGTGAGAGCCCCTGGGCCGGGGGTGAGGTGTAGCTAGAGATCTACCTAACAGTCAGCTCCAGGTGGGGACCTTAAAGATGGTTGCTGACTGCCAATCTGGCTTACAGCAGGGTCCTGCTGGTTCAGATCACGCTGTTAATGCAGCTCTCCTCAACCCGCCTTATCCCACGGAGGCAATTGCTGGCAGCCACCAAGGGCATAGCCCATTGCTCTCCATTCAACTCCTGTGCCCTGGTCCTGCTGACTTCCGGGCACAAGGTGCCTATCTCCAAATTCCAGCATACTGTCCCAGGAAGCTGTATCTCAGCCTGGTCCCTCCCCGGCTCTGTGTAGTCCCTGCACAGTGCACCCGAGAGTTCTGTATGGTTCCCACAATTGCTTCCTCTCCACAGAGCCTGCTGTCTCGTGCAATGACTTTGCACCAACTCTGGGCTTGTTCCTGACTGAGTGGATGGGAAGTCTGTGGGGATGGTGCATGACCACCTGTACGTCAGGTCACACTGTGCTGATCTGGTGAGTGCATTCTTCCAGTGCTCTGATCTCTATTGTATTCCCTGCACTCTCTGATCTTTGTGAATGTATCTCTCTGTCACCTTTTTTCTTGTTCTGAGTGTCCCATCATGCTTCTCTGCAATTTCACAATGCAGTTTTCAGAGTGAGCGATCCATGCACAGGCAGCTGTTGGTGCTCGTCACCTCCTTCCCTGGGAGCGGTGAGGTAGGAGGCCTCTACTAGACTGCCCTTTTTCTGTCCAAAGTATTTCTTAATGTGGTACAGAATAAGTAGAAATAGTCAAAGCACCTTAAATAATATTTGTTTGTGGAGTTCAAAAAAAGAAGCCATTTAGAAATTGGCTTTGTCACTTGGATTTGGAGAAACATTATCATATCCCTTGCATATGTACAGCTGAATCAACATGCTTTATCTGCATAGCTATAATTGCATTTAATGGATGGAACCACTTGTTAATGAAATGCAAAGATCATTTGATACTAAAATATCCAAGGCCTAGTTCATGTAGTGTTTTAATTTGGTTGAAAGCTTTATTCCCTTGCTTCCTTCCTCCCTCCTTCTCTCCCTCCCTCCCTCTTATTCTCTCTTATCTTCTGCTCTTCTCTTGTCTCCTCCCTCCTATGTCTTTTCCTCTTATCTTCATTCCTTCCTTCTTCTATTTACTTCACTAAGCTTCCAGAATGTGAGCGGAAATATTATTATGGGATATAAACTTTTTTTTAAACTGGAAGAAAACAGGATTTTGAGATTTTAAAAGGCTTTTGCCTTATTGAAAATAACCATCAAAAGTAATTTATTAAGGTTCTTAATGTCCTGAGAAAAGAATTTTCAAAATATATGCCCTACTCTCTGGGCATTTATAATCTATTAATAAAATATATGATGCAGATATAAACACATAATTAGAGGAAACATGGAGACAGTAGCAGTGTGTCTTTAAAATGGTACAGGAATTGATAGGTATTTCTTACAATGTTTAGTTATCATGATGTAAACAGTGCCAGAAGAGGAGACCAGGGGCTGGTGTTATCTCTGAATCTACAGAGCTATCTGATCTTAGTCAAATCCTTAAATCTCTTGGTGCTTCAGCTTCTTCATAAACAACATGTGGTAATTAAACATGTTCTATTCACTGCACACTTTCTTTTTGTGAATATCAAATGAGAATGAATGCAAAAGGTTTAAAATTTCACGATATAATACTGAAATGAAATAAAATTATCTGTTTCATCTGTGCCTTCTTAATGCAATTACAAATTCTCCCAAGCTAGAACCACATCTTTGAATTAAAAAAAAGAAGTCTCTCATAATGTCTTTTATTGTCTGAAATATACATATGTGCCAAATAAATATTAATAATTGCTGAATTATAGGTAATAACACAGGAACAATACATGTACAAATACTAAAAGCTATTTGAATTTAATATCAAGCTTAATATAACCTAAAATATGTATAAATGGCAAAAATATATATCTGACCCTATTGATTACAAAACAAAACTCAAATTACTTAGTATGACATTCAAGGACCTTTGTCTCAAATGCTAAACTGTTTTTCTGGTCTCATTTACCACCTCTCTCTCTCTGTCCCCATCACATACCTAATTCCTAATATGCCTGGATGTTTTAGGCTTTCATGCCTTTGCTCATTCCATTACATCCTCTCATAGGAATGTCCTCACCCACCAGAGAAAATAAAAGACCTTCAGGGTCCAATTCAAATGTCACCTCCAATGTGAATTATTCACCTATTCATTCTCAGCTATTCATCTATTCCATCATTCAGTAAGTGAGCTACTGGTCAGTGGGAAAGGAAAGATGAATCAGAGCATTAGGAGGTATCAATTGCTGTCTACATATTTCATCTTCCAAGTTACTCCAGGAACCCATCTTGATAATTTGATAATTGTTCCACAACTACACTACAGACATTGCACTTCTTCAAGCCTCCTTACCTCTCTTCATGCATCTGCCTGCCAGCCAATGCCAAGGCTAACACCACAAATTTTATATTTTGTTAAGGCAGCACCCCATTTCTGGATCCAATTTCTCTCTCAACTATCTCTTGCTCTGTAGAAAACCACCCCAAAATTTAGTGACTTAAGACAACCATTCATTTGCTCGTGATTCCAAGGATCAGCAACTTAGCCTGGTCTCAGGTAAGATGGCTTGTCTATGTCCCCTGTGGTGGTGACTTGGCTTACTCCTCTGGCTGTGGTTATCTTGTGGTTCAATTTCTGGGGCTTCATGGTCTGAATGGGTATCAATTAGCTGGGCCACGTGTCAGTAGGCTAGATCATGCTTCTTCACATGGTGGCGGCAGCGAGAAGAGGAGAGCAGTAGTTGTATGACCACTTACAGTCTGGGCAAGGAAGTCACATAACATTACTTCTGTCATTTTCTGTCAGTCAAAGCAAATTCAACTTTGACAGGCCAGCCTAAATTCAAGAAGAGAGACAATCGCACGGCAAAGGGGAGTGAAAATAGGGATGAACCAAATTGCTACAAACATTTTTGAAAATAATCTACCACACATGAGTCTAGTAAGAGTAAACATGTGATTGGGTTTATACCTGTGCTGAGAAGCCCAGTAAGTGTGGCTGATTCTACGTAGAGGAGGAAAATATTTCTAACAGAAAAGAGGTGGTTCTCTGCAAAAAATTTATATAATTTCTAAAGCATGAGAATTACCTTTCCTTGAAAGTACTTAAGAGTTGTGCCTGACATCTATTAGGAATTCAATTAATACTTGTTGAATAAATAAATGAATCAATTTGCCTATAAAACAATCTAGACTTATCTCCTCCACTATAGAAAATTAACACCTTTTTAAACATTTGCCATATATTCAGGTTTTTTATTGCTTCTTAACAATTTATGTTTTCTTAAGACATATTATTTTGTTGAAATGAAAATTATTTTTAGGAATTCATCCTTATCTCTTATTTTAAACCATCTGTATCTGTAGTTATGGTCCTCTTCTTCATCCGTTCTATAAGATTCTCTCAGGCTTCATAGCACTCCCTGTTCTCAAATAATAACTTTATTTTCTAATTTCATTCTCAGAATTAAACTAAAGGTACTTAAACACAATCCATTTGTCTTAAATTAAGTCTCTTATCATAGGGTTTTGCACTTACCAGGGGGATCTTTTTCCTTCTCCTTCTTTGCACCATGTTATTAAGATATGAATTATGTATTAGTTATGACTCTAAATCTTAAAGAATTTAAACTATAATACAAAACGTTAAGTGTAGCAAGGAGTACTACTATTGCCTTCTCCAATTGTTGCATATTGCAAATCTATGAATTCCTGTTTTTCTGGTCTGCTGTGAAGTCTTTTATCTTTTCTTTTTTTCTGAAAAGACTGAAATTCAGGCATAGACTACATTGTTTAAATCGAGAACTATAGACAGGAGAGAAAAGGCAAGAGGAAAATCAAGGTGTGCTTTTTCCATTAGATTCTCTCCTGTTTTAATATCTATCTTATGGCTTTCCTTTCAATTCATAGGCCATGTGGTGGGGGAACCTTCCTGATCAAGTCTTGCATTTGTATTTCCTTAGGCTTGCTGTGATAGTCATAGAAATGCTGAGATCGAGAGCAGAGATAGTTACAGTTGAAAGAGGACTGAAATGTCTCTTTTATTCTCAATAATATAGATATTGCATTTAGAGTTTTGTGTATAAGTAATAGAGATTTTTTTCCTCTTTCTTTTTGGCAGAACAAATATTGGAGGAGGTGTGAGCTAAAAGGCAGTATAGATTGGATAGACTGGATCGGGTGGCCACTGATCACTCTCAGTGCATAGATGTGAATACAAAGGTAATCTTTCCTTGTCTAATTATGTTCCTTCAACATTTTGTAGTTTTATTTTGCTAAAGGAGTTGGTCCTCACAAAATGCCTAATCTGTTCTAATAATTTAGCAGCCTCCCTCATGCTCTCTTTGAATGTAGATGTTTAGAAGTTACCTTAAAGTTCTTAAAGATGCAAGGGAATTGGTACTTGCACTTCCTCTGGATGGTTACTTTTTGAAGACAGAAACATTGTCTAGGTGGCTCCTGTTGTTTCCAAGGCTTCCCTAGAAGCAATTAAGCAACTGTTAATAAGACATATAGAATATAAATAAATCCTAAAAAAAAAGGAGCACTCAAGGACTACCAAATCCTCCTTTATTCTAACACTCTTCATTAATTGTCCTAATCCAGAGTACTTTTTAAAAAATAGTTTTAAAATGTCAAATCCTTTGTTTTCAAAATAAATATTACATGTAATGAATGGGCTTTCCATATGTAATATATATATAACAGATAAAAGAGTATTCATTGCCCCACCTCTTTCCTACTCCCAGGAGACATTGAGACACCACCATTAAACCGTGGGACTTTGTTGGACACCATTTAATAGCCACTGTAGCTTGGCTCAGGTCAATCTTCTCTTCTTAGAATCTCTATAAAACATGTTATAAGCTGCCACTGCGATAACTGTTCTGTCACTTACTGTTATATGACCTGGAACAATCTTGCTCTGAGACCCAGTTTTTAGAATTTGGGAGATAAGGATGTCAGTGAACCTCAGTTCTCATTACCCACCTGAATACAAGATAGACATAGGTGTCATGTATAAGGAGATTAAAAAAGCCCTTATGTTACTTACAAAGGTTTTGTAGGTTATGGTTTCAGTGCAAGCAGATGGGGGTTGTGATTGCTCACTCCCAGCCACCACCTGTCTTGGCTGGACTAGACAGATTTGCCTGGTCACAGGCAAAACTGAATAGCTGTAATCCTACAACCTTGGGAACAGTGCCCTTAAGCAAAGTGCCTCTATGGCCAAAAGAGCTGATGAAAGTGCACCCAGTCTACAGGCAGCTGGATCAAAAAAGAGGGGAAGGAGAAAGAAGCATAAGCAGACATGTCCAATTCTTTATCCTAGACTTATGAACAAAAATAAGTTACTTCCCCAGAGGTAAGGTTGTTAAAATGTGAAGAAATGTCCAGGCAGTCACTCTATTAGAATTCTCTCCATATGGAAATACAAAGGGGAGGCAGTAAATTCTCCCCAAACATTCCTCATCTGCAATTGGGGTCAAATTATATCCCCCTGAGAGGTTTGTGTAAATAAGGAAATGCTTTTGCAAGCACTTATATGCTATATACAATATCATTCTCTAAAATTATTGTTATTTCTTGAACGTTCACTTTATTAATGTTTTACATTTCTTGCTACTTAATGATCATTTCCCCAACAAGATTGCCAAGCACATTACAACCATCAGACAGTTAATTTGACTACATTATATGGATAATTTCTTTTACATACATGGTACAATATGATTATAACTTTAAATGTTTAGGATTATGGATCCACTTTAAAGATGATTCATTATCATAGAAATTAAGGAGGGAAGGAAGAAACAAAGGAAGAAAGGAAGGAAACAAGGAAGGAAAAATACAATTAAGGCTGATGTATCTTGGTTAAGAGGTTGAAACTACCAGGTTTCAGGTAAAGCATGCTTATCTAAAATTAAAATAGGTACCATTAATCAACTTTTATTATTAATTTAATATGTAACTTTTTAAAGAAGGTCTACTCTTACATACTATTTTCTAATATCATGATCAGATATCACATACATTTTAAAAAAACACACATTAGTAAAAAATAAACTTTTGTGTATAATTTGATAAAACTCTAAGCCTTAACTATTTGTAATTATCACAATATAAATGTGGTCTTATCTTCATAAAATCATAACACTCTATTTTACCTCTTAGTCTGATGCATCTAGAAAGGCTCTTAGTTCCAGAACTTTAAGATTACTTGATACTGCAAGACCTTACAGCTTTTTGGTTTTATCAGTAATGGAACTGAAGGTAAGGAATATTTCTGCACTGTCATTATCAGCATACTATAAGCATAAGCGCTTGCTAATCTTACCTCCTTTTCTCATGTAGTCATCATCCACTCTATCCTGTAGAAAGGGGAAGAGGAGCGATCTTGTAGCAGCATCATGCTGCAAGGAGCAGGAATCCATCATGCCTGATTTTGTCTAAATCCAAACAAACCTAACCATAACCATTTATGGTAAAAGGGGAACCAGAACCCTAATATTCAGAAAGACATGGCTTCCACTACCTAATATTTATTTTAATAACTGTAGTTTAAAAACTATTTTTAATAGCTGTCAGTTTTAGTAACTAAAACTGGGGACTTTGTGGTATTTATTTATAACTTTCTGTTCTAGTTACTAAAGTAGACTTTCACACCTCTTATGGTTTGAGAAACTAAACTCCTTTATTTAAAAAAAAATCCTTGCCTCAAATTCTTGCCAGTAATAGTAAATACTCTAACATTTTTTTAAGTGATAGAAGAATTTTGACTGACAAAGCAGATTTTGTTTCTTTTGAGTCCTCTCTCTCTCTTTCTCAAATAGGCTTTTGGTATCAGTTGGTCTTGCTAAAATGAATGATTTTGGAAGAGGAAGAATATATATGCCCCAGACTAAGCATATATTAATAGTATAGATAGGTATGAGGGTCAGATTTTTCCGAGCCTGTTCCCTGGCAGCTTATTTGCAGAGATTCCTGGAGAATGGCCAACATAGAATTAATTCTGAAATGCTCTGCTAACCCATATGGAAGAACATGTTTGTTTTCCCAAATAGCCAAAGAGCTCTGCAAGGTAAAACTGTCTTTCTATAGTGCTGAATATTTCCCTAAGGTGAAGTCTGCAGCAGGAAGCACAGATGTTGCTATAGTGGCATATGAGGACAATGGGAAAGCACATGGCTAGATGAAATGGACCACGATATGTGCATATTGGAGTCTTGGGAAGTCAAACAATGCTCTGCACGGCACCTCTCTGGGCACTCTGATCTTAGGTTACTCATAGAGGCCAAGACGACGAGAAAGCCCTAAAGATAAGCATTGATAAGGGATGGCTATTTAATGAGATATGGCAGTATTCAGAGACTATGGAGCATAGGATTTTAGCACAAAAGGAAATTTGGAGATCATTTAATCCACATTTCTCACTTTATAATTGAGGAAATGGAGGTTAAGACTAAAGCCTTGGCTTGCATAATTTCTCACAATGAGCTTGTGGGAAAAGGAATGCTAAGATCTGTTATGAAAAATTTGAAACAACTTAAATGTCCATCAACAGGAGAATGGATAAGTAAAGTCATATTATCTCAACAATTGTATTCAGGGGAATATGATGCATGGATTGGCTTAAGTATGGGCCTCACAAGCCCTGAAACTGAACATGGAACCCCAACCAGACCCTGTGAACTGAAACTGTGAATGGAGTTGGTTCCCCATTTGTTCCTGAATTGGGGGCAATTGCCTGAAAAAGGGTAAATGTAAGCTGGAGAGGTAAGGGACAAACATTTGTGACCAAAAATAAAATAATAAAAGAGATTGTGTTTTTCCAAAAAATTAGCTACTTCATCACCCAGCAGAAAGATGCTACTTGTAGGAAAGTGACCCTGTTATCATTTTCAGAATGAGAGAATTGCTCACACAAGGCTGCCGTTCTAATGAAGAGACCAAATCATTTAGTATATGAAAGGCAATGCATTCCTCTTAGTTGCCATTTTTTTCCTTTTGTTATATTCAGAGAGATTCTCAAAAAATATCATAATGCTAAAAGTAATACCCCCAATCAACTCTCCTTGAGCATACACTATATGCCAATTTATATAGACTATTTCATTCAATTCTGTCAAAATATAGATAGGAATTATTATTATTCAATTTCATAGATGTGCCAGCTGAGGCTCAAAGAGGTTAAGTTGCCCAAGTCATACAACTAGGAAATGGTGGAATTTGGAATCAAATGTAGACAGTAAGACTCCAGATCCTCATCTCTTTTGCCATAATTTCTATTTGGCAAGGAAAAAAAAAATCATTTTCACCTTACTCATCATTTTTCTGCAACATTTTGTTTACTAGTGTGTCTGATATCCAGACCAAACATTCAGATGATTTCTACTTTTTTTACCCCAGACATTTTGGGGTTATTGAAACCATGCCTAGCTCTATAGGGAGCAGTTGTCTTCTTTGAACTGTAAATGAAGTGCTAGCTCAAGTAAGATTTCAACTATTCTGCTAACCCTGAGCCAGACCCTACGTTTTTCTCAGTGCTAAAATTCACTGTCAGGATTCTACATGCTGCTTATCTTCCTTTCAGACTAAGTCTGAAGGACTATATTGATTCTTCATTTGGGTGAGCAAGTGAATTTTCTCACCTCAAATGCAAACCTCTGAATAGTGCTAGATAAGTCTAACTTTCTCATCCCAGAGATGCACCACATTCCTGTATATAGAGATTTCTTGCTTATGCTTTCTTTCCCTCTCATAGAAAAATTAGAAACATGTTTTATTGTCAAAATTAGGGGATGCTCATGCAGGCAGGAGGCATTATGACCGTAGAATGAAACATCTTAAAGACACCTAAAATATCATCTAATTCAAAGAATGTCACCCATAGAAATGAAGGGCATGTGCCAACTAGGGGGCATAAGGATCTCTTGAGAATTATTTAATATAAATTCACATCCCACCTCCCAACACACACAGTCTGCTATAATCCCTAGGAGCGTATTATCTCCTGCAACCTGAAATTTACCTGAAATTCACTGACTAAGTGAGCCATTATTATTAGGGAAAAGGTGACATAAGCTGTTTGTTATCACAAGACAGGAATACTATGTCAGTCATAGACTAGTAAGAAAGATGAAGCCCCTATATACCAGGCAGTACAATAGAGAGGATTTAATAAAGGGAATTAGTTTACAAAGGTGCTGGGAGAACTGAAAGCCAAGCATGGGGAAAATGAGGTCACCTAGGAATTAGCAGTGGCAGAAAGCCTGTGTCTTTCTTAGGGTTGGAGGGAAACAGTCAGAATTAGAGACTAGAATTGGAATCACGTGGTGGGATCTAGAACCATGAAGGGAGGAACCACAAAAGGGAAGAAATTTCCTTGGATATTCGTTCCCTCTGCCCTCTACTCTCTTGTAAGTCTTCTATTGGTTGAATCTATCCAGAAGCCAGATGTCAAGGAAGCCTGGAAATGTTAGCTTGCAAGATACAGTCCCCTACAATACAGAGCAGGAAGCAGAGAATGTAGATAAGAGGAAATAATGAATGGCCAGAAGAATTAGAACCACTGTTTTAATCTATTCCTCTACGGTATACAAGATTGTTTCAATATCTCCAGATAAAGAAAACTGCTCAACTTTCCTTACTAACAAAATTCATAGTTACATTCTCATAGCCAGAAAGTTATTTCTGTTATTTAAAATTTAAGTCCTTTTAGTATTTATTTAATTCATTTTTGGTGTACTACAATGGACAATTATGTCACATGTATAGGTTTTGGCATCACTATATTTTTAAACCTGTAGGGATACATTTGCCATACTTATTTTAGTGTTGACTTTTGATAGTCAAAAAGCCAATATTTTATTTCAATTTTTAAATTCTTATATATTTCATTGTCTTGTTATAATACTAATTTTATGTTTGGTTTGTGGTGGTTTTTGTAAAAATCACCTGATACTCAAGAATAGATCCTTTGTTTCCTACTTTTTCTTAAAATTCATTGTAGGGCATTTTTCTTCCTTCAGCCATGTACACCAAAACTTAACAATCTTCATTCAATGTTTTGAACAAAGTCTTATTAAGGTAGAAGAAAATACTATGTTAAAACTTTGGAGAGGATTAAATCTCTTTAATGAGTTACTCAATAATTTCAAAAGTACAATAATAGTATTAAATCTAGTCTCAAATAGTATATTGAGTGCCTCTTATGTCCTGACTCATGTTCTCTCAGCTCATTTTTTCTATCAGCCATTTCTGCAGCAGCTGGCTTTGTGTAGGTGGAGCTAGCAACACCTTTCCTTTCTGGGACTTCTCTAATACTCAGTATGGGAGTCTGAAGTAATCTTGATCATTCAGGCATGTACAATCTCAATGTGGTGGGGGAGGTAATAGCTCCCTGGGCAAGCCTAGACCAATGAGAAGCAGTAGCCAAAGGAGAAATGCTCCCTTCTTCCAACCTGCAGATAAACCATTCTGAGCTTCAGTCGCCACAGCTCTGAGAAGGTTCCAATAGGATTGAGGACCCATTGGTGTTAGTGGTAACTAATCTGAAAATGCCCTCTTGCATTGACTTTCCTTTCTCTTCCCAGGAATCATTTCCAAAGATAAACTCCAGCTCTTGTCTCAATCTCCACTTTTTTGAAGAACACAAGCTAAGACAAATAGAAAATGTGACTTTTATTTTTTATCATATATTTTATTATGTTTTTATTTTGTAGTTTTATCGTAATGTTTATATCCTTTGTTTATATCATTAATTTTCCTGGCATATAGCGATCATTAGTGATTCAATCCTCTATTAGTAAAGGTCATAAGGTGAGAAAAGAGTAGCAAAAAACAATCAATAGTAAAAATTTCATTCCTAAAGACCAAAGAGAGCCTTCAAGACTATACTGAGTAGGAAATACTTCTGGTTAGATTATTAGTTATTTCAATCTTATCAATATAAAATATTGATATTGGAAATATTTATCCTCATTTGAAAACTAATCAGATTTCTTCCAAGGTCTCCATGACTGTAAGTCAGACTTGAAGAAAATAATGTTTTTGTTAGAAGTAGAGAATACTGAGATCCTGGGAAGATGGGTCATGGTCAAATAGAAAGCCAAAAGCATTTGATTCTCAGCCATCAGAAATATGTCACCAGGAGAATTTGGATCTGCTTAAAAATAAAAATGTACCTTAACATGATAAACTCACAATATATAAATTATCATGGAATAGAACTCTACAAGGGTTTCCTATGTTTTAGAATGTCAATTAGTAGAATGTAGTGTTGCTTCCTGGGGCACCTAAGATATATGTCTGCTCTTTAACATTGCATGCTGTGCATTAAGAAATGGAAGCTAAGGTGATCTTACATTATAATAGACAACATTCTTAAGCACAATGTTGCATGCTTTTATGACATTTATGAAGTTTATTTACATTTCTGTTATCCAGATGGAAATTCCAAATACTGAATTCTACACAACTTTTGACTATCTTGATAATATGATTCTTTTCTTTTCTTTTAAACCCATAAACTTTTTTTCATTAGATTTCATGACTTGATAAATTTGCCATAAACATCACTTAATTTTGGGAGACAGGAGTGGTTTGTAAGCAATGGGCTTGCTAATTTCAGTGTTATGGAAACTGCTTTGATAAATCAGTCATTTTTCTATATCTCTGGTTCTGTAACTCAAATACCATTCTACTCCAAAATTACCCAAATATGGCATACACCTAATGAAGTGCACTCTTATACAGGAGTGAGAAAATTATAGCCTAAGCATCAAATATGGCCCACTGCCTATTTTTGTAAATAAAGTTTTATTGGAACATAGCCAAACCTGTGTATTGTCTATGGATGTTATCATGCAACAGTGACAGAGATGAGTAGTTGTGACAAGATCATATGGCCTGCAAAGTATTTACTATCTGGCTCTTTAAAGAAATTATTTGCCAACCTCTGCTTTAATACTTTGACTTAAATAAGATGTGTATTTAAACTTATTTTAAAAATAATATTTAAACTTATTTTTCTTTACCTTACTTTACTGCTGCAAAATAAATATACAGGGAAGAGAGAAAGGAATCTTTAATAATTTCAACCACATTTTGTTTGGCATATTGGTTTGGTAATACTCTTCTAGTTGGTGCTTATGATTTTTTTTTTTTTCCCATGGAGCAAATGCTTCATGAATGAGTTTGGAATTAATGCTCACATCATCACAACTTGAATTCCTCCTTTTCATCCATACATCTGAATTCTCTCGTTTTCTAGACAACAGATCTGGGAACTTCAACCTTATCCATACCCTGCAGATACCATACTTGACTCAACATTTTCCAATCTGGCCACTAGCAATTTGACATCCTATAATGTTTTATCTTTTTTATCTGTTGCCTATGCAGTTGTTAGAGTCTCCAATTCTCTAGGCTGCCTTTCACTATAACTGCATTAGATCACAAATTCCTGGAGAGAAATTTTTAGATGGTATCCTTCAGAGTGTCATAGTTACATGTAAAAGGAGGAGAGAAGAATCCTTCCTACTCACAAATCTTTTATTAATCAATTTCCCAATCACACTCCATTACAAGTCTGCTTGGGCATTTGAAATTTCCCCCATAATGGCACTTTTAGCCTAAAATTTTGTTTTCAAAACACTTGGTTAAAATGAACACAAATTCCCTGGAAAGAGTACCATTACCCATTAACAATCGTTGGTTGACTATTAGAGTTTAGTTTGTCAGATTATCTGACTGTGAGGTCACAGAGAGCTGATCCCTGGAAAATAGGGCACAGGAAAAGGAGATGTGAATGATATGAAAGGACACCAGACATGTTCAGAGAATGAGATGTCACTGGGCACTGTCTTGTTCATAGCCTCCCCGAGTCCTATGTCCATTCAGCAGGTCAGTTATCAATTAAAGCAGTGGTCCCCGACCTTTTTGGCATGAGGGACTGGTTTCATGGAAGAGAGTTTTCCACAGACTGGGAGTAGAGGTTGGCTTCAGGATGATTCAAGAGCCTTACATTTATTGTGCCATCAAACTTCTCTGCTACTGATAATCTGTATTTGCAGCTGCTCCCCAGCACTAGCATCACTGCCTCAGCTCCATCGCAAATCATCAGACATTAGATTCTTGTAAGGAGCATGCAACCTAGATCCCGCACATGTGCAGTTTACAGTAAGGTTCGTGGTCCTGTGAGAATCTAATGCTGCTGCTGATCTGACAGGAGGTGGAGCTTATGCAGTGATGTGAGTGATGGGGAGCTGCTGTAAATACAGATGAAGCTTCACTTGCTTGCCCGCCACTCACCTCTTGCTGTGTGGCCTGGTTCTTCACAGGCCACGGTACCAGTCCATGGCCTGGGGGTTAGGGACTGCAAAATTAAGGGACAGAGAGGACTGAAAAAAGAAGAAATAATGAAGCATGTTTTATCAGGCAAGCTAAGCATATTAATGCACAATAAATGCTCTCTCATGAGGATGATTATAATGAGGAAGAAATACAGTGTTTCTATAGTAAATAACTATTAAATTCTTTTCATAGGTCACTATAGTCTGTTTTCCCAGCTGACAACTTTTGATTCTAGAACTAAAGATTTTAAAAGGTTGGAGAAGATATTTGGCAGATTATGTGGTCATTCAGAATCTAGGTAATGATAGAAAATTAGTCCATTCAATCACATTCTCTTCAAATGACAGTTTCTTTGCAGATTGACAATATAAGAACAGTGAAAAGACACAAACTTAGAAACAACTGGATGAAAAGATTTCATAGGTGTTCATGAACTTTAGTGATACTTTTACTTCTAAGAAGGAAGGCAGGGCAGACAATTAGTTACTATTTTGCAATTTCCTGGTACTCTGTTATTATGCTAATATATCCCCTTTGACAAACTAGATAGTATATGAGAGCCTGTGATAAAAGCTCTTAAGTGTGGATTTCCTTTTCCTTAGGGAACTAGACTGCACATTTATTGTTCCTGTTATTGTTCCTCTGGGCAAAAATATGAGTTTATATTATAGGAGAGTTCTAAAGGGAAGCTTATTCTCCACTGGGACTTTTTAATTTAAAACACACTCTCTCACACATATGCACCCCTCTATATGGGCCCTACTTTGTAGCATAATCTATAGCACAAGATGCCTTATGTTTCCCTGTTCCTGTGAGCTAATATATGAGCTATTGGTAAGCTGTATTCTGATGTTCAAGGCACTAAACTTTTAAAAACTATTATATGCACATAAAATATGTTTCAAATATGAAGGAAATAAAGAATAATAGCATTCTCATATGCTTTTAAACTTCTCCATCTTTTGATGTCCACCAAATCACTAAGTCCTTATGAAAACTGTTTGAAGGAAGAAAATTAATTAGTATTATATCACTCTGCTATGAGCAAATTAAGAGATTCAATGACTTACTAAGGTTATAGAGTCAAGTGGCAGATCTGGAACTAGAAACACCTCTACTGACCATGCACAAAAACGGACAGGAATTTAACTTTCTGATAGATGTTTATTAAAATTTACACATGTATACCGTATGTACTTCTTTTCTTTTTAAAGATTTATTGATATAGTAGGATGTGATTAAGAAAAATGATTCTACCACACAAAGGCAATTATTAATATTACTCTTTTAAGCCAATTAGTCCAGATGTTTATAATATAATGTATATAATATGTATAGTACAATATAATTATTATGGAATGATATAAATATTAAAATATATGATATGATAATGTTATATAGAACTTAGTTTGAACTTTGAAATTATCACTTAATGGCTAGGTGGCAAAATTATGTACTTCCTAAATTTCAGTTTTCTCATCCATAAAATGAAGATAATAATAATATCTACATTATTTGATGCATGGATTTATTGCTATAGTATATGTAAAGCACTTATAAGGTAAAGTACTTAGCTTAAAGTAGATATTTAATAAATGACAGTGATCATTGTTGTTTGTATTGTTATTTACATATATATTAAATAAATATATCCATTGATTTTTTATAAACAGGAGATTATTTTGTTCACACTCAAAATTTTGTTGAGTTCTGCTTTTTTTACTAAATAATAAGCCATGGATATTATTGTGCATCCATGGATAGTCATAACTACCTTTTTTTTTTTTTTTTTTTTTATTTTATTTTTTATTATTTTTTTAATTTCAGAATATCATGG